>JAWNLV010000107.1:11320000-11920000 GCA_035042125.1 Drosophila longiperda | reverse complement strand
TGAACGTTCTAGATGTGAAGGGGGCGAGGAGTGCAACTGAAACTGAAACTGATACTGAAACTGATTTAAATAAGGTTAGCGCCGACGAACGGGCCATGTTGCAGCAATCGTTTGAAATTGTTTATTAACTCTCTTTTGTTATTCGTTTATTAACCACCAGCAAATGTAACTGAGTACTTCCCCTAAAATTAATATATTGTTTTTGTTGCGTTCTTTAACCACAATTAAGTAAATATTGTTTTTTCATAAAATGAATTAATATTGATTTAACAAATTTATGCGTTTTTTTTCTTGCTGAACCAAAACCAAAACTAGAAATGCTCAATTTTTGGTTAGTTGCATTTTACAAGTCTTGGGCCTCAAATAATAAGTTTCAAAATTGTACTCCAAAATAAAAAAAAAAAACCAGCAAAAGGACGACAACGAAAAAACGAATTTGACAAATGTAGAAAACCAAAACATTTCCAATGGGCAAACAACAACAAACGACCAAGAGCAGAACAAGGCTAAAACCAATCAGCAACCACAACAACAGAGGAAAAAACGCGACATCAGCGCTGAGCGCGAAATGACGGTGAGAAATAATAATGAAAAAAAAGTGTATATAATTTTATAATTTCTGTATAATTACTGGCATGATTCATGTATACTGTATGTATATATATATATATATGTGGTGTAGGTTCTTGGCATGGAGTTAACAGCTAGTTGCGAGGGCGGTCAAAGATGGACCGGAAGACCTCCAACGCCAGTTTATCGCACAAATAGTGGATATGTAAGTGTGCCTCGACAACTGCAAATCCTGCCAATCCACACTCAAAGAAATTTCCAAACAGCGAAACAACTTTGAAATGCCAAAAGTGCTTATTACAACTATCAACTAACTAAATATTAATAATAATTGTGGTTTTTCATTAATTTCAGTCCAAATTGGAAGAAAAACTACCCGAACCGCAGTCCATTTACTTGGAGGGCACCTTGGGACACGACTCACAGATTTTGGTCGCCGATTCACAAACGAGACGTGAAGAGGTCTATGATTCTGAACTCAATGGATCCATTGATGAGCCGGCCGTAAGACAAAATTTGTTGACAATTATATACTCCAATTAATTACTATCCATATTTACCAGGTCATACTCAGCAGCAAGATGACGTTATCATTGATTAATTTGGATGCAAATCAACAAAATGGTAACGATAACAAACCGGAAATCGAGAGTCCCTTGGCTGATGACATTGAAATAATTGGACACGACGAACAATAAGCTTTGTGTTCATATAAATATTGCCAACTATACATAACATATATTTATATATATATTTGTTATGCTCATATATCGTTGTTAGGGCAAAATGATAATGCAGTTAACAATCGCATTGTCTTTTTAAGAAAAACTAGTGCCACACGTTTGAAAGATATGAGTGAAATTTGACAAATTCACTGCAAATATTATGACTGATTAAACAAAGAGAAAAAAAATAGAACCTGATCATGATTTGACATTTGATTTGTACATAATTATTGCTTACATATATTCATTTTAGTATCGTGCGTGTTTTGTTCTTCATACCGATTTTGTTTTCGAAATCATTTAGATTTTTGCCTTGTATCTGCTCCTGTTTGGTCAACTAAACTCCTAAGTGTATGCCAAAAAAAATGAAATCCTTACTTAAATCGCAAGATATTATGTGTATATTATTTAGTTGAAATGCAAATTAAACTAGTCTACCCCAATCGATTTAAGAACTTAACGTATTCATATTTAAAATCAAAATCGTCTATAATTATAAATGGTCGTTTTGAAATAATTTACATCCTTCCATTGAAGCTCATTTAAAAATTTTGCACCTCATGTTTAACGAATATGTAATTAATGTTAGTGCCACAGTGTTTTTTGAAATTAGTTTAAATAAAACAGAATACATATGAAATGAAAATAAATTTTAAATCATTATTTGACAAAACATATTTGTCTTGTGGACATATATAGCATAATAATGTTTTTGATTTATTTCAATTGGACAAAGTCGTGTTCTGAACCTCTGTTATTTAACATAGTGTTAACTTGGACATTCCTAGTTAACTCAAAATGACATGCTAGTATTTTTTATAGTATAATACTTTTCAACTTTTTCCAATGGGTACACACTGACCAACAGCTGATTTGTCAAACTATTTTGCGTTTGGAAATAATTACGTAAATTCGGCAGGTTAGTAAATTATTGTATTTAACGTAAACTAATCATCAAAGCAACGCATAAGTAAAACAAAACATTGTCTAATGTATGCTGCAATATCGAAAGCGCACTGTGAATGCGCTGTGCTCAATGTTTGAGCTATAGACAAATTTCAGTTTCACTGTGCAATTGTCTGTGATTATTTACATATTAAAGAAATATATATAATTTGCATGCATTTGTAGCCGAATATGTCGATCTTACACTCCAAATACTACGACCATCCCGATGGCGAAGATGCCTTTGGCAAGGTTGTGGCCACGAACAGATACGCTGTTGCCGCCGGTCTGGCATGGTCCACGGTGGATGTGCTGACCCTGTCCAAGCCGCAGGGGTACATACCCACAATTGGAAGATTCGCCTACAATACGGGTCCACTGATGGGCATGGCGACGGCATTTACGCTAACAACGCTAGCTGCCACAAAAATGCGCGGCAAGGATGATAAGTGAGATGATTCTTTGACTTTTGTTTTTCCAAATCATGATTAACTTTTTGACTTGCAGAATAAACTATCTGATTGGTGGATTTGCTGCTGGTGGCGTCTTTGGTGCATGGAAGCGCAATCACGTCGCTGGCCTGTGCGCTGGACTATTCCTTGGTGAGATTAACTCTATATAAATATTTATATATATTATGCTCACTCACGTTTAATGTTATATTTACTGCTTCAGGCATAGCCGGTGTCATCAAGAAGATGTCGATTGAACAGGGCTGGGAATTCTTTCCCGATTCACCCACGCATCAATATGGCTCACTGAATGTTGCCCAGAACGATTACACCATTATGGCAGAACGTCCCAAAAACTGGACAACGGAAAAATAGAAAAATTACACAAACATGTCGCGCTTTGTTTTTAGTCAATAATTTACCGAAAAGAAACTGGCAATTTTGTGTAGCTTAAAAAACCAAATGCAACCCGAATAAATGCCATGTGAGAAGTGATACCTAAAAGCATATGTCAGTCTCCAAGAGTTCGCCAGACAGCTGCAAAGAAAGCGAAAGATATGCAAAAATATATAAATTGCAACATGTCACAGAAAGCTTATGGAATAAGCCGAAGATCACATAACAGACAACAACAACAACAACGATAAGAGACAAGATTCGAAATCCAGTCACGCTCACAGTTAAGCCAACAGTTTTTTTATATATTTTTTTTTGATTCTTCGTCGTCCCATTTAAAAAACCATGAATGTGCACTTAGTCATTTTTTATTTGGCTCTTTTCTCTCATGCTTTTTTTTTACCTTTCTTAAGCGTGACAATGAGTCATGCAGCATGTGTGTAAATATGTATGTGGCATATGGGTATATATATGTGTATATAAAAGATATGCTTTGAGCTGGCATTTTTCGAAAACTCAACATAAATCGCTTGTGGCTGGGGGCATTAGGCATTAACCTAAGTGCACATAGATAAACAAATCAGCTGCTAACGTGTTGCAAAGTAAACATTATTATCAGCTTATAATAATAAGCATTCTAGCTTAGCCAGCAAGCGTGTGACCAATGGGAGAACAGGTTTTCCAGCGAATATCTTTGTTCGCATCTAAGCAGCGATTTTTCACGCACGGACACACACACACACACACAGCCACAGGAAATACCGTCAAAATGCTGAGAAATTGTGAGGCAGCATTACTAACGTTGCATTTCCTGTTGCCAGCTTTTAAACTTGACTATTTTATTTTATTTCATAATTGTGCGTTTCTTTTTGGGCTGCTGTTTTGCTGCTGCAACATGGAAATTTGCAACCAAGATCTTGTGTCTTCTGCTGAAAAATATAAACACTTCTTCGCTGCGATTCGTTCAGCTGAGAATGAGAAGTGCTGAGAAGAAGAGTCAGAGTCGGAGTCGAAGTCTTGAGAGTTGCGGCTACGAATGAGGGTTAAGACCTCTTAATTTTTAGTGTTTTATAAATTATGCGGTTTCATTGTGTTCTCCGTTGATTCTTTTGGTTTTTGCTGATGTGAGGAAAGTTTTGGTTTCTGTGACTGACCTCTAAGCTGGGAACCGTTAAACTTGCGTTGCGTAAGATTATTGTTATTGTTTTATACGTACATAATAAGATTTGTATTTTTTACGGTTTCTTAATGACTTATTTTAGCTATTGTGTAGATTTCTCGAAGAAGTAATTCGATTGATTTGATTAAACACTTTTGGCAATAACAACTAACAAACACGAGTTCGAAACGAATATCTTGAAGAGATAATTGCAAATACAATAGGAAATTGGCCTTTTAATGAGTTAATATTCATTTGGCTGGAGTATTGAGTGTTAAAGAAATGCCTTTTGCTTTTCTAACAGACATAATGAATTCTTAGCTCACCTTGATCTTTGTGCACGCTGCTTCAATAAAACAGTGCTCCCCCTCAACTCCCGATCTCCTGCACACCAACCATTTTGAGCAAACCAGTTGAGCAGCATGGCTGCTCCCAAGAGATTTGAAGTGCGCCAGTGACTAGAACTGACTAATCTCTGGCAGCTGCTCCACTTCCACTGTCCTCGACTCTCTTGGCGTGCAGCCATAGACTTAGCTGGGTATCCAGCTGTCAGAGAGCATGAGCATGAGCATGAGCATCTACTCGGCGATCGCAGCATGATTTATTGGATGCTCGCCGAATGACATCAGCCTCATCATCAATGCCAACAAAAAGAGTTCATTAAAATCTTGAATAAATTGCATATTTTCTGAACACATTTTGCGTATCTCACTTTTCAGTTCTCCGCACGCGCTGACAGGGAATATTAAAAATCGTACGGATATGCTGCAAAGTGGGGCGCAACAGAGACGCATTTATAATATACATATATAATATTTTCGAGAGGAGTTTCCTACACTCGGAGAAAAACGCTGACTTTAATATAAATACAATAAGAATGTCATAATGTTGTGGTTCTTAATGAACTTCAAATTTTAAAAGAATATGCAACCTTAAATAATATTGGGGATTATACGAGAACTGATTGTAAAAGTTGAATACTTAATTGAAACTTAAATATAGTAAATGAAGTAATATTTTCAGTATTGATTTCAAAACTCCAGTTCTTAGCTTAAGAAATACCTGTGATAGTTAATTAAACTTAGCAAACTTGAAATATGTATTATTTCTCGATGCTTTAAATTACCCTCAATACATTTTTTTAAGTGTACCAAACTACAGTTACACACACTCAGATATAATTTGTATATTTTGCTGCTACCCTTTATGGCACTTTTTACTAATTGGCGTAACGCTGCTGCAGAGTCCAGCCCTTCGTTAAAAGTCAATTATTTGCGCCCCTGATGACACTTATCCTGGCTACTCCACTCTGGCGCAATCCTTTCCCCTGCCCCGTGGCTTTGCGTGTCAACAGGATACAAAACTTAAGTATGCTAATGTCAGGCAAGGATTATAGGGCATTAATCCCTTGGGTCGTTGTGCGTTCGAAAGGTATTGTATAGTTTATGGATGTGGCTGTGGCCCAACTCCAACGATCTTAGGGCTTTCAAATTAATGAGACACTTGAGGCAACAATGTCGGAGCTCAGTTTTGTAATTGTCATGTCAAAACATTGTACCACTGTGGCACTTTGGGACGATGCGTTCGTAATTAATCTTATTACGGGCTGCCTCCTAGCATTTATGGAATTGCGACTCCAGCTGCCGCCTCGCACATTCACATCTTGTAATCCTTTTAATAAGCCCGCGCAACTGACGCGACACCAGCGTCAATTAATCACCAGAGATCGGAGACGCAGATGGGCGGTAAATGTGCAACGGAGTAATGCCCGGCTTGCCACAGCCACAGCCACAGCCGCAGCGACAGACACAGTCACATTCATCCTCATCTATGGGTCGGCAAACACAATTCTGCAATTAAAGAACAGCGACGAGGCAGGCGAGCACACACAAAAGAAGCTACACACGCATACACACACACACACACACTCACTCACATGTAGGTACGCACAACAACGTGTGTGTAGAGCTGTGGGTATCTGCATCTGCAAACACAACAACACACAATTGTTGTAGTTGTTGTTGTTGTTGCTGCTGCTGCTGTTGTCATTGAATCGGTGTCAAACTGCAGCGACTTGCCACAGCGCACAGTGGGTCAAAGTAGATTGTGCTTATGTTAAGCATTATCAAAATAAATAGAAAAAAATTGTGACAAAATAAATTTTCTGAAATAAGTCGGCTTAATATTAAAAAATCCCTTTTTCATCTGAAGTGCTATACAAAAATAAATTAATAAAATTAAATTTTCAATTAATTATATTTAGTTTTTTATATTATTATAATTTAATTTAACTTAATATATGCTATAATTTGTAAATTTGTAATTAATTAATTTGCGGTAAACTGATTATTGTGTTATTCTGTCAAAATACTTTTGTCGAGACGTGTGCTGAGAGTATTATTTTGGCTGGCACTGTAAGTGTGCTGACGATCAGTTGATTTTGCTACTGCTTTTGTGGGCACAGAGATGCACACAGATGCATATGGCATATGGGGCCAGGGACACAATCCATCACTTTATGCATTCTAAAGTTGCTTTGCAGCTGCAGCATAAGCTTGAGGTGCTGCGGACGATGCTTCACAGAAGAAAGAGATAGAGAATAATGGTGTGTGAGAGAGAGAGAGAGAGAGGGAGAGAGAGAGAGAGAGTTTTCTTTCGTGATCGTCAATTGCAATGACATTCTGAGTGGTCGCCGGCTAAACAGACAATTCGACAATTCGACTTCCAGCAACGCTTTCGAAATGCAAATGCAACCAGCAACAAAATCCGGAGTCCGTATCAGATTCACTTCACCGGATCGGCGACAAGCAGAGCCCGACATGGGGGTCATAAGTGCAGAGTAAATAAAATACAATGTTTTTTTTCTTCTCTTAAGTTGGACCAGAAGATGGAAGACGTAACGAATGAAGTGATTGAATGCATTTTGCAGCTATGGGAGAACAAGTAAAGGGATTGGAGAAAGAAACATAGAGAGAGAGAGAGAGAGATAGTGATGAAGTGTGACTGAGGGGGGGGGGGGGGGTAGGAGGAGCTATTTGGTTGTTACACAGCGACAATAGCACGCGTTGGGGTCATCTAACCGATCATTTATTTGAGTCGGGAAGTTGAATAACAAGATGGGAGAAACTGGTCCCCATCCCCCTCTGAACGACAGATTGATTTCTTTTTTCGTTTCCTTTTCGCATCCATCATTTGTGGCAACCACTTTTCAATATACTTATGTATCGTAAATACATATATATATATATATATATATATATGTGTGTTTGTTTATATGCACATATGTTTTATCGTTCCGTCGAACTCAAGCCGTGGAATGTGTAGGGCCTTGTCTTGTCGAGTGGGATGATGCTCATGCTCCAGTTGTTTTGATTGACATCTTTCAATGGACCGAGGGCATATCTCGTTGACAATAATATGTTGCAGCCCAACAAGGAGTTGTTCAACAGTTCTTGCAGCTCATCAGGGTGGCTCAGCATTCAAAGTATTGCCAGGGCTACATACTGAAGATCTTCCAAATTAAAGTTGGAATAAATTGAATAACGATTTGATCTTCAAAATGTTGAAAACTGTTTTTGAGTAATCAATCATTTAGTTGTATATGTCCAACATAAATATTCCGATCAAGATGAATTCTTGTTTACTTAATGCATTTTCTTATTTAAAATAAACATTAAATTAAACATTTGAATATGCACATAATATAACTAGAGTTATACTATAATTGATTAACATTTGTTTTAAAATAAGTATTATTTTCTATTGTTTAAAATTCGTTCTTGATTTTCGATTGCACTTACTTATTGAACTTTCAGTTTTCTTGTCTTGCTGTTTTGAGTCACCCTAATGAAGGGAATGGCAAACAGGCTGCAGATGGAAATGTTTATGGGATCTTCTTTGGTTATAGCGTGTAGCAACTTTGTAATGAATTGTTTCTGATTTGGTCATAAAATCGCACCAGCACAACACAATGGTTAGAGGAGTCGGAAGAGGGGGTTAATGTGGCACATAAAAGAGGCAATGCAAATGCATAAATCAAGTTTAAATTCGTCACACACGACTCTTTGCTTGGGGGCAGACACATACAGATCTGCCGTCTGCCTCGTATAGACATGCAACATTTGTTGCAAATGAAGTGCGACACTTGGCTGTGGTTAGGCTGTTGCAACTACTTGGCTAGATCAGACACCAGCTCCAGCTCCAGCTCCTACTATCTGTGTCGTGGCAAGCAATCGGAGGCAGAAGACAGCGTAGATTGTGGGCACTTTTGCCAACTTACAGCATATTCAATTATGAGACTTGTGGCAGCTGCTAATTTCCATTGTTGGGTGTCTGTTGCATGCTGTGCCACTCGATGCCATCTCTCACACACACACACACACACACACATTCGAGTAGGAATACAAATACTTGGTGGCGTCGTTGTCTGCTCAAGTGGCATTCTTGGGCTGCCTCATTCTCCTCCTGTGGCTCCTCTTCTGTCGAGTGGCTTCCGCTCTGTGGCTGGAGCGGTCACACAGTAAATCTTTAGTGGGCGAACCGGGAACTGGTCGTGACGCATGCCTCCTCAACCGTAACCTCAGTCGACGCGTAAGAAATCAAAACTTTTAAGTACGCGAAATGCATTTTTTTTTGTCTGTTTTTATTGTTGGCCATTTAAAATCAATTCCGAGGCAGCATCGTCTCCAATAAGTGCCCGCGATGGCAGTCGATTGACATCGATCCATATACACAAGTGCTGCGCAGTCGCAGCGTGCCCCATGCCCCATGCCCTTATCAATTGCTGTTCCACAGAGATCTGAAATCTTAGCAACTTTGGAAGCTTTCAATTGAAAGTCGGCTACTGCTGCTACTGGGGGCACTTGAGAACACTCCCTACTCACTCCCCACTCACTCCCTACTGCAGTAGATGCTACTCTCTTATTTATTTGACTGCATTTCATGCCACTCATTTGCCCATGTATTATGCTGGCGATCGAAAAATCTCTGCTGCACAATGTTCACAATTCCATTTACTGGCCAAAATTTGTTTGAATGCATTAATTATGTAATTATAATAAAATACCCAGGCTCAAACGAAACATAAGTAAGAGTATATATAAGCTTAAACATGAATCAGAATTATTAAGGGGTATGAAAAATCTTAAAGTGCAATTTTTAAATATTATAAAAATAAACCATCAGTTTTAATCAAATTATAATTAATTTATAATTAAAATTGAGTTTTGTAAAATATATGTGCTAAAACAGTGTTAAGTATAACTTGTAAATATGGTGAATAAGCTATTGAATTTAACATTCATTTAAATTTTTTCATAGCTTTTGTATTTATTCGCAACTACAGAGTATTTCTAAACTCAGCCAACTCTTCTTTTACTTTGGTAACATAATATTTTTGGTTCTGCTCGGCTGTCAGTTAATTGATTCAATTATGCGGAGCAAATCATAATTTTATTTTTTTTTTTTGATAAAATCTTACGATTCAATTTCAATTGCTCGATGGGCACCGCATTAAGCCCTTAAGAAGTCGGGTCGCCCTAATGGAAATTCATCAACGTATGACAGACAGTTTTTTGACTTCTTTCATTATCATTTCTGAAATTTGTGAATTACGCATTAAAAGACTAAATTGGAATAATGGTCGAAAGTCCATTTGTTAACAGAATTTAACTCTTGTTGTCACCATAAATTGGAAATGGGAGAGTTGCTGATGGATCACCCAATTCAGTGCTAGGAAATACTTAATTTGTATATATTACGTACAAGAATAACATTTCTAAAAAATATATAATATATAAAAAAATATATGTGAATTATTTTATACAAGTAAATAACAATAAAACGGTTTTATCGTTAAGTTAAATTTATTTATAATTTATTAAAAGCATTTGTTAAATAATAAATAAATAAATTTAAAGTTGTTATTAATAAAGTAATTAAAAAATACTGCATTAACAAGAAAGATATATAAGAACTATTTTTAGCTATTTAATGAAACCAATGCCTCCTCTGTAAACATTTTAAGTATGTTTAAAACCCTGTTCATGATCTCTGGTGTATTATATGACCAATAAAAAGAAATACTACTCTATTTTACACATAAGCTTGGAGTATTTCATATTTCAAGAGTTTATTATTTCAAATGGAATTTAAGTATGCGCTGAACTGGGCAATTTTCCAATCAAGAAACAGGCTTCAAGTGTTACAAATGCCAAAGAACTGCTTCTGGAGTAAGAAAAAATGCATACATGCAGCATTATTCATAGTGATATCGGATTCCGGCATCTCTTTGGAGGCGATTCCATTTCAATCGACACAATTGGGGCGAGGGCGACGCTTGTCGACTGTCGATTTGTCTGCGAGACTTTTACTTTGTGGTTGCTTGTTTGTGTCTTCCACAACTATTGTGGAGACCCACTTACACATGGCCAGACACATCCAAAAGACAACGTTCGATTTGCGGTGCTTCACTTGGATCCCCGGCAGTGAAGCTATCTATTGAACACATTTAGCTGTCTCCAGCTAGCAAGCTTTTCACTGTGTCACGCTTTAATTGTCATTGTCTATCTGTCTGTCTGCCTGTCTGCCTATCTGTCGTTTTGTTTTGTCGTACTATCTGTCGTCAGTTACTTCAATTTCGACTAGCTTCCGTTTTTGTGGGCTGCTATTTAGTACCCAGTATTTTGGGGCTTGCGATGGGGTATTTTATTTTGTAGCAAGCTAAAAAAGGGAATTATGATAATAATCTCCTATATAAATTGATTGCTGTCTTTCTAAACAAAGTTTGCTTAATAATCTATTTTTGAAATTATATTAATTTGCAATTGTTATTAATTTCTTAATAAAACAAATGATGATCTTATAAAATTCCAGGTATTTTACAGCAAATCATAAAAAGCAATCAAGATTATAAGTTTAGGTATATATAAAGATTTATATTAATATAAATGCTATTTACGAGGTATTTTTTGGTCGACTTCCAACACAGTTCATTCTAATTTTAGTGCGCCAATTTGGTATTGTTTGGCTGTTTAGTTTTGATCGCATTGTATCGTTTTTATTATCAATGGGTGCGCTACTTATTAGGTACAGTTTGAACATTTCTGCGGGGAGTGATGAGAGTGGGTTGGCTCGAGAGGTGGGGAAACGCAATATTATTGCGTATTGGCAGGCGCATACAAACATAAACGCAAACACACACACACACGCAAAATACGCATTTAACTATTGTCTTGCTTTTATTCTTGCTTCTCCCTCGTTCGCACAGGTGACCATGTGCGCAGCAATTCGTGACAATTCCCATTTCTTTTATTCATGGTATTCATCTCTAATTTACAGTTTTCTTGTTGTTGTACGCCCTCCGGGTAATTTACAGCTTTCTTGGTAATGTACTGCTCCCGGCTAGCGAGCTTGGCTGCCTGGAGGGAAATTAATAAACATCTGCCGCTAGATTTTCAACACAGTAGATTATCACTTCTCGACATGGTTTTTTGAGTTTATGGCCAGCATCGAAGATTTGTCGTTGACAACTCGTGGAGCATGTGGAACTCCAATGTGGTAATTACTACCATCACGCACATCTCACATAAAAACAAAAAACAGCCGTCAACTTTTCATTTTTCTTAATGGGCAATTTAAAAGAAACTCATTTAAAGAAATACTTTGAGCTTAAAATTTTATTCAGCTTTTATTGTTTTGTTCAATAAAAATAATATTTATAAATTTAATAATAATGAAATTGTATATATCAAACGCTCAAACATTTTTACATATGCATTAATTTTTTTTACATGATTATAAAGATTGCTCACCCTCAAATTCTGGCTATAACTGCAGTAGTTTGTTTTTGTATTGTTGCCGAAAACATTATCGAAATCGAATCACTTGAGCAATTTGTAACGCAATCCGCCCCAGCAAACAAGCTGGAACAGAAGCTGTCACAATAACAAAGTAAATTAAACCAGAGAGCAATTGGATTCCATATACTACTTGCACTTTTAAGAGCTGGGCTGGTCTGGATAAACATGAACAGAAAAATGTAAACATACGCTGTTTATTCAAAACTCTCCCTTAATTTTCCAGCCTATAACACACTCAACTTTCTCTTTCATTTCCTTTTTCTATTTGCATTGCATAAATTTTGGAGTAGACAACAAAAATGGGGAACCCCGCGTTGAAAAGAAAATAAACTAAATGAAATTACTGGCACGGCATAAGGATACTACAGCACTCCGTGGGCATCCTGCTGAGTAGCAGCCTGTTGAGTAATGCGACTGACGCACGCGTTTAGCAAAAACGGAAGCAAACTAACCCCAGAAGCAGCTGCCGGAGGAGCGGGAGTGAAAGGGCTGAAATTGAACTTGCATTTGATGCCATGGGCGCAGACCATCTGGATTCAGATCCTGGTCTTCGATACAGCTCGCTGATTTCATTACTTGCTGAGTTGCACTAAGCCCATGTTGGTTGCCATGCCACGCCCGACCATTGTTTTGACAACCCCTGATGGTCTCTCCCCCTTACACGTCTGGCCTTGTGGCCTTTTATGTGGTGGTCTGTAAAGTTGCCGCTTATCAGCAGTTAAGTCCTCGCTGCAGCAAGTCAACATAAACAAATACAACCCTCGGGACTACTCCAGAACTGTCTTCGGGATGTTTATTGCCTCCAAAGCCAATTTAATGCTTTTGAATTCCCTTCATAACATTGTTTTCAATGGGACTTAACTTTATGATTCTTTTGCAGATTTAAGATGTTTGTTTTTATAAATAAATAAAAAAACGAATCTCTTTGAGCTGATTTCCATTATTTAAGAATATCTAAACCTAACTCTACTAGAAAAACATATAAATATAGAGTATTCTTTCTTGCTATAAAAATAATTTATTTTGACAGGTTGTTTTAAGTCAAAATTATATTGAAAGTACAAAAGTAACAAAATTCAATTAGAAAAAGTGTATATTTCTGCGCCAATTCGCTTTAAAAATTCGCTCTGTATCAAAAGCGAAAGTTCACCAACTTATACAACTGGCCAGTCATAAACATTAACCCGTATTAATTATAATCATAAACTATAATTTTCACCCAAAGCAAGCAAAAAGAATCACTGACCGGAAAGACTGAATTTTTTTGCAGGTCCATTGACTGGAAAAGAAAGCGAGTGATGCAATCTATATATATATATATATATATATATATATATATATATATACATAGGTGTGTGTATGTTCATAGGCTAAACTCTAATCCGTTAAAACTCAAGGGCCAAAAGAATTTCACAACTTTGTCGTTTGCAATTTTATGCGAATTGTTTGCCAGCAAAGTCACATGTCGCATCGGGTCGCGGAGCACATTGCCCGGCACTACCATGTTCTGGTTCCAGTTGAGCACCTTTTGCGTGCAAACAAAAAGCCTAAGTTAAAAAAAATAATGTGAATTCTCTGCATCGCCAAAGTTTACGTGGGTGCCCAAAACTTGACTTTAACTCTGTGCTAAACTTGTATATGCCAGTGGTCTATCTAAATTTGGGAGCTGAGTCTTTTGGCGTGACTAACAGAAACAAACGTGCCGCTAATTTGCTTAATATTTAATTGGATCTGGCTTAGTTTGAGAGTTAGACTGCGACTGGCTACAGGGTATGTTGTAGTCACGCATTTGGGAATGCAGCACTCCGGTTTATTTACATTTTAACCAGTACCACCTACGCACATGTTCAAGATGTATTTCGAAACATTTTTAAGTATGAATTATCATATTAATATACTCTTTTTTCCGTTGCAAGTTCACAGTTTTGAACATCATCTTTTGCATTTTACACGCAATTCCGTTGCGGAGTTGGAACTGGATTTTATGGTATGTAGCTGCGTAGGTGTGTGTATGCCTCTGTGTGTGTGTATGTGCGTGTGTGTGTGCGTGTGTATTGAATTCAAAATTGGGGTCGCATGTCCGCGTGCATGTCGGCGAATGTGACACTTTTCTTTTTTTTATTGCATTATGACATTTATTTATGATCGGCTCTCGCACTAAAAGGGAGTGTTGAAAAATAACAAGAAACGAATAAAGGGTTGTTTCTTCCAAGTGGTCACTTGATAAGTGCATTAATATATATTTATGCATGCTTATATTTAAATTTAGAATTGTTATCAGTGAACTGTTGTTGTTCAAGGAAATTGTCACGTACATGGAATACATAAATACATATGTGCATATTTACTTGCATGCATATTTAATATTACATGCCAAATGCCAACCTCAAACCCAAGACTGAACTCTGAGCTCAAGCTGGGGCTCGAGACTGAATCACGCCTTTGTTGTTCCGTTGCATTTGAAATTGATAAATTAAAACTCAAATGCAACCACACACACACCTACAAACACACATGGACTTCCAGCAATATGCATGCGTCAAACTGTTGCTGTGGCCAATCGAGATCTTATCGTTGCTCTGGGTGTGACATTGTGCATAAATCACAATAAGACACACAAGCCACCTATGCTTAAGTTCTGAATATTTTATTGTCCCTCTTTCTCTCTTTAGCATTATTTTTTTTCAAGAACAGTTAACCGAAAACTTGCGTAATGCAATTAAGACAAAGGGCAAGAAGGAGAGCAAGAGCAAGCGACAGAGAGCAGAGCATGCTATTCGTGAGCCCTTGACATTAATTTTAAGATCAGTCGCTAAAAAGAGATGGCAGTTGTCGGACTGAGAAAGAGCCTATCATAATTGCTGTCGATGCGCAGAACAATTTAAATTCATTAAAAAAACAAAACGCAAACTTAATTACTGTAAAGAGCGCAACAGCAACAACTAAAGTGTGGGTCACAAACTGAATAGACTGCAAAAAATTACATCCTAAATAATATTCAGTGTCAATGTGAAGTGAGGGAACAATTAAAGATTTTAAGTATGTGTGTATGTGCTTATGTGTATTTTATGTGCGACTGTATTAAGTGTCTAGAAAACAATTACCAACAAAGCATTGTTACGCGTACCTTATGAATTATTATAATGAATAGTGAGCATAAAAAAGAAATATATGTCATGGCGTGGCTTAAACATAAATATATAGCGTATATGTATGTATATATGAACATAACATAAGAGACATAACATGTTGGAATGAGTCAACATTTGGTACTCGACACACTTTCCCATTTCCGTTTCTTAGATATTATTCTTCAAAATTACTCATAAAACCAGTTATGATAATATGTTAGTTTTATAGGCTTAGTCTACAGATTATGTTTAGGTTTAAGCATAAATTAAAAGCCCAATTTTAAAAATGTACTCAGATCTTTGAGCTATTCATAGATATATTTTTATATTTTGTATAAAGAAATATATACAATTAACCTTTTTGACTTACCAATATTATATTTTTACTCAAAGTATTTCATTTCTTTTTAAAAATATTTTGTACAAATTTAGGTTAATTCTGTATTGTAGTTTCGAAATTTGATCTTTTAAGTGCGCTAAATAATTGACCTAAGTGTTTTGTTGCTTTGTTTTCTTTGAACTGCAACTGCGCATTGACCACGAAGGTGTCTTAACGGCTCTGGTACGTGGTGTCTGCAACATTTGGGATCGAGTAATCTTGCCTGGCGGCAGTGAAACTTGTGCCGGTCAAGCCGAGAGAAGGAGGCCCTAAAGTGTAAATTGGCCATGTCCAGCGCTAATGGATAGTCGCATGCCAGCGCAAAAGGAAAATAGAAAACAGCTTATGGGCACATACAAACACAAACACACTCACACACACACACACACACACACACACACACACACACACATTGACAGCATATAAATGGCAATGAATTGGCCAGCAGATCGTGCAGGAAAAATACCATGGAAAACTTGTTCAACACGAAAACACGCGCCAAAACAATTCCCAATGCGATGGGAAAGTTGAAGAGGCCTTAGCCTGGCTAACAGCTAAGCTGGCCAATTGCAGCCGCAGCTGTTGGAGAGTGTGAAAACCTATTATAGATGGTTAAAGGGTTTTTTCTTTCGTATTTTCCGTTAACCCTAAAACATTAAAAATTCTAGCATAAAAGAGCGACTTTCAACTTGGCTTTTGTTTCCAGTTGTAGACTTCAGGTTTCAAGCTCAAGTAAGCCACGATTACTTACACTGTATCTGGAATGTGATGGATTTCCTCCGGCCAGTCTGATAACGAAGTTATTTTTATTAAAGCGCACACACATCAAATTAAATTCGTGTACAAAATGCAAAGGTTCTGAAAAGACAGGCTTCGAAGAAGAAACGTTGAAAAAAAAACTGCAATCTGGAAAAAAAAAACATTTTTATGTATAAACAAGGCGCAATATAAATATGAGAAAATAATTAACGACGAACTGCAAATACTCTAAGTTCTTAATTGCAATAATAAATGTACCTAAATGAAGTTCAAAGGAGACTCGAATAAAGTAAACGTAATTTAAGTTAATCACACTTTATCTAAGAGTAATTTAAACTAATAAGTATTCGTAATCCTAGTTTATCTCATTAACAAATTTGCAGTGTAAACTAAACGATTTTGCAGTAAAAAAAAACTAAATCGTTTAGTCGTTATTTTTTAAATGATTTTTTTGTTAATATAATTAACATTTTTTTAAGGGTGTTCAACGGAAATGCGACTGCGTCGAAAGTAAGTTAGTTAACAGTTGGTCGTGTTAAGTTTTGAGCCATGTTGTTGTTACTTCAACTGCTGCTGCTGTGGCTTTCAAGCTGGCCAACAAGCAAGGCAAACAGTACGTAAACTTGAAAACTGGAAATTGTTGGCTTAAGGAGTGGGTAGCCTGAAGAGTGAGAGAAAGAGCAAAAGACCGGTTTGGCGAACTTAAACAAAATGCACAAAACGGAAAAAGAGAGACAAGCAGCAGGCATAAACATAAAAGCTGGCAATCAAATGAGGCTTGGCAGTTGCAAAAGAGGTCAAAGTTGATCACGGCATTCACAGTCACATGCAAAAGAAAATCATACATTTCATACATACATACATATTTACATTTACATTATACATAAACCCACTGACGAAGCTAGAAAAATCGCCTCATTAACAGGTATATAAGTTAATTATTCATTTAATTTGCCAACAGTTGCCTCATGGTGCAAATTGCATTTCGCATCTATTAATAATCTTGACAGACAACAACAGACAACGGAGAACGTTAAGTGCCAGACGATATATATATCGTCTATATGCATGTGTGAGTGTTTTTCTGGATTCTTATATCAAGCAGCAGACGTCAGCAAATATAATATGTAATTTTTGCAGTGATTTTCCAGTTTTCTGCTTATCAAAACATTTTTAATGGCTCAAAAATTGATATATTATTCTGAAGTAAAACAGAACAACTGATCAGTTCTATTTTTATATAATACTTTCGGGGTACCCAAATTTTTATAAGCTCAACGCCAAAAAAAAGGGTAATTACCAACAGATAAAATTATGCTTTCACACCTTGTTGTAATTATACGCTTATAATTTATGATCATTATACCAACACCTTTTCAAATTACTTTTACAACAGTCTAAAAAAGCTAAACACTTTTTTTTTTTAAGTTTTGATGATTTTGGACGAGAGATGCGGGCGTTTCTCGGAACATGTTTATGCCTGGTTCAACTCGTTAAATCTTCAAATTAATCAAATGGAAACTCGATAGGGGGTGGCATGAAATGGGCGGATGCGAATAAATCATGGAACCACAATGAAAAATTTTGTTTGTTTTTTAATATTTTAGAATGATGCCACTAAAAATGAAATATAGTGTTTTTTTTTGTCAGCGGAATCGGAGATAAATAATATATTTTCCAGATCGTTTGACATTTTGAAACTGTAACCTTACATGGAACACTGAGTCTAAATATACAAATTGTGAAGAGCTCGACCAGCTTAAGAGTCTTAGAAAAAATCAAATTCCAAAAAAAAATAAGCATTGTGAAATGCTTTAATGTTTTGGGTCTGGCTAAGCGGGCACTTGGCACTGATCTCGGTGTCGCAGTTCACAATTTGAAGCGAACTGAAACGCCATTGAGCTGTCAAGCTGAGGCAGTCACTCTTCCAAACTCCGTCAGACACACTTACAAACATGATTATTTCAAATTCAATTAAAACTCGCCCTGATTGACAGACCGGGTGCTTGCCACTAAATCGTATTGACACAGAGGCAGGCAGGCGAGTTGGAGTTTTCCGAGGAGGTTTTCGATTCTACGAATTTAACCAAATCTATTAATAACTCTCAGCATGGCGGCATATTGTTGAGAGATTTCCTTGCAAGTATTTTGCCTCGAATTCAATTATTCGCTGGGGAAAAACTCAAATTAATTTGCATTTCTGGGAGGGCTGTGCGCTTCTAGTGTTCCAGTTTGTGCCTATTTTGGGGGTCATGCGTGCTCTGCATGTCTATAAAAATCATATTAATTATTATATATATGCTGGGCATTTATCAAAAATGCAGGAAATAAACCAAAGCAAAGCGCATTCATTTACCAAAGTGTCAGTGAAATATTTCCCACAAATGGGCAACCAAAGTTAATACAAAAATTTTAATTAAGAGCCTTCGCTACCCCCCCCTCTCCTCTTCATATTATTTATGAGCTTGTGCTCATTTCTAGAGAGGGGGAGGAACTGAAATCCAATTCATTTGTTTGTCGATCAAAAGCTTTGCATTTTTAATAAACATTATTTTGCTTATTTATTTTTGTTAGCCACTTCTTCCAGAATGCGTCGCTTTGCATCCACTTCTCCAATGCCAGCCGTATTTTCTTCCGCACACGCACGAGATTTGTAATTGCCCATAAATCTTCTAGTTTCCCGCGAGCCCCGACTCCATGCGTTGACAGTGGCAGTTGCCCATTAAACGACACCAGGAATCAAAACATTAAAAGTAGCTGCAGCAGCTGAGGAAGGAGGAGGAGCAGCGAAAATGGGGCAGGGGGAAGAGCGTCAGCGTTGTCGCCTGGGGTAACACTTGCTTTTGCTTTTCCAAACTCAGATGTGCAGGGGATGCCACATGTAGCATGCAGCATGCAGCATGTCTGCCCCCGTTGCTACCTACTCTTATGCATCTTCCAGTTTGTTTACTTCGGTGTCATAAAATTTAAATGCGTACTTTTGCCTTAATTTAGATGACGTTGGCGTCTGCCGATTCGCCATATAATTCAGTTTCTATAATCTAGTTGTGTGTGCCTGTGCATGTGCTGTCGACCAAGTTCCAAATCCATAAGATGCTCACTTACCCATTCCCAAGAAATCGTCGTCTATTTTTGTTAGATTCTTCTTCTGTTTACCTCAGTGTGAAAGTCATTGCCACTTGAGCGTCAACAAGGTGTGAAGCTTCTGGTGTCCACTGGCAACACAATAAAAAAAAAGGGAAATTGTGACTAAGCAATTAGTTTACTACAAACTTTCTTTAAATAATAGCAACTATATATCAATTAAAATAATTAAATGTTTACTACGAAAAATCTAGATTTTGACATTCGTTGTCAAATTTTTGGAGTGACTTTGATATTCTGGATAATAGTCGGAGAAATTTTTAAATTTGTTAAAACATGATAAAGCATTTTGGTTAATATAGTTAATTTTAAAACTTAAATATTGCACATTTAGGTGAAGTATATTTCATAGTTTATAAACTGTACAATATCAGCTGAGAAAGATAACTTTTAAAGCTAGTTTCATGAGGTGATTCCATTTCGATTTCTTGTCCACTTTGGAAGAGCAACCCTTTCTATTATATATGTATATATATATATATATATATATTTATTTATATGTATGTATGTAAGACTAATTGCAATTGCTCGACAAGCGCAGCTGCTTCTGATTTTATGTACAAATATTCGAATATTTATTTATAGTCATTGAAGTGGCGGCAAAAAATATAAATCGAGTGCAATGAGGGTGACCCCGTGGCAAGGGAAGCGAATGGTGTGGAGTGTAGAGTGTGTGTGTGTGTCTGTGTGTTTCTGTGTATATATGTGCATTTGTGTGTGCAACAAATAAATCTGCAACGGTAACAAAACAGAATGCGAAAATAAAAAAAACAACAAACTGAATGCAGCCAACGGCGACAGCTGCAGCCAAATCAGCAAGAGCCAAAAAGCGCTCGACTTGTTGTTATTGTTGCTAATTATGCGCAACTGCAGCAGGAACAACAGCAACAACAACAACAACAACAAAAACAACAATATGGCAAGAGTCCAAGTCGAGTCCAAGTCGAGCTGAAGCCAAAGGAGGTCGCGCATGCGCCGCACGCCTTGATTGCCAACGCCAGAGGGGTGGCAGGAGCAGGAGATGCAAGCTTGAGTGCCTTACTCCACAAGTGATCGGGATCTGGATTGTGGCAAGAGTAACGTTGCGTCGACTGGACGGCTTAATTGCTGTGTCTCAATTTCAATGCAGTACACTTCACATAAAAGAGTTGCTCTAAATTCTGGAATATAAAAAGTCGCAACGGAAAAACAAATTTAATTTCTATGTTTACAGCTTTGCTTTAAAGTGAATAAAATACAAAATACATATTTATTTCAATTATAGAAATAATTTCTTTATTAAAATGCACTTTCCAAAATTCACGTGTATTCTTGAATAGAACAAGTCTTAAAACTTATAAAAAAAATATGTTAGGAAAGTAGTTTCTATCTTTGTGCAAAAATAAATTTGGGAATAATAAATCAGAAAAAACTATATTTAATATATTTTCTATTATATGTACAAATTTGGTTTAATTTAGAAATGATAGTTTTAGTTTTTTTTTAGGTTGGAAAAATTTGTATGTCTTAAATTTTTTTTCTTTTTTCTATAATATTATAAATAATATATAAATTATATATTTGAAGTGTAGAAAACTGGTTTGATGACTCTTTTGGAGCACAGGACGCTGGCAACGGAAGTCGAAGTAGGCACAGGAGCATAGCATATGTTGCATGTCGGTTCAAGCTTGACCCCTCCAGCCTGACCCGACCCGAACCGAGCCTGACCTGCATCGTTGCCTGTTGCTTTGCCTCTCATTTTGTGTTGTGTCTTTGTTGTCATTTCGTTGCGGACTTTTGCATTTGAATTTACCCCTCGAGGGTTTGTTTTTAGTTTAACCAGTTTTCATTTGTTTTATTATTATTGTTTGCCTTTTTGGCCTGTTCCTAGTTAACGTGGTCGGAAGTGAAGGAGAGTTCGGGCTGGGTTGAACGAACCAACAAAGAGCTGCACCTGGTTGCAGCGGATGTTGATTGAATGAAAAAGCACCCATGTCCAACCCAAGCGTTTGTTAAACCCTGTTTGTGGAAGATATGATAAGATATGATTTCGAGTGTGCTCACAAACTTAAACATTAACATTCCAGCAACAGTTACTCTTTTAGTTACTCTTGCCAATCAGTGTTTAAATAAAATTGCTCTTACCTCAGCTTTATTTACTTCAACTTTTAACAGTTGAAGCCAATCCCATTTCAAGTGGTTGACTTTTGATGATATCTCCCGTGATGTCATGTTGATATCTGTTATAGAAACAAGAAGCTATCACATTTTGCTGATAGCAGATATCATGAGTGATATGCTCATATTTTAGCTGCGATTGACTTCCAATGAAAATATTTATACGATATGAAAATAATAAAATATAAATAATAAAACAATTTTTTTATATATGTATTTTGCATAATGATTGGTAATCATTTGATAGTAGTCAATTAAAAAATACAATTAAATCAAATTAATAAGTCAAAATTAATTTAACCAATGTTAAAAATGTCACAGAATTTTTTTAACTTAATTTTGTTTTAACCAAAACGCGATTAACAAGATGCAAATTTGACACACAATGGAACTGCCAAAGGTGACATAATAAAATAACAGTAAAGTGCGCACGCGCAGCGTGTGAAAATACGCAAAGACATTGTCTCATCGCAGTTTCTACCGAAAATAAACCCGTTATTGTCGAAAGAGATTTGTTAAATGCCCGAGAAAAAAAACACTAATGAAATCGAAATTTCGCAGATTGAGTGTTTTCGGCAATTTCTGGTTGATTCACTAATTAACATTTCATTCACCGCCGTCGACACTTGATGTGAATTTGTATACCCTTGCAATGGATATTATAATTTTGGGGTGAAGAATGCGTTTCTGAGACAATATAGAATACTTGATAATGATCTCCAGATAGATATATCCAACCATATTCATATCAATCTGATTCTATGCAAATCAGTGTCTCAGCTTTAATGCTACAAGTATGAAAATTAGCACATATCCCTTGAATATATCATATAGTTGCCATGGGAACGATCGATGAATTTTTATACATCATATAGGGTTTACTTTAGTTTATAATCGGTGAATATTTTTACATCAAATAGGTTTTTTTTTTAGCTTATAATCGATGAATATTTCTACATTATATAGGGTTTATTTTAGTTTATATTCGGCGAATATTTCTACATCCTATAAGTTTTTCTTAGTTTATAATCAACTTTTAAATGAGGTTAATTTGATTCCGTTCCTACAAGGGTATCTAATCTTCGGTGTGCTTAAGATTGCTGCTCTTTCATGTCTTGTTTACACCGTCATTTTAAGAGATAACGAATTCATTTCATAATTATTCGCTGGAAGTCATTTCAGCCCAATAAGTAGTTTCAGCTTTAACAATGGATCCATAAAAGTTGGTTCACAAAGCTTGAAGTTTCTTGTTGTTATTGCTGCTGTTTCTGTTCACTGCTAAACTTGTGCAATGCTCACAAAACAACAACAACAAAAAAAGTGAAAATAAATCAGCAAAATGTTGACGCTTAGTTATAGGTATCAAATGACTCAATTGTCGAGAAATACGATCGCATTTGGAGTGAGATTTGTGTTGCCTACTTTCGAGAGGCAAGCTAAAATTAATTACGAAATGCAGATACTTTGTGGCCAGATAAGCAAAGATCGTCCAGAATGTGAACAGCAGGTGCAGTCGAAGCACTAAAAGATACCAGAACTCAACCAGAAGGTTGATCAACAGCCAGCAAAGCGGATGACACCTGTGCCGGGAATCGCTTGGCATGTGCATGGGTGTGGGAGTGTGTCTGTATGTGTGTGTGTGTGTGTGTGTGTGCGTGTGTATATCGCTGTTTATCATGATAACGACAGACATAAGACTCATAAGAGGAGAAAAAGAGCCACACCAAGGGGTCCAGTCACCGAAAATTTGTAGACACGTACACTGAGCAAAATTGAACTATGTCTTGATAATTTTTCAAAAAGTGCATTTATTTTAAAGTATGATTTATAAATACTTAATCATTTTTTTAATTGAAAATTAAAGATTTAAAATTATACTGCATTTTAAGTAGATTTTAGTGTATTGCAATTAATCAAAAAGAATTTTTATTCTCAATTTTTGGAAAGATGAATGAATAAACGACAAATTTTTTAATAAAAAAAAAAATAATCAACATTTACAAATAATTTCAAGTATTTAGCAAAAGTACATTTTATGACAATAATTTTTTGAAGTGTTGAAAAAAAAGTAACAAAATTGCAGCGCGTTGCTGCGGGAAATGCACTCGACTGTGTAAAGTGGCGTTGAGGTCGCGTGAGGATGTGCGGGGCGTGGCCAGGTTGAGTCGTGTGGTGCAACAAGGGGAGGGGGTAGTGGATTCTTTAGCTTTGAGCCCTGTCGGTTCACGCTTCGCTTCGTTGGCTTCGTTGGGCCTGGGAAAACAGTTAATGTGAAGTGAATTGTGAATTGACCTTTTTTCGGTCACATTTCCACAGCTCGGCCAAAAGCGAATGAAAATGGAATTTCAATATACAAAAATAAGCAGCCACGCCCACAACGAAAGCAATAACAAAATTATAGGCATTTGCTGGCTTGTTGGCTACTGTTCAATTGTCAAATCCAAAAGCGACTTATTTTATGGTTATTTTACAACTGACTTTTGAATGTCAACACTTGATTTGCATAACAAAAAAGGCGACTCTTTGCTGAGAGATTTTCAAAAGCAACACAAATATTTACAACTACACACATATACACATGTGTGTGTGTGTGTGTGTGTATGTGTGTGTATTTGGCTTTTGTTTATCTATTGGCAGCTTCAGGCAAGCGAAACTAATTATATGCCCTCAACAATATGGAGGCACCTTTTTGGGGGCATGAAGTATAAACAATTCGCTGGGAATTTGGATTTGCCAACACTTTTCAAGTTGCTGCCTGCAGAATTTATGTGAAAATATGCAAGAATTTTATGCGATGGCTCTTTTTTTATGTTTTGTTTAGAATTTTAAACTGATCTGACATACATCTACAATTTTGTATACAAATGTTGCTTAGATTAAAAGCAAATTCTCTATAAAATAATCTCAAGCATGTGCAGATTGGGTAAGTATAATAAAAGTTTTTTTTAATACTCTTTGTGTTTGTTAAACAAATGTTTTTTTTAGTTGCTGTTTTCACAAAGTGCGTGTGAATATTTTCTGAAACGTTTGCCTGAATTTCGCGCTTCAACTGCTGTTGGATATCGGTTTTCAAATTTCCGGTTCAATAGACAAAGCAAATGGCAACCATTGAAAGCAAATGCTTTGTTGTATTTCCAATGGCCACTAATTTGTTTAAGTGCTCTTCATAAGGAAGCAATTGAAATGCGTGCAACGAATGGCTGCCCCAAAATGTGCCGCGGAATGTGCGTGCGCACGCGCCAATATACGACTGTAACCCACCCAACTCCAACCCCCCCCCCCTCCCCCCTACACACCCCCTTCAGCCTTGCCTATTAGGTCCAAACGGAAGTGCATTGTCAGCTGGTTTTGGCTTGGCCCCTTTGAAGCCGCCGTCTGTGGCGAGCAGCTGTGCTTTTGGGGCAAGCACGTCCAGCTCCAAATTAACACACGCACACACACATCGAAACGGCAAACTTGAAAAGATTTTTTTTGTAGTTGTTATTTTTATGGCAGCAGCACTTTAAATAGACAATTGCACTTTGAGTCATTGTCACTCAACTGCAGCGGAACTCAAGCTCAGCCCCAGCTGACCTCATTCTTGGCTTTAAAGCTGCGTAAAATGCAATTTACGCAGAAAATGCAAAATGCAAAATGCAATGCCAAACAAGAATTAAGTGCGAAGCGCAACACAAATACAAAACAAGAAACTATTCTTAGTTGCAGATACTGCAGTATCTGCAACACACACAGAAGTGAGGTAAGCTTGAGTTTTATTTCACTTATTTTTATTGTCTCCTCTCGAATAATGTATAATTTATATAATTCCATGTTAATGTAATCTGCTGCAGGTTGCCTTGTAACCGATCTCTAATAAATTCGACATTGTCTTGAAACACTTCTAAATGTGAGTCTATAAAAACTTACACAATACTCAATAAAAATGAACTACAACTGACAGAAAAGCTTACAAAAAGTCTGATGTAAAAGCAATTTGTATGTTTTTTTGCCTGGTTGGGCAATGTTTCGAGGTGCAATGTTGCTGCAGCTATTTACTAAGCGGATTTGAATAATGAACGCATGGCTGATGGATTCTCGAGGTTCTGGAACCCCTTCTCTGTCTTCTTCGCTCTCTCGCTGTCTCGCTCTCTCGATGTCTCTCGCTCTCAATTTCAATATACAGCAATATAAACTCCATTCCCAAATGAGATGCAGAAACACTAATTTTATGTTCAAATTCTAACACAAAATAAAATAACAAATAAATATTTCTTAAGATATTCTTAGAGTCTGATAATTATAATATAATATAATATATTATATAACATGAACAATAACTTTGCATTCTTATAACAATTGATAGTAATTGATGTTATTACAATTGATAACTTTGATTACCCTAATTAAATATAACATTTCCATTGAAATAGATTGTTAATATAAAAAACATTATTCAAACCCATTCAAATATAATTAAATACAAATATGTACAGATAAATAATTAATTTCACAAGCCACTCTACAAAATAAAACATAATAATAAAAAAGAAAGATTTAGATATAAATGCAATACTCTATTTAAAATTTCAAACATTTCCAGCCTCATTTCACACATCTTGCGGTTGTTAGATGCATGCAACATGTGTGTGTGTGTGTGTCTGTGTCAATTATAAACTGCCCCATTGTCGATGCACTCAAGTTAATCTGTGTTGTGTGGCAGCATTCGGTGTGAGATTTCGCGCTGTGTGGCCCCGTCTGGGTTAAGTGCCTCATAAACCGGGTCTGCAGTAATTGAAATGGTTTCAAGACACTCCACAAAGAGTTTTTGAAATTGTTGTGTGAGACATGAGTTTATTTGTACAAATCGTATATATTTCTAATTTGTGGTTTTTCTAGAGATAATTAGACGACCAATAAAAAAAACATGATTATCTAGCAGATGCATTATAGAAAGAGCCAAGCTACTTGAGTCAGTCTAAATACTTTTGCTGTGAACTTTGACCAGCCAAACATTGGGCGACCTCCGTTCCAGTTTATAGGCAGCCTTAGAAGCGTTCACATTTGGCCGCCTTATGCACTCTGTAAACTGAATCTTTTTGTGTCATTGCTATTTTTTTTTTCGTTTACTGGCAACATTTGTGCGCTATTCCGACTTAAGTCCAATTCCAGAAACGAAGGCTGCTTGGTTAACGAGTCTGTTGCTGTTTGGCTGATGGCTCCAATTCGCCGACTTCTCTAATTGTTTTTCGCTTTTTATTGTTTTTTATTTGTTTTTAATTTTTTTGCTGCCTCAAATGTCTTTATTTTGTTTACTTCCAGTTGTCGTCGCAGTTTGTTTCTTTTATTTCAATTAAGCACTATTTCAAGTCGCATTTTTGCAGCGTTGACGAAACTTTTTGAAAATGATATTTGTCAGAAACAGATTTATAAGAATATGTTTACTTAACTCGTACATTGAGCATCAAAATACTGTTTTGCATTATTAAATAAATATTTAAAGTTAGTTAAAAACAAATATTTCATTACTTCCCAGAAGATCCATAGTGGATTTGGGTACGTGCTTAAGGATTCATCTGTTTGTTGGCATAGCTGAGATTAACTGGAATTTTGTTATAGATTCAAGCTAGAAATGATTTTTTCAATTTACGTTTTAATTGAGTTTAATATGTTGAAGCAATTGTGCCATGTTGACAGGATAGGATATCTACCAGGTCAAGAATTGAGAGCACTTCTTTCCATTAACTTGAATTATGGTTTTAAATCTTCATTTATAAGTTCCCTTTGGCTTACCTGATTTACTTGATTATGTTAACGGATTTTAAATGGTGCCTTATCGCCTTCACTTTGAGGATTACCTATCCATAACCACATAATTTACCGCTATTGCAACGCAGCACGTCGCATTGGGCGCTCTTGTCACGATGCGGCATTTATCAAAGTGATGAAGATACTCATGCACATTGTCAACCACATCCACAGCCATCAACAATACACTTATCCCTGTACATAACCCAATCCATGCAGGCCACAAAAAAGACCAGACGAAACTAAAAAACTAAAAAACAGGCGACATCTCGATAAGCGCAGCTAGCATGGAATTTCAATATCTTTTTTCGCAGTTGTCAAATGCAGTGATATGTGAAGCGCACACACATGTGTGTGCGTGTGTGTGTGTGTTTTATGTGTGTGTGTGTTTGTGTATCTGTGTGTGCACCTAACGACATACATATCCGGTGCACTTATCAATTATCCCAGCTGCCAACTCTTGATTGCTATCAAATATATATATTTTTTTACTTTATGCACTGAAAGAAATAGTTTTTATTTTATGTGAATCGTTGCTCATGCGCAAATGGATTCGCGTTCGCATATGTTTTTTCCCAGTTTTGATCTGAATTTCAAGCAGACTCATAAATTTGCAGCCCTTTCGATTTTGGATATTGCTTGTTTTTGGGTTGGGTTTTTTGCATTGTTGTTCATGAATTATTGTTTATGGGTCTCCTTTGGCGAGGGTTGCTGCTGCGCTTTTGTGTATGCATGTATGCATGTATGCATGTGTGTGTGTGTGTGTGTGTTGTGGGGGGACTCTAATTTGTATTAGGGTCATATTTCACTTGTAGGGTTTCCAGCGAAGTTTCATTTTAATTTTATTGTTGTCGCTCGAGTGCATTGTTTTTCGGTGTGCCACGATTTTAGTTGCACACATATATATATATACATGCTGCATATATATATATATTTATATATTGTAGTATGTATAAATTCCACCCTGCGGTCTCTGGCGCTATTTTTGGGTTCATTCTTGTGCCACAGCATAAAAGGGATGGTGCAAAAAGCATTTCGTGGGTTTCCGCATTTTTCGACAGACTCTTCACGTGCATTTTTCCCCCATTTATTTCCTTTTATTAATAGTCGACGATTGTTGACGCACATTTATAGCCAAAAACTCTCGACAGCTGGCATATTGATTTCTATTTCTATTTTATCATAGATTATGTCAGATATTATGTCATGCTTAATTAGCTTACAAATGTACAAAAAATATCAATAGATTTTGTGTCGGATATTATTTGCAAATTGCAAATGTTCATTTGATATTTTTAGGCATATATATACATATACATGTGGTACGGGGTATAGTTTCTATAGAAATACATAGATTAATCTGCAAGTTTTCATCTATATTTTATTCAACTTTAAAAAAAATAAAATTTGTTTTTATATACCCATTTCATTTCTACAGTATTAATTGCTCAACTGCATAAATTTGCATATCTTTCCCAAAATTATCTATTACAACATTTATGTTGCTATACGTTCTGCCAATTATTGACTAACCAAAAGTTCGGTTATGGGGAAATGCCGGACCGGCAGTGAGAAGCTAAGGCCAAAAGCAATTCATGGAATTCCAAATTCTTTGTAAGTCGATGCAAAAAAAAAAAAGGTGAAAAAATTCACACTCTACGAATGCAAATAAGCCAGAAACACGAACAGAAACAGAAACAGATGCAGATACAAAGACCAGGTGCAAAGTGCTGTGATATTGCCACTAGTTGAAGTCGATGTCTTCTTGGCTGGCCACAACTGAAAACTGAAACAGTTGGCCACAATGCAATTTAAGCAGAAAATATGGTCTTAAACTAGTTTTGCCATGTTTTCACCTTCAGTTTTGAGCTTGTGAGTGAAAACTAACGCTAACACAAACAACAAAACAGACTAAACAACAACACAAAACAAACACAACAACAAAATACAATGCACAGAAAAAAATACATATTGAGAGAAACAGCTTTCAAACGCCCTTAAAAATAAATACAACTCTTTTAACATTTGCCGAAAAAGGCAATAATTTAAAACAACGACTGTAGATATGTATGTATATATAAATATATAAAAAAAAATATATATATATATATATATCTAAAGTTACTGGCAAATAAATATGAGTACATAAATAAAGTTTTAAGTCACATTATTAAATATTAAAAACCAATTTTAGACTTGTAATGCTTTTCATTTCTATCGTTATTAATATCATCAAATGCAACTTTGAACCTTTTCTATATTTTCGGATCAAAAGCCTCATTTGACCAAATATGAATATTATTTTTTTTGCTTATGACTCAAACCATATGGGGCTTAAAATTCGCATTATTTTGGATGCTTAAAAGCAATTTTAGACTGCAGTGCGTCCACTGGAAATGGCCCGTTTGCCTTTGTTGGTTGACAGCAGCGATTGCTGCATATCGTCCATATATACTTATAGGCATATATATTTATGTATATATTTATGTATATATGGACTGTACGTGCCGGGAAAGGCTAAGCAGTTGCTGGACGAGAACCGCAGCACGGCACGTCCGAGTGGATATTACAATAGGCCTCTGCAGTCGGCAAATTGAAGTTGAAAATTTGCCTTTATGAGCGATCTGTATTATTGACCAGGCCTGTTGGCTACCTGTTGGCATGTTGGCCAACTAATAGGCGACTTAATACAATAGCCACGTATCTTGCCTCATAGAGTTATTAGTGTCGTCTCAAAAGACACAAGACACCAGGGGTAGAGGGATTGGGCAAAGAAATCGAAGAGAAGAAGACCCATATTGGGTAATTGAAATGCTGATCAACTTTTGGGCAAATCGACGAAAATCATTAAATAGTTAATAAAAACATCAAATACATAATTATCATTTTTAACGGTATATTCAATGTACAATTTAAGTATTAATAAAATTTAGGAAACATATAAGGTAATTTATGTTTTATGTTTTGAAAGTTAAAGGAATCCAAGTAATAATTATTTATTTCATTTATTTATCTAGCATATTAAAAGTGAAATCTAATTTTAAGCAAATCCGAAAAACCAGCGCTAGAAAGCAAAAAAGAAAACTGGAGAGATGACTTCAATGCTGAATCCAAATAAGTAATAAAATCAACATGCAGATAAGCCAGATGTGTATTTTAGACAAATATAATAAGTGTGTCTAAAAATATGAACAATGGGCGCGCATTGTGCGATATATTTGAGTAGCAGTAGAAGAAGAGGAGGAAGAAGAGTGTCAGCATCGGTGCAACGACTAGATAATTGAAAATGTGATGAATAGTCGAACGAGTGTTAATGAGCACTTTTGCTAAGTTCAGTAAGTTAGTTTTTAGCTTTGAGGCAACTGATGCCTTAATGGTCAGTTTGACTGGCTACTTGACTATTATTAATCTTGTGCAGACACTAAAGGCAAAATTGCAGCAATAAGCGATCAGCAGAGACAATACTGAACAGAGGAGCATGCACAGGCTGTGGGTCGAGAAGAGAGGTGCAGCAAAGAAGCAACAGCAGCAGCAGCATCCTCATCAACAGGTAGTAAACCGCCGAGACGTGCCCATCAATAACAATAGAATGGTTTCGTGCGTGACATGTTCGAAGCTTCAAGCTCAACGAAAGAAACAACGAGTGAGAGGGAGAGATAGAGTGAGAGATGGAGGAGCAGTGAGAATGAAAGAATCTGTGTAGAGGCAAAAAGAAGTTGACAGGCAGCTGGCGAATGAGTGGAGAAGCGTAGAAAAGAAAACACTAAAAACGAGTGAAAACTGAGAATGCACTCAAAAAACTAAAACTTCACTCAAGAACATACAACCAAAAGAAAGAGAAACAAAATACATTCAACAGATACACACCTCGAACAAAAAAATACTGGTTTCAGCGACAGGCGGCCAAGTTCGTTACAAAGATTTGCTTTCATTTTTCCGTTAACGGCCGCAGCGAGTTCGTGTGTGTATCCGACAAATACACACGCAAATGTACACAGATATATGGATGTGTGTGCGTGTGTGTGTTCGTATTCAAACTGCAGCAGCTGCGAGTGTCCCAGGTAGTCCGTCCGTCATCGTCTCTAAGCCGTGTTCTCAACTTGGCTTTGCCTTTCTTTCGCTTCGCTTCTGCTTCGCCTTTTGCTCTGCTCTTCTTTACATGCTTCTTTCGCTGCGGCTGTTATGTTAATCCACTGGCTAAACATCCCAGCGAGACTCTATTCCATTCCCAATCCCGTGCCAGACACACACACACACACATACCCATGCACACCTGAGCGGCAGCTGCAGCTGCGCAGAGCTCTTAGTTCTCAGTGGACAGGTAGTCAAAAAGGTTATTTGATTACTCAACAGCCATTTTTTTCTGTTGCTTCCTCTCCAGCGTGCCCTGCACACTGCCTACCTGGGCTCTTGGGACTTCTGCTGAAGCCCAAAAACCTTGTCATGTTCATCAGAATTTTTGCAGTTTTTTCTGTGTAGTCACCTTTTTTTTGTGTGTTTGTTATCGGGTTTTGGCCGAGATAGAAACGCATCTGTCGTTATATTTTTAGGCCCTTCCGCAATCCACAAACACATTGAATTCTTTACAATCTACTTTTACATTCATTTAGGCATTTAAGGAAACTGAAATCAAAATTCTTAAACATTATTTAAGCTACTCATAATATTTGCTATTGCAATTGATGAGCAATATTCATAAAATTAATGAACATTTTACTGCGCTTCAAAAATTGTAAAAGTATAATAAAAACCAAAAAATGCTATAAGATTGATATACAAATTCGAGAAAAGTAGGGTAGAAAAAATGCATTAAAATGCATGTGTTTTCTGTTGGAAAATCGATGATCATACGAAACGGGAGCTGCAGTTGTGATCTAAAAACTCAGCTCACAGAAATTATTCTGTTGCTTAATTATATACGTAAATAGATGTAGACATGTAGATGTTAAAATGCAGTCAATTGGTTGCTGCACCTGCATTCGCTTCAGAATGCACTCAATTATTGCTCCCGTTCGATATTCTTTCATTCGTTCAGTTCATTCGTTGATAATCCATTTGTGCTCGTGCCGCAATCGATTTGTTCACAATTCACACAATTTTCAAGCCGGGGGCAACATGGCGGCCTACTTTCGACAGCGACTCGCTGATAAGATAATGGGGCTTTTCCTCTGACGCCAAATGAATGACAGCAAACTCAGTCCACGTTGTGGCACACGAACCGAACTGAACGGAACAGAATTAACTCTTCCCTCTCTCTCTCTCTCCAAAGTGTAAATAGTGCGTTTATAAAAAACATTTGCTTAGTGCTCGCTGTATTTGTTTAGAATTTTGTGTCGGTGTTTATTTTGAAGCTTTCATAATGTATAAGTGTACACTCAAAGAAAAGCGCTGTTATAAATCCATAGAATACAATCTGCTGCAATTATTCTCGACTGTTTCCTAATATTATTATAATTATATAAAATAAAAAACCAATATATGACTCGGTGAAAAAGTAATCTTTACCAAAAATACATAACTTTTATTTATTTTAATTTAAGTAGAAAATGCTGTATTTTTTGCCCAGTGTACTGTATGACTTCTGGCAATCTTATCGATCTTTATGATACCATAAAAGTAGGTCTGCTCCCAACACAACTTTGCTGTTGAGCTTTTTTCAAAACTGTAGAATTCAAATACGGTACAGTATTCAATTTTTCATTCCTGCCCAGAGTCGAATGATTGGGCTTCCTATATACTAGCCACATATGTAAATACTTACTCCCATCTTATCTCTCACGGGGTCACTTTTGATATGCTGTTAAATGGTAAATCGTGAATGTAAAATGCGCTTGTTTTTTTTTCAATTTCTTTTTAATATTTCTTGTTTTTTATTTGTACACAATTGTTGTGTGTGTGTGTGTGTTTTTGTGTGTATTGATAATGTAAATTTATTCGTATATAAATAAATTTGTCAGTTATTCATAATGCGTTGGCATGTAAAAAATTCGCTTAGTTTAGGACTCTTTCACGAAAAACGACTTATAAAAATACATATCGCATTTATTTATTTAAACATTTTTCACATAAAACTTTGTTTTCTATTATTATTATTATTATTATTGTTATTACTAATTGTAATATTCTTATTTCGAATTCTTTCTATATGGAACACACACGCTTACATCGATTATGTAAATATGCATTTGGATTAATTCATAATTACAGCGACTAACTAAAAACTATTCAATTCGATAGATTTGATTTTAACATAAGTTTTTATATATTTAAACATAAATATATATTAAAAAATATATGTATACGAAATGTACAGTGAAATTTTAAGACGTGTTCCTTTTTTTTCGTATTTTATGTTTTTTTTATATATAAATTAGATCGACTTGTCTTAAATTATTATTATTTTAATACGGAAGTTTTAATGAGGCTCCAACGAATACTTTTGGAGCTGGTAGTTTTCTTGTGTTTTGTATATTTCATTTTGCCTAAACATAAAGTATTTTAAAATGCCTTTTGTAGTACTTGAACATATTTATTTATAGACTTAAATTAAGATTAAGGACTACACTTAATAATATATTGTTGGGAATATGCAAATCAAATGCACTGTATATTTATTTTTAAATATATATGTCGTAGGAATATTTGTTGAAAATTTTGATTTTATTAAATATATATATATATATATATATATATATTTGTTAAATTAAATATATGTGATCAATGTGAACGGATTTTGAATGTACTTTAAATGATATTTGTGTTTAGTGCTATATTTTTTTCTCCAAAAATACAGACAACAATTTTATTTTGATTTGTTCGCCGTTGCTTTTTCTAACTCTAAGCTTGGATTTTTCTCCATTTTCATTTTTTGTGTTTTTTTTAGTTTTTATGTAAGATCAAGATCACTTTTTTGCGATAACAAACGAAAAAAGTGTTCCTACTAAATGCTCCCTTGCAATGCGCCTCGACAATAGTAAAAATCTATATATATTTGCAATGTCTTCCCAGGAGCGCATGACACCGTTGATTTGGATACGTTCCGGCTAAGCCGGCGTATCGATGTTCCGGGCACCACGCACACTCCTCCTCCTCCTCCTACTCCTGCCTACTTATCGTAAAAAAGTCTTTTCGATTTCGTACTCGCTATCTTCTGTGTTTTCTGTGTTTTTTGTTTTTCTGTTCTGCTCAAATGCGCCAGCCCTGATCGTCGTCCACATTGGAATCGGTGTCGGAGGGCTCCTCGCCGTACATATCGGCAAGTTTGCGGAAACGTGGCCCAAAGTTGGACAGATAGTCGAAATTGAGATCACCATCGTCGGTGCACGAGGCCAAGCTGGACAAACTGCCATCGGAGTTGCCATCGCCCTCATACGCATAATGCCGCACATCGTCCACGGTGTTGGCGCCCGTGTCTCTGTCACAGTTCTCCTTCTTCCCACCGAGAAAGTCACCAATATCGGGTATATCATTCGGATCCCGCATGCCTGCAGCTGCATGCAATGCATGCGGATCCTTATACAGTTTCTCCTCGTAGAAGGGCTGGGTGCGCAGCACATTCAGATCATAGTCGGTGTCCCGTTCGCCGCCACCCTCATCCTCATAGTTGATGATCGTCTCGCGTATATCATCAATGTCCTTCTCGTGCCAGCCATTCTTCTGCTTCTTCTGCACGACCACTGCCAGCAGGATGATCAGCAGCAGGGCGATGCATGTGATGATTGCTATGATGAAATTCCTATCGATGCCAAAGCTAACGGCAACAGCCACAGCCCGCTGGCATCCACTGTCAATGTTGCGGGAGAGTGAGGGCATGCCCAGATTGTAGGTGCGCTCGTTGATGGTCAGATTGCGGACACAGCCGAAGAAGCCCTGCTGATTTGGTGTATGCGTCCAGTTGAGTTGGCGACCCAATTGCGACAGATCCACAGGAGTGCCGCCCAACTGCAGGGGAGAGTTGACGTTGAGGAACTCATTGGGTCCCTGCGGTGCACCCAAACTCATGCAAGTGGAGAGACGACAATTGTCCACGGTCATCTCAATGCTTGCTCGTTGCAGTATAATGTCCAGCTGATAGGATCGACCCGGTTGCAATTGAATATGCTGATGCTTAATGCGCACCATGCCCGTTCCGTAATCCACACTGAGCACTGGATAACCCTTGTCCAGTTCCAGAGAGAGGAAGTCTGTCAGCGGCAACAAGGGATTGTAATTCAGTGGACCCAAATACATGATCAATCCCTGTTCGTGTTGTGGGGCAATCTCCAGACTGATGCGGGTGTTGTCGCAGGCCGAGATGGGCTCATAAAAGGCATAGCCATTGCCATAGAAACCAACGGAAACGAGTTCGCAGTGCGGACCCGTGAAGCCATCGATGCAATCGCATGCATCATTTTCGCCATGACGACGCGAACCCCCATTGAGACAGGGCGAGATCGGAGGCAGTGCATTGCAAACGCACTGCGCCTGCACAAAGGCATTGACGCCAACAAAAGAGCTGGTGTTGGAGTAGATCATGTAGGGCACGGAGCTCTTGTGCAGCTCATTGGTGCAGGAACTCTCACACTTGTTGCGCTCAATCAGACACTCATCAATGTTGACCATGAGCATTTGCAGATCCAATTCGTTCTCGAGCCGTTGCTGTGTCTGCGCCACCATCCCGTTGAGCTTCTCCGGGGAATAGTAGGGTGAACCGTGGGCCGAATAGCGCACGTCCAGTGTACGATTCTCATTTTGGAGCACCGTGAACACGTCCACATTCGAGACGGATGTGTTGAAGAGCTTGGCCAGCGAGTGCTGCAATCGATCCTTCAGCGAGAAGGCATCATCTGCGAGCACATCTCGGGGCACAGTGATGAACTCCTCCTTGGTGATGTTGTAGAAACGAATGCTGCCACTCTTATCGACTGCCTCCTCGGGCAACTCGTGCACCAACACAGTCACATCAGCATCCACAGAGTGTCGCGGGATTAGCGTTGAGTCCTCAGTCACAGTGAACTCCAGCATGTATTCCCCCTCGCCGGTGCCCTCGAGTATGGTGATCATCCCTGTGCTGGGATTCAAACGGAACCGTTCGTGTGGAATGCCACTCTTCCACTGGAAGTGCTTATCATCCAGATCCCAATCGTCGTCATCATCGACAAAGACGCGTCCAATATCCGTGTCGGGCGCCTCGCCCTTGTAGTTGTACATAAAGATCCGGGATGAACCCTCCGTCATGGCATTATCGTTGACATCCCCGATAATCAGATGGAGAATGCTCACCGAGCTCTGCTTGGGAATGCCCGCATCACTGATCCTTATGGGTATAAAGTATTCCTTTTGCATCTCCCGATCGAATTGGACATTGGCAAACAGATAATCGTTGTCGATGCTGAACTTCGTTTTGATGTCGGGCGAGGCGTCGCTGTCGATGCCAAACGTGTAGGGTGGTCCATTCTGGGGCTCATCGTAGTCATCCGCCTTCAGTTGAACGACCTGGCCAGGATTACGATTCTCCTGCCAGATGACGGGCATCTGATTGATGAGGAACGGTGCATTATCATTGATATCCTCCAGTGTGATTATCACGTGCTGCACCGACTGGAGGGTGGTGCCAACGCCATCCTGATCGTTGGCCGAGATTAGCACCGGCCAGCTCTTATGTCCGTTGGGCGGATCACGATCGAGGGGCTGAATGAGACGCAGGCAACCGCTATTGTCGATGGTCAGCAGTCGCTCCAGATCCTCCTTGACAATGGAGTATGTTATGTGCTGATCTGCAGTGCGATCCTTGATATCCGGATCGTAGGCCTCAATGATGAGAATGCACTCGTTCGATTGCACGGGTCCCTCTGGGATCGTGATAGTGTAGTTCATCTTGAACACCGGCGGATTATCGTTGACATCCTCGATCTTCACGACAACCGTGGCATAATCATCGTAGATGCCATCGAAAGCACGCACCTTCAGTTCATATTCGGTGATGGTTTCATAGTCGAGTCGCTGATTAACCGTAATCTTGCCCGTTTTCAGGCCAATCTTGAAGGCATCGCCCACATTGCCACTCTCGATGCTATAAACAATTTGAGAGGCGTTGTCCTCATCCTCTGCTTTCACCTCGATCACCTCGTAATTGGTATTCGCATCCTCGAGCAACTTATCCGCCAGATACGTGGTCTGCTGGAAATGCGGTTTGTGATCGTTCTTGTCGCCAATGGAGATGCGGAACACCTGATAGCCATGATTGTGATCCCCATTGTTGAACAGACTTGACGGTGAATTATCCGTTGCACTCACTTTCACATTGTAAAAATCGCGTTCCTCCCGATCGAAAGTGGTCAGAGCCGTAATGTTACCAGTCTGCGGATCGATGGCAAAATAATCCGTGTTATCCGCCAACTCGAAGGTGATGATATTATTCGCTGGTGTTCCGTCCATGTCGAAGGCTCGCACCTGCATCACTGGTGTGCCGGGTGGCTCATTCTCCAATATTGTGCCCGACTTGACTTCCGTAAAGAAGGGAATATTATCGTTGACGTCTTCCACTTTGATCTTGATCTGGTGCTCGGTGGCCAATTCGAAGGTGTTGCGCACACTCATCGTCAGCGTGTAATCCGTGATGGCCTCGTAGTCGAGCATCTTGCCCAGCTTGATGGTCACCTCGTTGCCAATCTGATTGAACACAAACGTATTCTTATTATTCGTCGGCTCCGTTCTACCCGTGATCAGTTCAAAGATCACCTCCGGCTTGTCGGGCATATTGGAAACGGCTCGCAGAGTTGCAATCGGTTGCGAGAAATTCTTGAGATCCTCCTTCAGGTAGATTAGTTCGTCAATGGGATCGACAAAAGAGGGTGGCTTTATGGATGACTCCACCACACGAATTCGCACCTCAATGTGCGCCTCCTGCAACGGATCTGGCACAATATTATAGGCGCGCACATTTATCGTATATGTCTGGCCGGGCCGACGATCGATCGGCCTATGCAGATAGATAATGCCCGATTCCTTATCGATGCGGAAGTATTGGAAATCACGTTCCCTCAATATCTCGTACTCCACAATGCTGTTGTTCCGATCATCAAAGTCGCTTGCACTGATCGACATGACGACAGCGTCAAGCTGCAAGTAAAAAAAAAACAGAAAATTCGATTCGAAATTCAATATAAAAAAAAAACACCCTAAAAAACACTAATCAAATAAACACAACTATTCATGGTTATGTAACGTAAACTGTAAAACTATAATTTATTTATTGAATATTTTTTTATAGTAAAATGAAAGAAGTTCGATTCAATTATTAATATCCCATTAAAAATACATTCCTTTCTCAGTTGAAGCCAGTACACAAAAATGCACATTTTTAGCACTATAATTAAGATTCAGTTAATTTGGTATCTGTTCTATTTTTACTGGTTTATTCAAGGTGTCAAACTGCACTGAAAGCTCTTAACCATAAAACAGCCCAACGAACAGCGGAAATCCCTCGACTAATGCAGAAATTACGAGTGCAACAACTGTGGTTGCCATTTTCTAATACTAAATTAATACAAATATTGATTTATTTTTTATTTTAAAATGTCTTACTAAACTGCAAAACAGAACAATAAATATATCTAATATGAGTTTAATTTGACTATTCATTTCAAACACTTTTAACTATAATTTCAGGATTGCGACCACTGTATTCGCCATGCATTTGTTTAGTTTATGCTAGTTAAATTAGTCGAACACAATTTGTAAAAATCAATAATAGCGGACAAAAGATAATATCTATAAATATAATATAAATAAGACTAGTTCAAGGCCTTATTCTGATTAAGTATAAAAGGTATGCGACTATTTATATATAATAGTTGTGAAACCACAAATTAAACTTTGTATATTATTTTTATAACAAATGTTAAATTAGTTGGCTAAGTTTATTTTTATACTTATTGTCCTATGCCTTTAATTATTTCTATTTTTGCGATTGGTATTATGGCGTGGGAGTTGTGCGTTCAACTGGAAAAGCTGGTCTCCGTTTTGGCCACAGGTTGAGTTCATTGTTCGCTCTCGTTGGAGTCGATGAGTCAATCGCGAAACCTTGAAGCCCCTTGAACCTCTCTATCTCTATCTGTATCTCTATCTCTATTTGTATCTGTTGCAGTTCATGAAAGCTGCCAAACGAGTCTCCAGTCTGCCTGTAAAACTGACTTAACTAACTAACTATTTGTGTGTGTGTGTGTGTGTGTGTGTGTGTGTGGTGTGCGGGGGAATGGTTTCAGTTTGTGAGAGCACCCTACAATTAATATTGCTAGAGCTACTTAATATAAATACTATATATTTATATAATTGTTGATATACTATATATATATATATCTATACTTGTTGCTTTACTTTATAAATAAATATATATACTTTCTATCATCACAAATTAAGTTAATGTTTGCTTTAATACTTTTTAAATAAATTATAATTCTATCTTTTTATATATCAAGTTTAGATTTTCAAAAATGTAGAAAACAGATTCTTGTAATTTAATGATATTTTTATATGCTTAAGCAAAAATCTTCGATAAGTGTAAATTTCTGATTTTCAGTGTAGTTTGTTTTCTGAGTGTATTAATTAGGGAATTCCTGTTCTGTTCCATGAACCGTTGCTAAATATGTGTTTTTGGGCGTGTTTTCGACTGAGTTCAGGTAAAAATGTCATACAAATTCTGACAACTATTTTGGCCTGAATCTTAACTTATTTAATTGTCAAGTAAAAAAGAAAAATATGACATCACCGAGAATTGAATTCTCCGAGCAGGTCAAACGGCAGTAATCCGAGGTCCACGCATTTGACCCGCAACAGAGAGAGAGAGAGAGATAGATAGATATAAGATAGGTGAATTGGGAATACTTACAATGGTATTCTCGGACATGGATTCGTCGTAGCGCGCCTTGTTAAAAACGGGCGGATTATCGTTGATATCCTCGATGGTCACATTAAAGGTGCATACATCGTCCAGCGGAGGCAGGCCATTGTCTGTCGCCTGCACGGTGACAAAGACGAACTTCTCGTGAATGGGTTCGTCGCGATCGAAGGTGTGCGCCGTCATAATAACACCCGAATTGGGATGAATCACGAACTTGGGTCGATCGAAGGCGGACTGAACGAGACTGTACGTTATCTCCTGATTCGGATCCGGATCCACTGCCTGCACGGTGAACACGTACGTATTCTCCGGCTGTTCCTCCTTGACGGATGGCGCATATTCTGCACAGTTTTTGAAGGCGGGCTTTCGATTGTCGCCCGCAAAACTATCGTATCGCAACGGACTCGAACTGGAAATAAGGGCGTCGAGGGCGGGAATTGTGTGTAGCAGGATTATTAAGCCTAATGCCAACAGTGGGCGTGGCAAATGTGGGCAGGTGCGATTTATTGTTATTGCAGTTGTTGTTGTTGTTTGCCGGCGACATTTTCTTTTGTGCTGCTGATGTGGCTGTTGTTGAGCGGGATTCGCATTTATATTATTATTATTAATTTTATTATTATTGTTGTTGTTGCTGTTGTTTCGTAACGACATTTTGTTGCATTACTTTCTGTTAACACACTGTTAAGAAACGGAAGAGGGGGCTGTGGAGGGGTTTGTAACATTCACGTAGTTGAAATCATCGCTTGTTTTTTTTATGAATCACCCAGTATTTTTTCTATTGGTATTTGATTGTTGTATGTGTGTGTATGATACGATCACAGGTTCACGCTACGATTTCTATTGAACTTGCGCTCTTTATCGCTCGTTCTCTTTCGCTCTGTCTCTCTCCCTCTCTTCCACACTTTTAATTCACCTCAAAATGTAACGCTACTCAACTCACAAGTATTTGTTTGTTTGTGTGTGTGTGTTCGCAGTTTGTTTAGATTGCATTTTCATGGCAACCGATGCCAAACACAAATACTACAACAATTACAAACAAAACCAAATCAATTAATTTTTATTTGTTTATATATATATATTTATATATTTATGTGCTTCTTTAATTTTATTTCGTTTTGATTCTTTCACTTGTTTGAATTCTGCCTCGCTCTGCTATTCATTTGCAATGTGCGCTTTGTTCGCTGCTTCTGCGGCTTATTTCACTAGACAGAAACAGGTAAATCCAGGTAAAAAGTGGTTTCACACACATACACTCTCTGTACTTGTGTGTGTATGCATGTGTGAGTGCTTAAGAGCGTTGGATTTGTTACCAACACACATACGTTTAATTTTGTATGGGTGTGTGTGAGTACAAAGGCACTTTTGTTGTCGGTTTTTAGTGACGTTTGCAAGTCACAATCACGCTTTGAAACGTTGAATTGTGTTAACAGCACTTGAATTCAGTCGGTTTTTTTCTTGGTATTTTTGTTTTGTTACAATTTTAATTCACAACACACAACAACAGAGAGCATCACGATCGTGTTTGAAAGCAACGGTTAACACAACAATTCCCGCGTAATACACACGAATGTCCGCACGAGCAACCGCACGATTCGACAGCAACAGACAGAATGAGCGACGAGTGCGCGACGAGTAAGTGAGCGGCAACCCTATAAGCGGCGAGCAAAGCGGCAAATCATCAAAATGTATCGAATATTTATCGCCATCATTATGAGAGGGGTAAATAATCGTTAATGTTAACTGACAGTGGCGTTTACAGCACTCCCCTACGAATCGGTTAACATATAAGTAGCTTAACGACTTTTTAAGCCGCTTAAATTCAAACAGTATTCAGACAATTGAATTTTTCGTATTTTTCATACAGTGTGCTCGAAACTTATGATAACTGGTTGAATTGGTTCAGCGCACAAGTAGTATAATTGCAAATTATTAAAAGAAACCTTTCTTCATAATTAAAAAAATAAATTTTCTACTCGTTGTTCATTGTTTCGAGTTGTTGATAAAATTGCACTAAAATATCGATGTCTAAATAATGCCTAATGGGACAAAAACAACCCAAAGGAAATTCTGCATTAAATCATTGATAAATACGATAGACAGTGCTGAAGTTTTGGGCTTTTATCAGACAGATATGACAATGTATAATGTAAGGAAGCCAGCAAATAACCCAGACGATGACGAAATGATTTGCTAATTAAACATTTAATAAAGATTTATTGTTATTATAATCCCAATATTTAATTTAAATTGTAGCTTTTATATGCTATATTTCAGCTTATTTTCTTGGCGATCTGTCTGTAATCGATAGTTTTTGCAGCCCTAGACAGAGTGGCCAACAAATATACTATCAAAAAATATCAAGCGAAAAAAGACTGTCATCGTCATCGTTCATTGTCTTCTCTTTAATTGGTTGAAAACGAAAAGAAAAAAGACCGGATTAACTTTTATATTATATATTATATCAATTAACTACAATTGAATAGAGGCAAAATTACATGTGCGAAACACACAATAAATACCGAAAATTTCGATAACTTATGAGACACAACCACAACAAGAAAAACAACAGCAGCGAGAAAAAACAAACACTGCCCCAAAAATTAGTCGTGAATCACCCAACGAAATAATCACAATAATACTAATATGGAACAAACACAGATTACAGACACGGAAAAGGTGCGCATTGTGTCCGATTTTATACTGCATGCTCCGCCCGGCGAATTCAATGAGGTGTTCAACGATGTCCGCGAACTGCTGAAAAACGATGGGCTGCTCAAGGATGGCGCCAGCCACGCCTTCTCCCAATACAACAAGGACCAGTTAACTCCCGTTCGCGTTGAGGGCAGCGAACACAATGCGATCATCTCTGAATATAACGATTTGGGTGCGTATGCCAACAACAAATACTCACCATCTGTCGATGAGCTATGGTTAGGAAGGGGGAGTTTAGAGTTGTTTTGTTTTGCTTTTGATTTGTGTGTTTACCATAAATGGGCATAAATAGAGAAAATAAAAACACACTTGAATACCCTACACTCAAACGCACGAAGAACTACAGGGTTGCCAAATTTCTTTTGATTGGATTACTAAAAATGAGATATTAGTTTTAATATTCCTTATATAGTCTATATAGAAATTGTGGCAACTGTTGACAATATTATAAAACATTAGTTTCAAAATGATCAAAATGAACATTCTGTTAAAATTTAATCTAATATACTAATAGTTGAAGATTACTATTTTGTATATGCTTTAGAAAATTTATCTGAAAATTGTTGAGAATGTTATTCATATTTTCAATTAGTAATGTATACGAAAAGTCGAATATAATTTATATACTGTCATTATGATATCAGATTGTACTCGCTTATCACTTATATTTATTATCTTTCCCATTTTCTGATATGGGGTTTTTTTTTTTGTTTTTTGCAGGCAACGGTCGCTTCTATGATCCTCGCACAAAGCAATCTTTCAAATACGATCACCTACGCAAAGAGGCGTCAGACTATCAGGATCTGGAGGCCGATGCCAATGCAGAAACGTGGCGCGCTGCTCTCGATCTCGCCGCGCTTGCATATACAGCCAATCACTATCGACATGGCGTAAGTTAACCAATATATTTAAAGCTATTATTTATATATTTATATTTTAATTCCTTGTAGGTCAGCTCGGTCTTTGGAAATTCGCAGGGAAATCAGGTGACGCTGACCATTTGCATTGAGGATCATCAGTTCCAGCCGAAAAATTATTGGAATGGCCGATGGCGTTCGCAGTGGCACGTTAGCTTCCAGCCGGGCAGCGGCACAGCGGAGCTGAAGGGTGTTCTAAAGGTTCAAGTGCACTACTATGAGGATGGCAATGTGCAGCTGGTCTCGTCCAAGGATTGTCGCGAGAGTGTAGTTGTGTCCAACGAACAGCAGCTGGCCAATGAGGTCATCCGTCTGATTGAGGAGGCCGAGAATGAGTATCAGTTGGCCATTTCGGAGAACTATCAGACGATGTCGGATACCACGTTCAAGGCGATGCGACGACAATTGCCCATAACTCGGACTAAGATCGATTGGAGCAAAATTGTCTCGTACAGCATTGGCAAGGAGCTGAAGACGCAATAAGAACGGGAGCAGCAAGCGGAAGCCGGAGGAGGAGGTGGATGTAGATGTGACACGCCAGCATCCCCGTTGCCCAAGAGACCCAACAGTCTTCCACTTGCGATAACAAAGCGAGAGAAATAATGAACACTGATCGCAACCATAAGGAAAACACTATTTACGATCGTTATATGTTTTGGCGCTTGTGTAATAATTGTCTTTGATTTGCTAATCCTTTTTTTATATATATATATACACACACCCACACACACACATACACACATATATACATATATATACAACACATGCATACATTTCTTATCTGTTATATATATTACGATGAAAGTGGATATATAGATATATATGCGTAAATCTACTATGAAATCAATTCAACTTGGTTGATTGCATCTGCATTTTACAGTCACAATCGCCGCCAACAGTCGCCTTTATCGTTTAATTAAGCGCGTGTTTTTAATATGAAAACAATTACAATAATATTATTAATAAAAATAATAATAATGGAATGCATGCACTTTCAAATAATGTATTATAAATTTAGAAGAGCTGGCATCAGTTAAATCATAAGTGAGACGGAAACTTGCAAACAAATAACAGTATAAACAAAAAACAAATAACGATTAATACACTTTTATTAAAAACGAACAATAATTTAATTAATTCAACACCTAATAATAAAAAACAAAACATAAATCGCAAAACGAAACGTTCTTTGTGTTTAGCAACAAAAGACTTTGGTTTTGTATTTTGAACGTTTTTTTTATACTAACAATTAATATATTAAATGTTTAAGAATGCTTGCATAGTCAAATTTAATGAGAATAAATTAAAGAAATTTCAACAAGTATTTTTTTTTAACCCATGCGACCACCATCCGCCGTGTGCACATATGGCGCCGGTTCCTCCGGCAGATGCAAAGGCATTGGCTGTGGATATTGCTGGGTTGTAAAAATCGGATCATCTGATGGTAATTCTGTGTCATTTTGCTGCTGGTACTCCGGATCACTAGGTAATTCGGAGTCATTCGGTTTCTTGAGCAGGAAACGCTTGTTGGGATGCTGTTTCGCCTCCAGCTCCAGTCGATCGATGAGCCAGCCACTTTCCAGCTTATTTGTGGCCCAGAAGAATACGGTGCCTTTGTCTTTGGGTCCACGCACCGAAATCTCGAATTGTGCCTTGTTCGCATCACAAGTGTTATTCACATTGGACATGTCAAAACCGGATTCCTTAATGGGTTCGCCCAGCAGACCGATAGCTCCTACAAGCATCAAATATTAGTAGCCATATTTGTTTATGTTTTCATTGAAGATTTACGACTTTTACCTTTGTGTTGGCGCAGTGTTTGCAGTGCCAATTTATAGTATTCGGTTGAACGGACGCGATCCTCGAGCCGCCATCGCATATACATCACAGCCGAAATGGAGATCACGGCGCCATAGACGCAAAGATTACCCAGCGTTCGATTCGACGGCAGTCGCAGTTTTATTGTCGGCATTTTAGTTCATTTGCTGTTGACTTTTATAATTTTGTTATTCGATTATTTACCGGTTCAGGGTTGATTTCGATAGGCTTTCCACGTGTGACCGTTTGCACATTTGTTGGTCTGTTATACAACAACTGTGTGAACGACGTTCATTTTCCCCTTAAATACAATGATACAATAATATAAATACAATTATTATTGAAGTTTAATTCAAAGGCAACACAAAAATGAACAGTTTAACGATGTCATTTAACTTGTTGCGGCAGCGCCTAACAACAACAGCAACAACAACAGCTGCTCGCTGTTATGCGGTCAAGCCGGCGGCTGTGGGAGTAGGTGAGTCTAAAAGTGTGTGTAGAAATGTGGCCAGTGTCTTAACATGTTTTTTCGTTATTAGCGGGCAAAAAGAAGAAACTCGGCAAGCTGGGACCTATCATGGAGAAGAAGATAATACCCGTCGAAACGGATGCCAATAAGCTAGTAAATTTTGTATGTGGTAGCAACTATATGAAAGCTGGCGAGGACATTAAGGTGAGAGTGACCAGCGCATTTAAGGTCCATAATTATTAAATGTGATCTGCTCTTGCAGCTCAAACCGGACGCCGAATACCCTGACTGGCTGTGGACGCTCAACACCGATCGGATTGTGCCGCTGGATGAGCTAGATCCCGATACCAAACAGTATTGGCGCCGCTTGCGTAAAATGGCTTTGCGTCGCAACAATCAACTGTCGAAGCTGAAAAAGTTTTAACTGCAGGATTTTAGTTTCGTCAGCTGCTGGTCACACTAGACAGCTTGGCAGTTTGGCCTTCAAATCGTGTAACAGCCTTGTTGTCGTTGTCTTAGGTCATCATTATTGTATTTACCTTGTTGTTGGTGCAAGAATAAACACATTGATTATATTTATTGCTACGTTGTTGTAGCATTCTTATGTACATAATAATAACCATGTATGCAATCGTTTTTATTTTACAACATCTTGCACTTAACGCGAGTATCTTGTTGATATTGTGAAATGTATAAAAGGCTAGCATCAAATTGAATTATGAACAAAGATTTTTAATGTGCCGCTTGAAATGGTGTCTTTTATATTACTAATAATAGCAATGCTGCTTAAAACAGGTGCAGGAGCAGCGGAGCCAGAAAGTAAGTACTTTGTCTAGCTTATTATTTATATGAAATATTAATTTTTATATTCGTTTTTAGAGCATGTTGTTTGCTATCAGGGAACGTGGAGCGTTTATCGGCCGGGTGAGGGCAAGTTTGGTGTGGAGGATATTGATCCGTTTCTGTGCACCCACTTGGTATACGCTTTCCTCGGCATAAATGAGACTGGCGAGCTGCGCGTCATTGATGCCTATCTGGATCTGGAGGATAATGGTGGTCGCGGCAATATTAAGAAATTCAATGCGCTCAAGTTGAAGAATCCGACACTGAAAACACTTGTTGCCGTTGGCGGTTGGAATGAGGGCTCCAAGCACTTCTCGATTGTGGCTAGCGATGCGGAGAAACGTGCTCGCTTCATTGAACAGATCGTCCAGTTTATACAGCGTCATGGCTTTGATGGACTCGACTTGGACTGGGAGTATCCTGGACAGCGTCACAAGCTTTCTGCGAATAATGACCGCGAGAATTATATAATCCTGCTCAAGGAACTCAAGGAGGGCCTGGATCCCTTTGGCTACATGCTTAGCGCTGCCGTGGGATCAGCTGAGTTTTCGGCTAAGCTGTCCTATGATATACCCGCCTTATCGCAGTATCTGGATTTTATTAACGTGATGGCCTATGATCTGCATGGTTCCTGGGAGGCCACAGTGGGCATAAATGCGCCACTCTACTCTGGAGCAAATGATGCAACAAATCGGGAAGGCCAGCTGAATGTGGATGCCGTTATCAAATATTGGTTAGGTGCCGGAGCACCGCCAGAAAAACTGCATCTCGGTGTGCCGTTTTACGGACGCACCTTCACACTGGCTTCAGACGCGGATCATCTGCCAGGAGCTGCACACATTGGCCGCGGCATTGCGGGACCATTCTCGAGAGAGCCCGGTGTCCTGGGCTACAACGAGTTGTGCGTCCTCATGCAAAAGGAGAACTGGACGCAGGAGTGGGAGGCAGAGCAGCAGGTACCCTACGCATATAAAGATCGCCAGTGGGTGGGATACGACAACGGGCGCAGCCTGCAACTGAAAGCACAATATGCCATTGAGCAGAAACTAGGCGGCATTATGATCTGGTCACTTGAATCCGATGATTTCCGGGGCAGCTGCGATGGCAACAAGACTCGTTATACCCTGCTGCGCGAAGTCAACCGGGTGCTCTTTGGCAGGGAGACCCCAACAGGCCTGGTGAACAAAGAGCGAAAAAGCGAAATCGAGGATTACAATTGCCCCGCCGATGTTGGCTATCTGCGAGATGCGCACAACTGTTCCAAGTTCTACTACTGCAATGCTGGCACCACTTTCAAGTTTGATTGTCCCACAGGTCTCCAGTTCGACTACAGCTCGAACAGCTGCAACTTTGCCGACTTAGTAAAGTGCTGAAACCATGTTTTACATCAGCGAATACACAAGAAATTTTATTGCTTATAAATATTTGTAGATTCTTACTGAACAATCTTGAGATTCAGTGGAAGGCTGCGAAAGTTGTAGCCTGCATCGCCTGGTCGCCAGGTGACAAAGTTCTGATTGCATTTCACTTGCTTCGAGGGCTGGCATTGAGCAAGCTCCTCATCAAAATAGTCGCCGGCAGGGCACTCATAGTCGGTGCGTTGAGCATGACGACACTCGTGATACAGCTGACAGTCCCATGGATGCCTAAAGAGTCCATCCTGTGGACACAGACCGAAACCTTCGGTCGTTGGCGCCTGAGTGGTGAGCGTGTTCGGATTACCAATTAACGCGATGATCACTCGGAGCAGTCCAAAGCGTTCACCGCAGCTACCCTCGAAGTCGTCGACATCTATGGACCAGGCCATGGCGCCGCCCAAACCATGTTTCATGGCCAGATGTAATTTTACACTGAGGCTACGTCCACTCTCATAGCTGGCCCATTGGTCATCGCTGTAGGCATAGGGCACCTCGGCCAGCTTGTCGTATTTCTTCTCCCACTTTGATGCCTGCAGGCAGAACTCACCAACGGTCATGAATCCCGGCCGGCTGGAATACTCATGCTGGCGACCAGGTCCCGTGCTTGCAGCACCCACCATCGTTTTGCTCAGTTCATCCAGGGTGTAGGTGTGCACAAAGAGCGGCAGACCAAGCAGTAGCTTCGCTGGTGTCTTGCCGTGCTTTACCCAGTGGAGGACACTTCGCTCCACACTCCGGCTGCCATTGCCATAAAGCGGCGCGTTGTAATTAAGTTGACGGCTATACGGATCGAGGGCAGCATGGGTATTTAGGACAATAAAATCAGCGCTCTCTGCTATTTGGGGTATGTCATAGGCGGAGAGAGTCACTGCATCCAAGCGGGCAGAAACCACAACCATAAGCATAAAGTGATGTTCGTGGAGACTTTGGGACAAGAACATTAAAAAATATTATCGCACTTTCTTTTTTAGTAGTTTGTTGCTTACATTACTCGGAGTTCCTTTAATAAGACGGCAAAGTTATCGCGGTCGTCATGCGTTGGGTACTCCCAGTCGATAAGGATGCCATTGAATTCCCATTTGTAGAGGAACTTGATAAGCGATGCATAGAATTTATCGCGTTGTTTTTCTTCCGCTGCCATCTTGGAGAACAACTTCGACTGATCCCTCCAACCGCCAACCGAGAGAATTGTCTTAATATTATCACGTTTCATATTAACGATTAGCTCCAAGAGTCCTAATAAATTTGATATATAAAACTATTACTTTAGGATCCTATTAAATTGCGACTCACCATTTCTTATAAGCAATTCCTCGTTGGTAATGCGTAATTCTCCGGAACCCTTTGGATCCAAACTTGTGGTGGAGCCAAAAACAATATGGGGACAGAGCTTTGTGTCAATGTCGTATAATGTAAATGAGCTAAAGGACCTCCGATTGTTCGACTCAATATCCCAGTGGCAAAATACCTTATCTACAGTTAAGTTCTGCAGTTATTCCATTAAAATATCATATTTAGTCGACTTACACTTTGAATCCGTCGCATGACTAAAGAGCAAAGTTCCTGCGATGAAGAATATGAAAATTACAAACTTCATAATTATTTGAAATTATTTATTATCGAAAATTCATTAAAGAGAAACACTTGTAATTTTAAACTCTTGTATAATGTGGTTAAAGGGTTCAACTCTTAAGTGTTTCTTGTGTTTTTATTATTTTTATTAATTTTTAGCTACGCTAATTTCGAAATTAAGTTTGTGTTTAGTCAGAATATCAGATAATTTATACTAGTTTCTACTTTGTATTGCAAGGCTTGCTTCAACTATTTTCCATTCAAAACTTAATCTAAACTATTTACTGAACTATTTTCAACTATTTTCCATTCAAAACTTAATCTAAGCTATTTATTGATATACAAATGGATTAAAAACTGAAGTAATTTTCTAAAGAAATACATTTAAAGTCATGGTTTGTCATCTAGAAAAATACTGCATTTAAAATTGAGAACAAGTTTAATGGCTGAAATTCATGTAAATTTGTAATCTCAAAAAATAAAACACAACTTTATAGATTCAACTATGTGCCTTGTACTACGTACAAATGTCTTTATGAAGCTACTTATTTTAACATACAAATGCATATTTTACATTGGCGCAATAAAATTTTTAATGGCTTATTAAATGGGGCAATAAAGCACGACGCAAACCAACAAGCGATATCAATTTTATGGAAATGGCAACTTCTCTCAAAGGTATGTTTGAGCTTGTTTTTCCAGTTGACGGCACGATGTGGCCTCGTTTTCATTCTCAATCTCAGTGACAATAACAAGAACAACAACAACAACAACAAAAACAACAACAATAACATCAAACAAGGCCAAAGGATACAGATGTCGCATTCGGCACTTTATGTGTCAACATTGGAAAATATTTTACGATTATTACTGATTTTCAAAACAATGTCATATCGATTTTATATGTGCTCACTTGTCAAAACATATATATGAATATAGCAATAAAAATACACACAAGATATCTTTCTTCGAGAGGTCTCAAAATTTTCTAATTTCTGTTTATTTTTCAAAGCGGAATCGGAATAAAATATTGGGTAAAATTCAAAATGTTTCAAAGTATTAAAACTTGAAAAATATTATTTTATTTACATCAACCATCAAAAAATGAATACAATTGGACAGCAGGATTGGCATTTATATTTTTCTTTATTATGTAAGTAGCTGGAATTGTCTTGTCTTTGCGGATGTTGTTGGGCAGCAGCACCATATGCTCGATCCCTGTCAGCAAATGGGTGCTATTATCACCGCTTTCGGCACCTCTGTCCATGACGCCTCCGCCATTCGGCGTGCGAAAGTGGGCGTGTCCAAAGAGCCCGCCTCGCAGACAAGACAATCGTGGACAGCAATTTTGTGGATGCCATTGAGAAGAGTCTTTTCGAGAATATGAAGAAGGATTTCTGCCAAGAACTATAATTGGCCTCAGCGTTGAGTAGTACGACCATTCCATCAATGGATTGGTTGATGCATAGCAAAGAATGGGAAAGTTTTCATAGGTTTTAGCGTAGAGTTATTAATTTTTGACTATTTTTGCACAGTTTTGCCGACCAGTGAGGCTCGCAATCTGCTGGAGAATAAAACATCATCAGTTGTGGTCATCACCTTTATAATTATGCATTGCACTAATCTCATATTGGCCAGAACAGGACGTGCAAATCTTTTTAGCCATTGCCTTTTTAAAATGCTTTCCCTGGGTTTTTTTTCACCGTCATCAGTTGAGTGAATAATCAATCCTACACAAATAATTGTTTCATCCTCAACAGTTATTTTCCGGTATTTTGCTATATTTGTCCATAGTTTATTTTTTATTTATTTATTGAATCGTCGTTATGTATTGAGGAATTTTCGTGGCAGTTGTTTTGAGCATGAGACCTATTTTGGATATATTTATTTATAAGCAACACCTGCTGCAAAAGTAAATACTAAATATTAAACTTAATTTAAATAAATAATTCATTTCTATTGTATTTTTAAAATATTGCATTTATTTTTGAATAGCTCGAAGCTGTGGTGGTGTTGCTGCAATTACTCACATCAATATTGTGTGTGTGTTTTGGAGTGTGGGTGTGTGTTGTTGTGTGTTTTGAGTACCGTTTAAGTTAATTAATTATTTAAATTTGCATATTCGTATTTGAGTTTCTACATACAATTATTTATGTAGGTACGAGTAATCTTTGTTTTGGTTTTTTTTTTTTTATGACTTTACACGGTTGTTTTCATTCAACATCAATATCAATATTTGGTTTTATTAAATGTTTTCATTTTAATATATTTTTATTTTGCTTGTAAATATGTAAATATGCCATTTTTGATTAAACTGTTGAACATTAATGCATATACTATTTATATTTTGTATGTATTTGTATTTGTATTCGATTTGTATTGAGATTATACATAGCTATGAATGCATTGAGTGCACATTTCGATTTTTAACTTGCTTTTCCATTTATCTTTTTCTATAACGAGTATTTTAAATCAGCTTTTTCGTAAGAAGCTTATCAATTCTGAATGCCACACATTTGAGTCAAATTCCTTTCATTTAGTGCAAAATAGATAACGTTTCGTCAATTCTACTCTTAATTATATCAATCAAGAATTATTTTGTCATTATTTGTGCAGAAACTCATTGAAAAGTGAGGATTTTAAGTGGGAACATATCGATAAGGATGATCTGAAAAAGGCACCCAGTTGAAAGAATTTTGTAGCTATTCTCAGAGAACTGTAAATATTTCTGGACTCGATGTGTTGAAACTTCATTTTGTGTTTTAACTGAAACCGAATATGTTTTTTTTTGTTTTTTTTTTTAGTTTGCTTTGGGGCTCAATATTAAAACAAGCTGAAGGCGGTGGGATCACTGTGATCACTTAATTCCAAGATTTGGAATAAGTTGTGTTGCATTCAAATATTTCTCTATGCAAATAAATGTTGATAACTTTTGTATCATTCTCGATGCGATAAAATATTTGTGAATTATGGTCGTTTGGCTTGTGGTTTCTTGTACTCAACTCCGTCGATGCTTTTTTTTGAGTTTCCTATTAATTCATTTAAAAATATGTACTCCAAAAATTTTTATCAATTTAAGTGGCGTGTTTTTAGGTTTGTTTTTTTGTTTTTTCTTCATTTTTTTTATAGGTTTACTTTAACACATTTTAAATATAGATTTAAGTACATATAAGTATGCATAGTGTATATATATTTTTGTTTAATGTATGTGTATATATATATACATATATATATACTTGCAACTGTGAGTGTATATTTATTTAAAGTAATTTATTTAAAGTAATTGCGTTTACATTTTAATTCTATTAAAAGTTGTTCGTTAATTTGACACTAATTTAGTTTGTTTTTTTTTATGCATTTTAGATATTTACTGGTTAAGTTTTTCTTAAATTTTTTTTTTGTTTGTGTTTTTTTTGAAATAAAACATCGCATTAAAAATACTTGTGTTGTTTATTTATAATTCGCTTAGAACAAATCGTGTGTAGACAGGCTTTCTGGTATTTCAGGGAAATCAAATGCTTCCCAGTTCCGCACGGGTGCTTCTTCAAAGACGTACAAATGTGTACCCAAAGGGGCACAAAACGCGCAAAGTATTCGCTGACGTGTGTGTGTGTGTGTAAGAATGTTTGCTAGTCGATGGACTCGAATGGAATCTTCTTTTTTTTTTTATAAAGAGTTTTTCTGGTAATCCTAACTTATTTGTTTTTTCCAGTTTGTTGTGTCTTTAGAAGAAGGAGGCGGGGCAAATTGTTGTCGGCCAGGTGCGACCATCAGTGCTGCGCAGCATATAAAAGTCATAGGGTTAGACGCCTTGGGCGAGACTCTCCTTGGGCAGCGCTAAAATCGACTGATCCATGCCCTGGTGCGGAATGATGAATGGTGAAGCCAGCATCTGCAGTGGCCTGTACACAAATTTATATTATTATGTAAATTAATAATTCAATTTTACAGACTCTGAAATCAACTTACTCGCCAAATGTTGAGGTGGTCACCATGGGCTGTCGTACTGTGTGCAGCGCCTGGGAGTTCTTTGCACGCGCCAGCAAACTCATCACGGTGCGCTTTGTGGGATTCATGCCGGAACGTGGTACGCCCAGAAGCGGTCGCTTGCGTCCCAGTCCGCCGCCTGCAAAAAAACATCAGTGCCCAATCGTGCCTCTATGTTGATGGACAACTCACCTATGTTGATGGTCTTCACGTTGCGCAGCGCTGGATGCAACAGATTCCCCGGTGGATCGAGCAGCGTTAGTGTTGATGTGTTGGCATCATTATCGCCACCCGTCAGCTGCAACGCTGTGGCGCTGCTCTGTGTTGTGGCTAGACCAGACATGGCTCCACCAACGCCCTGTGCCGGCTTCAAAAGTCCGCCTATGCCTGCGGCAGTCAGTTGATGTTGCAACGCCACAGCCATCGCTGTTGTGTGTACTGAAATATGGCATAGAATGGGAGTAGTTGATAAGAGCAGTAGAATTGGTCGACTAGAAGACACCTTCTCCTAGCTAGTTACTAGAACATAATTTTTGATATATTTCTTATTCATTTGATCCCTAAACTAAATCACTTATGTTTCAAATTGTTTGCACTTGGCATAGAAAATTTAAGTAGCAGAAATGATAGAATAGTAAATACCCCTTGGTAGCTGTGAGATCGGTGCACTTATCGATTAAATGCATTTCGTATCCATTTATATAGTTAACTAAGTTACTAACTTTTTAATTTTTTGTTTAATTTGGTCGTACATATGAAGTTATATATTTTTATTTAATTTTATTTTTATTTAAATTGTAATTTTTATAATTTTTTGAATTTATTTTGTATATATATTTATTTAATTCTGGTGTGTATTAAATGTATAATTATATGCAAATTAAATTCGAAATGTGTCTACTTAATTATGTATGTATATTTAAATAAATATATGTATTAAAAATTGGGTCAGAATAACAGTATGTTCCAGCAGTATACATTAACGAAGTTAAATGATAATTTAATTTACCAGTGATAATAATGTTTTCACCATGAAAAATTTTAATTTCATATTCCACAAAGTGCATAAGAGAAAAGCTTAAAACTGTATTGCGCCATAATTTGTTGTTGGTATTCAACGAGTTTCGCATAATGCCGCAAATTGCAATTGATATAAGCGCATTCAAAGGTGAACATTATCTTTGCCAATTTACAAATTTTTCAGGTTTTTTTTTTATTAATTTAGTTATACTTACGAGCTGCTGCTGTCGCCGTATTCGCCTGTCCAGCGAGATGATCCCCACAGGCCATGGCGGAGGCAGCTGCGCTGGCGCCTCCATGCGTTTGAAGTAGCTGATGGAAATGCGCTGGTTGGTGATGATGATGATGGTGTTGCTGTTGCTGCTGCTGCTGTTGTTGGTGTTGTTGCTGTTGCTGCTGCTGCTGCTGCTGATGGTGGTGTTGGTGGGTGTCGCTACTGCTGCACGACTGACCGCAATCGAGCTTGTCCGGTGATAGGCAATCCATGCCGCTGGTATCGTTGTCAGACTTCTCATCGTTCGATGTGTCCATGTCGGCCAAACCCCCGCCCAGGCCGCGTGTGGTATTTGTCGGACTCTGCGAGTCGTCCAGGTGGCTCAGCGTTGGCGTCGATGTCAGTGCCTGCATCTCCCACATCTGCTCCTGCCGTATATCGTCATGGTAGTCCTGCGTGCAGTAAAAGTGAATAAAGTTTATACACCAAACAGGTATAAAATACTAAATAGAGGTAGTTAAAGTATATACATTCCTAATAGCATAACGCCCACTTCACAGATAGTTTGCGTGTGCTGAGCGGGACAGGCGAACGAGTGAAGACAGCAACGCTGAGCAATTAAATTTAATTCAGGCATTCACTGCGCAGAGCGCAAAATGTGCGCAACAAATGCGAATTTTATTGGATGTCAATTAAAAGTTCGTGTCACACTCGTCGCTGGTCTGCAGACTACCCCTGCGACATAAACCACATACACACGCACTTAGCCTGAGTACCCCTGCTCTGCTAGCTCCAGGCTAAGGTAGCTGTTTGCTTACAGCTGATGTATTTACTGCTACATGTGCGCGCGTGAGTGTTTGTGTCTGTGTGCTTAATGCAATTATGCTGAATCAGCACCAGCTGCCGTATCAACGTGTGAAAAGCAACAAAATTGAAACACAGCTTGCTTTTTGGGATGCCATCTGCCATCCGCGAGTGGAAGTCAGCTGGGAGTGTTAAAGGTGCCTGCGAGTTTAGCTTTTCATTGCCCACATTAAACCAGTTACCGTTGCTGCAAGAGCAATGTGTGTTTATTTGCACATGTCTGCTTTCTTCTTGAAGAATCTGCCTTTAAGCAATGCGAAAATTTAAGTTGAAATTTAAAGCTGTCAGCAAGAGAAAGCTTGCAATGAAAGCTTATATTTATTGAACTACTTATATTGGATATTGTATTGAAATGTTCTCTGCTTACCAAGCAATCAGTTAGATTTGACTCCCTAGTTGTGTCACACACCCGAAAAATCCAACCAATAATTTTATTCATAAAAAGAATGCTGCCTACTTTCAGGACAATATCTTCATAAATTGCACTGTCAGCTGCCATAAACAATGTCAGATTTCAACGATTGAACAGCTTGCACACATACAGCTACTCCTACACACACAAACAAACTCATACACACGTACAAACATAAGCTGTGCATATTTATCAAATTGAAACAGTTTATGTTTTGAAGTGCTAGCAAAAATGGAAATAATTTCTATGCAAATTTCTCAGTGTAATCAGATCAGAAAACTCCATCAGCCACAATTTATGTTTTTGACAGTTGTATGTCACAGGTTGTGTGTGCGTGTGTGTGTGTGTGTGTGTGTGTGTGAGTGTCTGAAGTGTGGGCTTCCTCTAAACTCAACCCATATATTGTTAAAACAGTGAAAGCAACATGGCCCCAAAATAATATTCAAGTGGTGTTGCTGAGTGGGTAGCATTTTCATGAAGCTGGTCGATTTACTAGATTTACATTTTAAATCTATGCCCAGAAAAGGCAATTTTGAAGCAGAGCAGAAGGCATCTTTATAAAGACAAGCAATTTAATATGATAATAAAATTCGACTTAAAAGTATTTATAAGTACATTTTAGAATACATTGAAAATTAATATTGATTTAATTCTTGTTTCTAATCAAGTTATAAATAATGTAAGAAAACTGTATTATAATATTTCGCGTTTAATCCAGTTAAAGTAAATCTTGTAAAATGCTACATTAAAGCATAATAAGTAAAATATTTTTATTTGGAGAAAATTGCAGATATTTGGGTCACATACACAGCGATAGCGAGTGGGTTGCGCTGGGTTGGACTTGGAGGTGGAGGTTAACTGTAATTTAAGCTGCATACATACGAATTTTTTCATTGAAAGCACAAAAATAAATAAATAAATATCCTGGCGAGGCATGTGAACATGGCTGCATGATGCAAGCAGGTGCATTGTAAACGAGCATCGAGGATTGTAAACGGTTACCGTTTGTATTCCAAGTGGACGAGGGGTGAACGGGGATGAATGGGAACGGGAGCAGACAGAAACCTGGAGCTATGTCGGCGCATAAGAGATGCGAGAATTGAATGGCGATGGTGATGACGATGGTGCCAGCAACGGAGATGGCGCTGAAATGGTGATGGTCATGGAGATGGTGATGGAGTTGCAATGGCGATAGCGTGCCAAGAGCCCACACAATGGACAGAGCTGATAGCAACTGCACGGCCGAGCAACGGCCACACTGTAAAAAAAATATTTTACTGAAATTTCTTATTTATTTAATGTTCGGCTTGACTAAGATTGCCATTTTTACTTGTAGAATTTTTTCTAGAAAACTAAGTTTTTGTTAAAAATGTACAATAATGAAATGAACAAATTTCTGAATGTTTACTTATCAGACATGCGCCAATTTATGTAAAACTTTTCCGTTTTCACAAATTGGCGCATTCTGACGCCCACTTTGAAAATGAAAAGGAAAAGCATTTCCGTTTGTGCAAATTGGAGTACGCTTTTTGTGTATTATTATTGAAATAAGTTTGTAATAACATCTATAAATATTTATAATCAAATAGAGAATTCAAGTTGTTTAAGGTTATTTCATATATTTCTAAGTTGTAAATGTGGTCTGAGAAGTAATTAAAAGTAAAAGTAAATGAGCAAAAGTATGAAAAACGTCACTAAACCGCAACCGCAGAAAAGAAGAAAAAATTATATAAATATTTCAGGGTTTTTTTTTTAAACTCTTTTCTAGGTATTTTATCAGTGCTTCAACGTGTAAGAAATGTTTGGCGATAGCTAAGAAATTATTTCCAAGAAAATAAAATTTGTCAAAGTTGGTCAATTTTCTGAGTTATATATTGTGTTTTTTTTGAGTGTACGAAAGTTTATGGAGCGCTTGTCGAGTGGGTGGAAAGGATGTGGGTGGGTAAATGTAATTACAACACAATGCAATTTAGTCAGCGACGCGTGGTAGCATGCCTAGAAAGAAAGCTGAAGGTAGATGCTTCTGCTGGTGCTGCTGAGATGCAAGGCAGCTGGCAGCTGGCAGCTGGCAGCTGGCAGATGCCAGGAGCACACGGAAGCTGAAGTCGATAACGAGTGCAACCTTGGAGCAGTACAATCAGCCGGTGTCTCTGCGACCGGCCATTAAGTTTCTTTGCTCGAGTAAATTTAAGTTATTTCACAACTTGAACTTGCATAAAAGTGAGCATCAGCTGAAATGCCAGGGAATATTAAGTCCCAATTGGGGTCTTTCGAGCTCACCGGAACCAGAAACCGCCGCACTTCCGCCAATGCATAGGCAATTCGAGCGTGAGCCTCGGCGGGTGCCGCAAACGTTGAAATCTCGACGTGCAGGTCCTCGAAGAGATGGGCGTAGCGACTGTCGCCACTGGCCCGCAGCTCCTCCTCCTTCCGGCGGTCGCGCATCGAACCGCGTCCCAGCACGGCCATTTTGCACATTGTGTCCTCCTGAAGGCGTTTCATTGAGTTGCCTTTGGGTCCCAGCAGCTTGCCAACGAAATTAAACTGGCAACAGAGATATACAGAGGGGAGACAGACACAAAATGGCCAATAAGTTATTTAATCATAATCACGATTACCATCCATCTATGACACAATGACTCACCTTGGGATGATCCCGCACTGGCACAGCCACTTTAACGGACACTTTAACGGGCTTGTCCCGCGTTATATCCAGCATCTTCAGTTTCTCTGCAATGGGCGGGCCAAAAGTATGTCAGTAAAAGACATTCATGAATAAATAATAATAAACATAAAGTGAATAACGCATTGGGACTTGATATTTAAGTAGCTGAATTAATCAACGTCTTCTTTCTTCAAAGGATTTATGTTCACATAATTAAGTAAGAATTTTATAAAAAGCGCACATGTTGAACAGAACATGGCTAAGAAGCATCTGGTAAATAGATTTGACTTACTTAACATTTAAATTTCAAATGCCTGATTTATATTAATGTTAAAGTGCTCTTTGTAAAAATATATTCGTAAAGAAATAGTTCAGCTTTTAAATGGTGCTTTACTTAATGTAGTAATTAAATAGTTCTTTAATATTTAATGTGGTTAATTCTTTATTAAAAGCAAAGGCTTTATAAATTCACCAAATACTTAGCTTATTCCTTGCCTTTTCACATTCTCTATTTTAGCTTTTAAACACTCACAATTAGTTTTTATATATAATAAATTTAAACTGTGATAACCAAAAGCTTAAATTTAATTGGAAATTGACAAATTTAAACACAAATCTAACCAGCTATTCATAAGCCAATGAAACAATGTGTGAATTAACTGGAAACAATGTTTTTAATCACACTAAAATATCTGCGGCAATAAATGGACCTAATAACTTGACACAGATATGGGCTGTTTATGGCCAACTGTCAGCGCAACAATTTGTAAATTTGGGGAAATCCAATCTTTTAGTTTCCAAAAACAATTTGATATGTAAGTCTTATGACAGTTGACTTTGACAACGAGCTCACTTGGGTGTCAAGCGTGTGTGTGTGCGTGTGTGTGTGCGTGTGTGAGTGTGTGTGAGTGTGTGTATTTATCAGTTCGTTATCTGACATGGCCCTAATCAAACTGGCAGAGCTTATCCCAGAAGTTCTTACCAAAGACTTTTGCGAAACTTTTGCAAACATGTTCGTTAAACTTAGTCAGTGTCGCTGTATGTCTCAAGGCAGGTAGATAATTCCGTTTTGGATTCACCGTTTTTAATGTTTGTAACTAATTAAGCAAAATGCTTCTGCACACAACAAACCCAAGCATAGGCTCTATGGGTTGTTTGTTGAGGGGGGGTGTGGAAGGGACAAATCTGTTGACATGCCCAAACATGAAAACATTTGTGTTTGCTCTTCAGCTCAAGTCTCGTCAAGGCACGGGCAGGGTAAGCCAAGACAAGGACTTGTACATGCACACACACACACAAATACCTGTGCACACACACAAATGCCTTTACACACGCAGACACACACACACACGCAAAGTCTACAGTTTTACACCAACACTCATTAGCAGGCGAAATGGCTTTCTTAACACCTTTGACGCTTCTGCTGCTGTTCTGCCGCTGGCATAGCCACACACCCCCCCTCCACACTCCATCATTTCGTTCAAGTTTTAACACTGCCCCGCTTCCGAGTGCTGGCACCGATGACTGACTGGCTCTGTCGACTTGTCAGTGGCAGTGGCAGCAACATATGGTCTAAGTAGTTTGCAGTTGTATACAGAGTGAGAGCACTTTTCCATACATTTACTCTATACTGTTACACTCAAGCGGGGTTATTATGTACATACACTGAAGAAAAATTCAAATTAATTTAAGTTTTAAGTTTTTTTGAAGACATATTCAGAAACGAATTTAATGACATTCATATGAAATTGTTTGTTAATTTTGTTAGGAACAGTTCGCAGTATTTGAAAAGGTTATAATAAATAAAAGTTAAATTTAACTATTATAATATATATAAAATAATTTATATAGAAAAATAAAAAGCTAAGTTAAAAATATAATTCAACATTTAATGCAAAGATTGACAACAATTTGCATTAGTCATTTATAAATAAAAAGGAAATTCGTTAGAATCAGAACGGTTTGTGCTTGAACTTGCAACTGCTCATTTTCTCCAAGTGTATATAATATTTTTATACATGTCTGTGAGATGTTTTGATACTGACAAAAGCATAAACAGTCTAACGGTAAGTGCAAGTCCAGCTGAATATGCACATTACTCTTCTTTGTGTGTGTGTGAGTGAGCGTGTGTATGTGTTAGTGTGTGTGTGTGTAAGTAAGTCACTTTGTCTATATTTGTATGTGTGTGCTGCCGTTGTAGACCATTTGTGTTAATTGTTGCCATTGCCACATCAAAAGCACGCCTCATCATCATCATCATCTCCAACCAGCTAGATAAGATAAGAAAAACATCCATCGTCGGAGTATCCCAGCCAAATTATATGTTGAATATTTTGCATAATTTAACTTGAAAACATTCTGGCAATGTTGCCTGTCTGTGTCATTTTTAAATTAAGCAACAACATATTTGCATATATGCATAAATTTTAAAACATGGGCTACAAAATATGCTTAACACAGCTTGCTGATTAATTACACTCAAAGAGGACTTTTGCGTTCATAATTAAGTAAATTAATTACACAAAAATTAACTAACTTTTCAGCGCTTGCACGAAAGCCAAATATTTTACTTTAATCTCGTGTTTATATTTTTTTTCTTATACAAATATTTATGCCAATTTTCGATATTTTAAAAAGTACAAAGTGAACATATTATTTTATCTGCATTTTAAAGGTTCTTTGATGACAGACCTTTCCAGCATAAATTGTATATTGAGTTAAAGTATTCAATGAAGAACAGATAGGAAGATAAATGGTTGCATAATATTGTAATTAATGTCAACTGTGACAAGGTTTTAATGGGATGCTGTTGGAATGCAGTATTTGTGTTATATAACAAATCTCTTTTGGTTTGTTACGGTTTGTCCAATTAATTTCCGCTTTATGCATTTCACAATTGCAGCTAATTATTGATTTTCAACCCGACTACACCCACGATAATAATAATAATTATATTCATTATTCGCTTACCGTGGCTGACAATTATTTAAATGCGCCACACGTTGCAAGAACGAAAAGTTTTGTGGTTCTGGCTGTTATTGTTGTTGCCCAGTTTCAGGTGAATGCAAATTTTTTGGCGCCCTAATCTAGCATAATTTATGGCCAAAATGGGCCATTAAGCTAATTAGGTATGCATTGTACACCCCCTTCTCCCATCACCTTTACACCATTAGGCTAACTGCTGCTCCAACTATTTTGTCGTCTGTTCCACGTAATTTTTGATCAGATTGCGCTAAGTGCTTTCTTTTCTCTATATTTTTTTTTCTACGGGCAGCCGTAAAATTACTAAAGTGTTTTTGGCATGCTGCTGGTGCCAAAACTGCCTACGGAATGCTGCAACACTTGGGGAAATGCCATTGATAAAAGCAATGAAAGTATTTTACTCCGATAAGCATTCGATGAGAATTCTAACTTAATTTTCTAGTTCCGACAACGAGTAACGAACTAAACATGCATGAAATATACTTCTGAGGCAGCACTTCCTGTGGACAGTGGCCCCAGGACAGATGCTAAACATTTGCTCAGTCATTGCAATTGTTTCCGTTTGCCGACTCGTTGTTGATGTTTTCACTGTTGCTTCTGTTGTTGTTATTGTTGTGCAGCAGTCAGCAGCACTATTTGCTCGTTGGTTCTTTTTACAGCCATATTTTTCCAGTTCTTTTGTGTTTGCCTTTCTTTGGCTTTTCCAGGTCATTTGTTTGTCCGGAAAACAGTTCCTTGTTTCACTCTCTCTCGCGTGCTTTTTCTCTGTTGCCTGTTGCCCGCCTACATTTCCGTCCCATGCCCGAGGGGCAGACACTTGTCTTAACATGAGCCTTTGGTCCCGGCATCACCTTTGCCCTTACCCTGCACTCAACCAAGCCCATCACCCCGGTCATCCAATTATTCAGAAGAGCCCTCTTCAGTCCGATGACGCCAACTTGAGCATGATTTATTTTCATTTAATAAAAAGCCCACCTGCATTTAAATAACATTTGGCATATCAAAGGTCAGAATACAAATTGGCAAAAGTAGTCTTGTAAGTTGCACACAGTCATTTATTTAATTTACTTAATAATGCAGGAAATTTATTTGTGCATTTATAAATGTGCATTATTATGGTTTATGCATGTTTATTGTATATATTATAAAGGTTTGGCTTAACGATATATAGCTATGTTGGTGCTTAACAGTTAAATTATGTTTTATTGCGCGGCATGCGTCTCTTTACCAATGCTTGCAAACAAAGTCTCTTACTCCTGATCAGGTATCGATACTTCTCTTATTTCACTATTGATCGATTGTTTGCTCTCAATAGTATCGGGACAGTGGCAACGAGATTGCCAGATAGTTTTGACCGCTTCTGTTTGCTTATCCCTTTATTTTAAATCTCTCACAAATATGTTTGCTTTTTATTATTTCAATGCAAAACCAGCAACTTAGCTTATTGCCTATTTTTGATTTGATAGTGGAGATATTGTATTTGGTTGTCTCTTTGAGTTTTTTTTGTATTTATATACCCTGATAGCGAGATCTGAAATTCCAAACGTAAAAATGTCGAAAGCCAGAATTAAAATATTATCACTAAGCAGACAACTCTACATCTAAGTCTAAGTCTACATTATCTTGTCTGCTTAGTGACATTATGCAGTCTGTTACACCCGACTGCAACATTCTCAACGCTTTGTTTTATTTGTGAAGTGATGTGTAAAAGATAGCAATAAGAAGTAAGAAAATCAATTCTAAAAAGAGGATGAGCTGCTAGGAAAGGAGGAATATTTGATATATTCCATTTGAGCTTTAAAAATAGTTTGATGGAGAACAACTCAATTGAACTCTTTAATATTAATTAATTGAGTGTGTTCTTTCCAAAGAGAAGAAGTGTACATGGCTTAGAATTTCCAGTTGAGTATCGAAAAAGTGTTGATTACACGCACACAGATAAGACAAGTTAAATGGAAACAATGTGTTACAGCATTGTTGGCATTAAATTCCTTTTACCCTTTGTTTCGGTGCTTATCTCGTATATGGTTGGTCGTATAAAATATAAAACACAAAATAAGACCCCAAAGGAAACCAGACGCTGTGGGTCATTGCCATGGCAATGGCCAATGGCTCATTTAATCGTTTTGCCAAAGTCGTTTCTATAGCTTTGCTTTTTTCTGCGACTTTGACACTGACTGTGTGGCTGACACTGGCTGCTGTTGCTGATGTTGCCCCTGCTGCTGGTTTAACATTTCCATGCGAAAAACCCAAGGGACGGATTACCAAAATGCGGCTCGTTAGTCAAAAAATGTGCTGCCCGAAAGCATACAGGCCGCAGATGACGACAACGGCAAGGAGGACATCAAGTATTCAAAGAAACAGTTACTCCCTCGTAACGTACTCACCCCACCTACACATGTACATATGTATTTTTATTTTTGTTTTCTTTTTGTTTTTCACTTTATCCATTTCGTCTTCTTTAAATGTGAAAGCAGCAGCAGAAGCAGAAGCAGCAGCAGCAGCAGCAGCATTGTTGTTTTAAACTTCTCGTTGAGATTGAATTTGCAAAAAAACGAGATTATTTTTCTCACTGGGACAATGATTGTGAACTTAACGCAGATACATTTTGTATCTGTATGTGTGCTAGACAAAATCAAAAAGCTTAGTATTTCAATGTGAGATGCTTGGGAGACGAGTGCCCTTAAAGGCGATACCCCTAATGAGCTTAAATGGAGACGGAACCGACGACAAATAGTTTTGTTTTTCGTTGCTTATCACTGCATGACGTAATCTTCTTGTATGCTTATGATTAAATTTGTACAACTGTGTGTGCGTGTGTGTGTGTGTGTGATGTTGTGCGTATGTCGGTAACAGCCAGTGTGACGACAGTTTTTACGACGACAGGATGGCAGTCGCTTTATGTCCTTCCTTAACTTTTTCACAAACAAGTTCAAGTCGAAAAGGTAGCGCCAAAACGTAAAAGAAAACCTCGCTGAGAAAATTCACATCTCTCGTTTGTTGTTTCCTCTTTGCTTGGCTCAGCAGCGCCACAAAAATAGGGGTGGGGGTGGTGTGTGTGTGTGTGTGTTTGTGGCAAAGGCAACAACATAGTTGACATGAGGTGTTCTCAATAAACCGCTTTGCAAAGTTTACTTTATTCTGTTAGAATTTATTTTGCACCCCACACGGGGTACTTGAAACTGCTAAGCATTTTGATTGTTCTTTGCAGCGTTTTGGAGCTGCTCGAGTTGCGTTTGCATAAGCAAACACACACACACACATACTCACACACACTCAAACACTCACGCACATAAATCTTTCCAGTGACGCTTCAAAACAATTGAAACAGCGTTTTAAAAGCGCCACAAAAGCCACACGACTTAAATGTTTACGGAAATAATATTACATTATTAGTTAATCTACATAAATTAAACAGATTTAAAAGATTTGCTTATTGATTGATTGATCGGTGACAGCTTCTTGACAGCTCACAACTTGAACCTCCGTCGAGGAATTTAAATCTATTTATATCCACTCACAAACTTTAGCTTAAGTTACTCAACTATTTAACTTTTAACCTCAACTTTTAGATTTGATTTATTTTATAATCTGCTCTTATTGTTATATACTTACTTTTAGAGTCTTAAGATGTTTTCTTCAATATATTTGAAAAGACTTAAATTGTATTACTACGTCAATATGCACTTTCAATTTTGTTAAGACCATAGCATAAAATCAGTTTTATGGGTATAAAATTAATGAAACCTTTTAAGGAACTTCAGCCCTGTCTATAAAAAGCTGTGAAAGTGGAATTCAAAGTTTTACTTTTATTGCATACCTGAACTTTTAAGAGCACGTTCCTCCTGTGTGCTTAAGCTGGATTTGGGTTCCATTTTGAGCTTCAAGTTTCAGCCACTGCAAGCAAAGAAGAAGAAGAAGAAGAAGAAGGCAAACAATATTCAATGCAACTTCATAATAATAGTATGCTGTGGAATTGTTAAGCTTTCCCCTCGAGTTGAGGTCTGAACGTAAAGTTTGCAACATTTTATTACGCTACCCAAATAAGTAGTAGCTTTGCAAATACAAAATACTTTTATCTAAAGAAGAGACACATTTTTTAAATAAATAGTTTAGCAAAATTGCTGGCTTGCTTATTTGATTTTTTTTTTTTTTTGTGTTTTTGAGTCACGTAAATTTCAATGAGTCATATAACAAAAACAATTCCTGTCAAGTGGTGTGTAAAACGCTTTGTAAATAAAGTTATCGTAGTGTTAAATATTCTTGTTTAACACAGACAAAACTATGTTTGGCTACACAGCGCCTAAATGGCCCACATGCCAGAGATTGGCCAAAGAACATAGTTGGCCAGCACAGCAGCGTCAATGAGTAACCGAATACATTTGAGAATGTCAAGTATCCGTTTTCATAGTCAGCAAATACGAACCAAAAGCAGATATATACATATATATATTTGCATGTATACATGTATTTATGTTTGTATCAAAATTGACCCGCATGCATATTTGCTTAAATCGACAATTGGCCCAATGGGATTGGTTTTGGCTATTTGACGGGCGGCTTTTGATGTTCACGGCATGCGACCCAATTCACCAATGTGCAGCTGCTGGATAATTGCTGCCACGCCCCATTAAATTTTGGAGTACGGCAATTTATATATAAGTGTATATACACATAGTACGTATTAAATTATAGGTAATATAATTTTCACAGCCATTAACTGGTGCGTCATGCCGCATAATTGCCTTTTATGATGACGCGAAACATTTATTTTTGACTTGCCCTCGACTTTGCCACAAAAAAAGAAAGAAATGAAAATCAACAAAATTTTCTGAACTGAGACAACTACCTGAGAAATTGAAGAAAGGATAAGCGTTGCACAGGTTCTTAAAACTAATGATGGCATGGGCCTCAAAATCTCTGACAATGTTGTTTGGCATTGTACGTTATTTTTCTATTGTTGTTGTCATCGTTGCCTTTGTCTTGTCAACATGCTCTGGCAGCCAACAACCAACATTCAACATTCAGCATCCAGACACTGCTGCTTGGAGTTTGACGGATTTGTGTGCATTTTCAGATTAATGCTGCGATTATTGTTTACCGTAGGAATTGTGCACAGTGGTGAGTATACGTAACATCTACTTATCTATTGTTATTTTTCGAAAATATCATATTTGTGTAATTATTATTATTGCATTTCATATTCTTATATTTGTAAGTACTTTGCAGTACTTCAACTTTGCTGAATAGATATTTATCTATTGCTATTCACAAACATTTGTTTGTGTTCTTATTTTTGTGTACTTTTAAGTCCTTTAAATTAATTGCAACTAATCCGATTAGGTATACGTAATACATATTTATTATGTACACTTGTTTGTTATTATGTAATTTTAATTCTATTTCTATCAATTTCCCAGTACTTTTCAGATTAACCACTGATTAAATTTAAGTGCTGTTAGTTAGAAACACTTTTTATATATGCATATTTGTATGATTGTTTGTTAACCGATTAACTGACCCTTTACCTATTATAATTTTTTCTCATTTGTGTATATTTATTTGTACTTCTGCTATTCAGAGATATTTCTGTTGCCACAATCGAAGAGAATATTTATAGAACTTACATAAATTGACTGTGAACATATTCAAACCAACTGATGCATTTTAAGTTTTTACCAATATGCAATTGATAACCACTGTGCAGCAGGAGCAAAGACGACACTCGCAGTAGCGTTGTCTTTTATATGCAAAATTTAACCCAGAATAAAGTCCCGTTCGGTTGTTGGGTTAGTGGGTTTGTTGCTCGGTCGGGTTGGGCTGGTTTTGTGGATTGTGGGTTGCGGGTAAGCCGCCTTCTTCGTTTGCCCGCGTTCCTGTGCATCCTCGGCTTTCGCTTTGTATAGCTTTGCACGCACGATTTAAGTATAACGAGGATGGAATGCAGGAAGCGAGGCAAATATTTACACAGTTGGATGATTTAGATAAAGAAGACATGAACATGAACCATAAAACGAAGCACCCGCACACCGAAGCCGCAGAACAGCTGAGAGTGGGAGATGCCCAACCGGAAAGGTGGCGGCGGGTGAGGAGGGGAGAGGGTGAAATAAGCTCAAGACATTTTAAAAGTGGGTTGGCATTATAAAGGATAAAGAAATTTGAATACAAAGAAGAGGATTTGAGGAAAGCCGTGATTGGCGAGCGTCACTTCTTTGGCTTGCTTGTGCTGCAAGCAACAGGAAACCAATAACAATAGCAACAAATAATAATAATCACAACAATAAATACAAGAAATTGTTAGAAAAATTAATGCAAGTATCGTGTTATTTACTGGAAGTAATAAGCATCCTGTCCTTAAACAACAAAGCCTGTCAATTTCAGCTATTAAATGTGAACAGTTTTGAACTAGCTGTCAGCAGTAGGATGTAAACCTAATATAATTGTATGTGTGTGTGTGTGTTTATGTATGTATATCTTGTACATACATATATTTAGGACAACCTGTACGTTTCAGTTTTTGCTTTAAAGTCCTTATCAGAAATGCAAAACAAAACTCGCCTGTGTAATTTATTCAAGAGAACAGTGTAAACATAAAAGAAGAGAAAATAACACACAGATGGATGTGGAAATGCAAATGCAGTCGAATGTGCATAGAGAAAGGCACAGGGTATTAACGGTACCAGCATGCCATCAGTCACAGGGCACATCGTAGTTGCATCCGGCTGACTTGACTCGACTCGACTCATGTTGGGTGCCCATTTGAATGATGAAAATGGGCTCACTTGAATTTCATGTATGCAACGTGTGAATGCTACTGAAAAGCTGTCGGCTTAAACAGATGCCATGCCACGTGCCACGTGCCCCTGCTGAGTTTGCAACAAGGCCAACGGCACGCATAACGTATGAGAAATTTCAAACGATTCCACACAGCATTTGAATTATTTGTGCCTTTGTCAACATTTTGTATTCCATAAATTTTGGCCAGTCGATGCATGCAGAATCGCATAAGAGCATGCTGCACACAAATTCAACATAGCGGCAAAACGTAACCCCTCCCCATCCCTTAATACCCAACAAAGTAACTCCCACATCCTCTAACCCCCACCTATGCTTGTACGTTTCTATACAAATATGTTTGATGGCTTGTTTGTTTATTTTCTCATTCGTTTGTGCATATGCAGTACAATATGGAAATATATGCGAATATTCAAATGCTATTCCCAATCTCACTCTCTCTCTCTTCCTCACTCTGCATTTTCAACACTCTCTATCGCCCATCTCTCTCTTATGAGTATCTGTTGTTATTCTCTCTTTAAATGCAGATGAAATTCCTGACCGGAAATTGTTTCACAACTGCTAGTCAATTAAAACTAATGGAAAAACAATAAAGAATGCTTTTCTTGCTTTTGCCGAAATTAAAAATACTCGTATGGAGTGGAATGAATCTACTGCTACTTTAATTTTAATCCCAAGTTCAAAATATGTGCATATTTTTGGACGTTTTATCTGTTATTTTATTCTTATTGACGCATCTAAACAGGACACCCTGTATACTCCCTTTGCATTTTGCGAAAGCAGCATGATAAAATAACGGCATTATTTCACATTATCCTTATACACCTGTTCGTTTTTCGTTGCGAGAAATTGCTATTTCTTATATAAACCTATTATATATTTATTTTCACTTTATGTCGAACATAACATTATGTTGGAAGTGTGAAAAAATTCTGCATAACTTGATTAAGAGCACATGTTATTTTATATAGATTTCTTTTTTATTTATTTCGAATATAATATTGATAAGAACACTTATTATGATTTGAGAAGTGGTTTTAACTTAAAGGGAATAAAAAGAAAATAAAGCTTACAGCTTAACTTATTATAAAGAGCGCCACTTTATTTTTGATTATAACTATTGACTAAAACAAAGAGACGGATAAATTAAGAAGTTTCAACAAAATATCTTTAAAACTCTAAAAGCTTTGTTCAGTACTAAAATCAATATTTAAACCAATAAATACTTTATGGGTTTGGCAAAGTCTCCTTTAATGCTTTAAGTGGATGGAAACTTTCCAGTGTTCAAACTAAAACAATTTTGAAAGGCAGATTAATATTTCATTGATATTTGCCAGCCTAATTTCCGGTCAAAATTTATGACTTAATTCAGCTTGCTAGTTGAGCAATATGTAAATTCCTGCAAACTAATGTATACATTTACATTGATCAAAACTAAAGCCAAGACCCCGATGGTTATTAGCAGAATTTGCTGAATTGTCAGTGGCAACTGTTGTGGACAACTAAATATGTTTTTTATTGTAAAACAACATTTTGGCATACAGAAATAAATTTTCACAAGTCAAGTGATGCAAATTGTCACACAGCATTGTGGCAAGCCGGCTGAAATGAAGCACAAAAATAGTTGAGTGGCTTCCATAACCTTTTGAGGCATACGAAACATGGCATAGACACGACACACACACACACACACACACACACATACATACATAATGCATACAGTATGAGTAAAGTATGGATAATCATATGCACATACATTAAAAAGGTCATGTTTTTGTTGTTATACAATAATGTGCATATTTAAATGGCCGCAAAAAGTGAAACTTTTGCCTTTATTGTCCGCAATGTGGGCTGTGAATGCTGGCCACAAGAAAGAAAATGCCAAAAAGAGAGACCTTTGTGCCAACAACAAAAATACATTATGTATATATATATATATATATATATATATATAATTTCATTATGTTGAAATTCAGTGGAAATGATGTTTGTGGTTTTCATAAGTCAGAAGTTTTGCGGTTTGTGAGTGGGTCTGTTCGAATATTATATAGATATAAATACTTGGAACTCCTTGGGGCGATCTCACTTTGAGTTTCAGTAGCTAATAAGCAACTATTTAATGCCAACGACATAGAAATCCAAGCCAAATTAGAACACATCAATAAGCATTCCGGCCATAATTTATCTAAATTAGTTTTATTCCATCAAGTCTCAGCAGAGATCAGCAAATAAATAACACTCCACACTCACATTCCACCCCAGACACATCCAGTTCTAGTTCTCCCTCTGAGCTGTCGGCAGTGATAAGAGTGAAATAAATCAAAAACAATTACAAACATCCATTTTCGCTTACTCTGCTGCCTCCCTGGGGAGTTATTACGGTGAGTCCAAATGGATAAGTTCGGATATATATGTGTTCCACTGACATACATACAAAAAGTAGTCGACCATTCGATTTATCTGGCGACTATCTATTTAACTGCTGTAGTAAAAATAATTAACTTGATTTCCCAGCCGTAATTGGCTTGCCTCAAGTGCACTTAATCTTAAATGCAAACATTGCCTATAAGTTTATTTTTGATATCTAATGCAAATAGGTAAAGTGTTAAGCAAGCAAAACTTAAACTAATTATTCAATTAATTGTAAGTATAATAAAACAAAGAGCAAGCAGTTGTTTTGGCCCTTAAGCGCTGACAAAGACAAGTTTAATTATTACGATTCTGCTTTGATATTCAAATAATTCAATATTAATGTCTTTATAACTGTCAGCAAATACTTCAACTTTTCAACTATGTTTGTAGAGTGAAAATAAATAAAAAGCAATTAAATTGTTTAAGCACACAAAAATGTATTTAAAATGTTTCAGTTTTGTGTATAATTAATAAAGCTTACCCAGGTGATAGATATATATATTTGAAGGTATTCAATTTGAATCGCTTGTAAATAGAATTGTTCTGCAAAAGCAATCCAGTTGAGATGTCGCTTTAATTGTGATAAATTTATCTCAATATTCACGAGTCGTTTTCATTCTCATTTTCACTGTGCTGCTGCGACAATTGCCTGGAAGTGCTTTTTTAATGCTTTATTCATTCGCTGCAAACATTTGCACATCCACCAAATTCATCAGTGCTGATTAAAGATGCATGATGGCCCCCAGTTCAAAAGCAGGGGAGGGGAGCAGGCGATGGCAAATAGTCGCTTGAATCGCGTCGGGGCGCCCGAGGTGCGAAGATACAGTTCGCTTTTAATTTAAGTCTGGCTGGCGACAACAACAACAACAACAACAACAAAGTAAGCCACAACCACAACAATAACAACAACAATGAAAACAACAAGAACTCTTCAGATATATCCCGCGGGCCTCAGATAATGTCATCCGATTGGGGAAACGCACGAGAGTAAAAACGCGCGCGACGAAATCAACAAACAACAATAAACAACAAACAACGATGGCGACGAATGCTCGTTGGCGTAGGCGGGGGAGGGAGCTGATGAGTGTGGCAACGTCTCCTGAGGAGCGTCCCAACTGTTTGGCTAAATACTCCGCAGACGGCGCCAAACGGCACCCACTGAAACACAGAAACGCCAACTTTCACTGACTAACAGTCTAAAAGGGGTGGTAACAGGGGGGGCTGCAATAGCGGTATATGTTCCTAGTACACACCACACACTTGACACACGATAAATAATTTGTCTTTGCACCACGTCGAAATGGGCAGCTGCTTGGCGCCAAACACCAGCAAGTGCACCTTGAACCGGAAGTTGGTGGAGCCACGCTGGGGGAGGGCCTACAGCAACAGCAATGAGAATAACCGTGCTGCTGTACAGTAAAACATCTCACTGAACCGGAGCTGTGAACCGTGTGGTATGAACCGTTCCGTCAAAACTCCAGCGCGCAACTAATGCGACCACAGCAGATTCTGCACTAACTTGGCTTGAAACACGGCCAAATGAGAAATCCCATCGCATTTGTGGATGCTGAGTTGCAAAGCCTTCCAATTTTTGCTTAGATTCTGCGCACGAATCCATCTCTTTGTCTGTCTCTTTTTTATACTGGGTACGGTTGATATTAAATGCTTCTGCATTTCCGTTAAGATTTTCAAAATCAACTCAATACTCGCCATATGCAGACTTTTGCTATTAGAAACCAATTAACAGGTTGTGATTCCAAAAAATGCTGCTCAGCATTGAAAAACGGCTTACTTTAAAAATATTAACACTAATACTTCACTTATTAATTAATTAATAAATTATTTATTTGTTATACAATATATCAGATTTTATTTTATTTTCTTCTCGCTTTTTGATAACAATTATTTGTTTCTTAAATAAAAATTAAAATTAATAATAGTGCAAGGCTCATAATAACAGTCTTTTTTATATATATAAATTAATTGAATGGATAGATAAAATATAAAATATATATATACAGATAGTTGCGCCATTCACTGAGAGTTGTTCAGCAAAACTCTTGTCATTTCTTGGTTGGGAAAACAATGTTCTCAATTTAACATAAAAATCTGTTTTTTTTTTCTTACATATGAAATGACAACAGAAGTGCACTTCAAAAACACCGATATCGTGTCTCTTATATATAAAAAAAAAGTTGACATGTGGTCAGCATGTAAATATTGCTGCAATTAACAAAAAAAATTGTATGTGTATTTTAAGTTCAATTTTGGCTTCATGGAATGGAGAACGGCTGGACAAAGCCGTAGGCAAAATAAATTTACATTTAAGTTTGTCAAAGGTAAAAAAAAAAAAATAAAAAAAAGAAGGAAAACAATCAGCTGTGGCCACAACGGCTGCTCACGCTCCTGTCCATGAAATGTGTATTTTTGGTTGTGTGTGGGTGTGTGTGCAGGTGTGTGTAAATGTGTGCTCTGCGTGCAGCCATCGTCCACATAGTCGCATATTGTCAACATCCTCCACAGCAACGAGCACAATACGCTTTGGGCCCCCATTTGGATACAGTTCAATGCGCCAGAGACTTTCCTATGTATGACAAACAAACATAAACATTGTGTGCAGAAATTGAGATCGTAAAGTATCGTTTCCTCAGCTCCAAACTTAACTGGCTTAGCACCAAACGAACCTGATTCGACCAGAGCGCAATGTGCTCCACTCTTCTCTTCCAAGCGATGGATGAGTGCAAGTTTAAGGGTCGCTTTTCATGTTTGCGTGGCGCACTCTAATTAAAATTTTTGCCAGGGGCTGCATGGCCCAAAAATGTTTTACGAGGTTAAAGCCAAAAAAAAAAAAACAAAAAAACCAAAACAAATAAAAAAAAAAAGAGAACACCAAACTAAACAAGTGCCAACAGCATAATTTGGTCAAGTTAGTAAAATGTAATAAACTCGCGCCGAAGGCATTTTATTGCGACAGAAAGTGTTGAAGCCGAAATCAAAATGGAACATTTTCTGCACTTGTAGTGCATGTAGCATTTCCAATTTATAGATACCCTGTACTAAACACAAGCTGACATTAGATGCTTAGTAGGATTATTAACTTAGAAGGATAATTTACGGATTAATATGAGAACAGTCAGCGCAAAAACTAATCAGAGATTTTTTTCTTGTTTCTCTGTAATCAATAATTTAATCAAGTTCATTTCATGGCTAATTCAGGGATCAGAGAATGTTTAATAAATTATTATTGTTTTCAACAACAATAACAATTAATGTCTTCAATTATTCAGTCTTAATTTGTCATGATTATGTAAATATTTAATTGCTGCATATCTTTACCAAAATGTTGTTTTACTGATACAAAAACTTAACTTTGCTATACATATAAAATGCTAATTTATAAGTTGCTGGATATTTGGCAGCATGCAGGGAAATATATAATGAAATATATGTTATTAATTGTGCTTTACAAAGTGTTTAATTACCAATAGCTGTCGAGACTGTCACATCATGTCAAACACGTCCGAGGCAGCCGTTGACATGCTGTGAATTGTATGTTGAATGCTCTGGAGCCGAATGAAACATGAAACATGACCAGGTTGCCACAGTCAGAGCCCCCAATAGAGCCATTCCTTGGCCATGAGACATGAGCAAAGTTGTAATTGATTTCCTGCAGCGACAGCAGGACATTGCATTGGGACCAGACACGGACTCGACCACTGCACTCGAGAATGAAATGGAGCAAAATTGTAATTCATCACAATCAGGCACACATACATATATATATATATATATATATATATACATAACCCTATGCATACATGTGATATGCAATTACTCGGTCCACCGAGAGTATAACAATTTTATGCCTGCTGTAAACTCGAGTCGAGTTTTGTAGGTGCAACTCAATGCGCCATCCCAACGTGCCACAGTCGTAAAGTTTGGTTTAGTGCAGTGCATTTCTTGCGGCTCAGCTCACAAAATGAAGGCAACAAAGTGTTTTGTGTTTTGTGTGTTTGCCACTGTGGCAAGCTAGCGACAACACACACATAAAGTTGTCAAGCACTCGAGCATTGCCAAGGCCTGACAGCCTCTCATGCTTCATGCCTAATGCCTCAGCCAAAGACATTGCCACAGTCGTTGCCATGTAAAAATACAGCCATATCCCAGACCCATATATACCCAAAGAGGGTTGGAAGCCAAATGTGCCATTTATAATTTAAGCGGGATTAAAGTTTTCCTACAATGGAAAGCCGGCTGCCTCCTGAATATGCCGCGCGTCAAAAACTTTTTATGGGCGTTTGGTCGGCGGCGGCGTGGTTCCACAACTGTAAAATTGCGAAACTCAAACTGAAAACGGCCCAAGAGTTGCTTGCAAATTTGACATCGACGGCGCCCCAGACAAACCAAAGCGGATTAAGCAACCAAACCAGCAGTCATCCAAGTACGCTGCCACTACCAGTGTCCACCCGGAACGGGCAACGGGGAATGGCTGCTGAAAGTGGGCGGGCAGTTCGCCCAAGGCGGCGTCTTAGTGGGCTATACTTTTGAAAATGGACAAAGAAGGGTATAATAAAAGTTGTGCAATACCAAATCTAGATTAGGCGAGACTCCATTAAGTAAATATAATATTGGTCGGAACCTTGTACGATTGTCCTTTTCTGTGATGATATCTAAGAAGTAGAGTTGGAATATAAGATTTCGTATGTTATACAAAAATCGAGTTTCGCAAATATCTATTCAAATTTATTTATGATAACAACGAATACAATTTTAATATAAACTGAAAAACTGAACAACTAAAAAAATTTAATCGAGATCGGTAAGGAAACATTTTCTATTATTACATAAATAAATGTTTTCTATTATTACATAAATAAATAGATTAACTTGTGGATAAAACCATATCTTAGATTTATTCCCGTTCCTTGCCTTTTTTTTTAAAGAAAAAATTACTCAAAATACTATAAAATGTGCTGAAAACGTTTTTTTTTATATAATTGCATTTTTGAGTGTGTAACCTAGTCGATCTCAATCCCAGCTAGAGCATTCTTACTTGTTTCATTTTACGTTTTATTTTTGGACTGCTTTGCCTGGCACAGAGATTTAAGTTGCTACTCCTACTCCTGTGGTGCTGCTGCTGTTTCTTCTACGGCTGCTTCTGCAACTGGTGCAATGCAAATTGCAGGTTTGACCTCCGTTTTGTTGAGGCAAGTGCTGTCGACCGGCATGCAAAAAAGCACGCGGCAAGGCATGTGAACAAACAGAAAGAAGGCCTTACCGACTGCTAGATACTCTGCTAGCGTTGTGGCAAACCTATGGTGAATTACGTTTCCATGTTTTTAAGAATTTTATAAAAATGTATTACTCAGAAATCTATATTGAATTTTCCTATGTAAATGAGACTTTTTTTGTGTGTTTTTGTTGACACAAATCTACATTTAAAATGAACTTTTTCAAGTTTTATGATAACAAATAACAAAAGTTTCTAATTTGATTTACATAAATTTATATTCAACAACCCAATATTCCTCAGTCTGACTGTGACATTTACTTTGCATTCTGGCACATAATGTTGTAATACGCTACAGGGTATACAAAAATAGAAAAATACAGCAACAAACAGGTAAACACAGCACCTGCAATTTCGCAAATTGTCTTGAAATGGCACTGAACACTCAAACCATCCACCACCCAACAACCACCCACCAACGAGGCAAATAGGCAACCGAACCACCGCAGGCAGAGTCAAAATGCTCGGAAATGCCACCGGCAGTCGTTGGATTAATTATGAAAAATACCCACCACATCCACCACTGCGCCGCACTTTGCATTGTTGTAAATTGTTTACAGAAAAATGCAGCCCATGCCCTCTCTCTCTCCCTCTTACTCTCATCTTCCTTTATGTGTTTCTCGCTGTAAACCTCTCTGTCTCTGTCCCTCTCGGTCCCTTGGTCTCTGTGGGTCAGCGACTTAATTGTCTGTTAAGTGTTACAGTGCGCACGCAAAGTGAGCGGACAGGTGGGCTGCCTTACCTATCTATGAAATGGATGGGTTGCGTTTGGGTGTCAGTGTCTCTGTGTTTGTGTGTTGTCAGCTAGAATGTTTTTTGACACTTGGATGCACTTGCCACACTTCCGGGCACTTGGTGCACAGTTGCGCAGCTGTCGCAGATTCCGGCACGCAGCTCGCTGTTGCACACCAAGGCCGATCGGCGTAATTTGACGTGTGCTATATGCTTGAGTGGAAGATGGCAGCGGTGCATAAAGTAGACCAAGTGGGCCCTAAAAAGCTTGATTTGCGTCTAAGTTAGGTGAAGATGTCTAGCCTGGCAGACAAGCCCACTAAATAACAAGAGAATCAATACAATTTTCAATGATAAATAAATAATAAATATCACAAATTTTATTAAACTATGTGTAAAAAATACATGTATAAAAAATAGTAAAAAATAAAGCTTATTAATTTCAACACAATTAATACATTTATAGTTATAAAATGTGGAATTTATATACACAAAAATCAATCCCAAACCACACATCGATTATCTGATGGTATCCATTTTATTTAATGTATGATTTATTTATTTATTCATAATCAATTTGATATAACTGGTAATTGAATTAGGTATAAAATTTAATGTGTTGTAGGACATAAATAAAAGCTTCCGTAAAATTGTCGCTACTCGAATTAATAGTGGTTTGTTCTACTCTCGAGTACTTCAAAAAAGTGGTACTTTCAATCTATACTCTTTGCATCTAAAAATGGTAATAACTATTATATTTTGTCATCTTTGTCTCTCTGCAAAAGTGTTTAAAGCCTCAAATCGGCTTACTGATTTCTTGTCTGAAGTTAGCTGGTTCATAATTTAAGCAGCTTTGATTTTCAATTACCTGCACTCGATTCATATGCATTGGTAGACTGTCAATAGCAATTGCTGTCAGGCGAGACAGACACAGACACATCGATGCATACTAAAACCCACTTAAATATGTATATATGCATGTGTATGTATATGATTGTATGTATGTATAAGGACGTATTCCATTGAGTTGTGCGTGAAGCTAGACAGGAGCTTGGCCTTGGGTAAATATTACGGTCTGCTATGGACATGAATGATGAGCGTTTTGTGAGAGAAAGAGGCCATTGTAAAACACTTAACACACAGTCTGAGCCAGCAAGTGTGCAGTATTCAGTCCTGTTGATTTCCTCAGCCTTCAAAAATACCAACGGGCCTCCACCTCATCCGGCGCTTCCTTCATGCACATCGACATCCGAAAGACTGAAAGAGTGTGCACAATTCATTGTCGGCTTGATGAAGTGGCCAGTGGGCTGGTGGCCAGGCTGTGTGTGTGTGTGTGTGTGTGCACAGCGCATATAATACACTTCATTGAGTTCTGGCCAACACTTCACACTTTTCCACATATTACGGAAGCCTTGATTAACTCACCATCAACAGCAGCACCAGAAGCGACCACAGCTCCCAGAAAGGACGAACCTGAAGGGCGTTTTTTGTGTTGCCGAGTTAAATTGAAATGCATTCTTTGGCATATCGTCATTTACGTCGACATCGACTGATTGTTTAATGGGGCAAGCTGAAGTACCTTTTTTTTTATTAATTAAATTCCACAAAGGTGGTTTCCTTGGATGTGTGTGTGTGTGTGTGCGTGTTTGTGTGGACCTGTTTCTGTTAGGGCTGCCTCCAAGAAGCCATAATAAAACGAAAAAAATAAACAAAGCATTTCTTACTGAGATCGACTCTCTCATTAGCTAATGGCTCGGAATCTCTGGTTGTAGCTTTAAATACTTCAATCCCTGCCTGGCAAGAAACCGTTCTGGTCTTCACTCACCGCAAAAGCCATTCCATTAAATTTTTTTTTCGAGCAATGCGGCAAAGGGTTTCATTAATTTTTGCTACTGTTTTTTACCTCTTGTAATTTCGGCAATCTTAGCTTTGTCGACAATAATACCAATTTCATGAAGCTCTATACAACTTATATCCTAAAAAGGGCATATAAACTTCGGTGCTTGGCATTGTTTTGACCATGTTTTTCAATATGTATTTGCTTGAAAAGTGTTTACATGGATTTTTACTGGTAGCCCGGCTTGCTGCCGAAATAAAAGCAAATAGTCTTTAAATCATATTTTTTGGTTGGCTTTTATTCAACATGAATGGCAGAAATTCAACGCAAATGCAAACAAAGTGTAAATTCTTTGAAAACATTCCGATGCTGAGTCTATTTGCAGCGATTGCCCATTGCATAGCGAAAATTGGTAAACATTTTTAACAACACTTCATATAATCCCTTATGATAATATTTGTATTTTATTTACTAGTGCAGCGGATTTGTATTTACTTATTGCTATATTTATTTTATTTATTTAAAGAGACTTAAGAAATACAATTGTTTATAATGTACGATAAATACAAAAAGTAAACCATAAAAATTAAATCAATATTGCAATTTAAATTTAAATATTTAAATAAAATTATTTGATACTTGGAAGTACTAAAATGTTCGCAAATGTAATCAAAAACACATACAAAAATTACAGAAAACCCTTTTTTAAATTGCAAAAAGAATATGAAGAAATTTAACTATATAAATATATATTCAATTACATATATCATTTAGCTGCCATTTCAAATTAAATTAATTTTTCATTGCATTATTATTATAGCATTTTAAAACGCTGTACAAAAATAGTTATTTGCAATTTAATTAACATGTAAAAAAAAAACAATTTATATGTAAATTAAATTAACGCAAATACGCCACGTTGCCACGCCCATTTGTGTGTAGAATTTTAAGTATACATAATGTATATAGATGGCTTGGCGAGTTAGTTCCCAAATGAGTTGCATGTTGACTCAGCAAAACACACATAGATTATATGCACATGTACATTTTGGAATCCATCAGATTCGAGCTCATCAATTACCGTTGAATGGATTTTCTGCATGCATCGCATTTTGTTTTTGGCCATTGCCATCACTTCACGTGTGTTTAAATGTTTATACACTGCTAACCATCTGAATAGAACAACCCTAAAATATGTTTTCTCTCTATCAAACCAAATATGCCAGATATTTCATTTTATATTTAAGGTAGTTTCATAAAAGAACTTGTTAAAAACATTCGGTTCTGCGTGAGAATGTATTGGTTGTCTTATTTAAGTGACGTGGACTGTATGTTGCTATCGATACCGTTGCTAATTATAGCTTCAGCTGATTGAGAAAACATCGAACCATTCATCAAAAGTGAACTCAATGCCAGCTGAAAAGTCTTAATTTGAAAACGAGCTCATGTCGCTGTCCTCATGGCTCGGACTCGATTGATTCAGTGGCGAATGTCATCGCCAACGAACACTGAATCATTGTCATTCAAAAACAAAAACTGTGGCAATTAAAACTGTTGCAAGCTCAAGTAGCACTCACCGACCCACAAATCAGATGCACTCAAAGGCCAACAAATGCAAGTACTAGAAAAAAAATAATAATAAAATATATAAATAAAATAAGAGAAGAATGCAGGCCATAGTCAGCAAATCAAAGTGTATTCACTTGCCACAGCAAGTGGCACTCACATTCACATACACATTCCCATCAATGTGCATATGTAATTGCGGTTATTTCACTGAGAGTCGGTTTGTTGGCATTTCAAGGGGGCGGAGCGGTGTTGCAAGCAGAGAAATACTCAGTTTCAATAATTCAAGCAATTTCACACGTGTGGTCAGCTGTTCCCAGTGGAGACAACGCATCGCTGTATGTGTGTGTGTGTGTGTGTGTGTGTGTGTGTGTGTGAGTATATGAATTATGTTTTATGCAAATTTCACATTTGATGCCGAAACTAAAGGCAAATGCATTCATAAAACAGACAGTAATCAATGCATCCTCGTCGGTATTTGTATTCCAGGCACGGTTATCAAAAGAATTGCACATTTTTTTTGTGTGTGCAGTTAACCAAATATCGATAGAATTGATGAATTCTCTTTTAGCCTTTGCTGCATTTCTGAATTTTGCATATAATTGAAGTGTTTTGTTGCATGTTTGCCAGTTATTGTGACCCAATTTATAATAAATTTCACAAAATTGGAATGTCATTAGTTTAAATGCAAATTAAACAATTGCTCCCCAAAGGCTTTTATTTAATTACAATGCAGCTGCTGGCCAAAATCAATATATAGAATTTAATGAAAAATCCTGCAAACTTGTCTTTAAATGCCCCAAAGTCCTGTTGTTTACTACTAAATCTAATTGATAAACTTGTGTTTTTATTAGTTTGATGGATCGAAACAAAGTTTATTCTTAAACTGAAAGCAGGATGATTTGTGTTTTATTTTCTTTTTATGATTATTTACACACACTATTAATATATATATATATATATATATCCATTAACTTTACCTTAACCACAATCCGGTAAAGAATTTTGGTATTCATTTGGCAAAATGTCCAATTTGCAAACAGCAATTAGCCACAACTGACGACTGTCAATTGACACTGGGAACTTAACAATTGGTAACTTTATCCCAAACGAACCGTGGCTAACACTCACTTAACTGTTAATGCTTGAATGGTGCCACTTGTAGGGGGGTGAGGGGGTTTAGGTGGTTGTGTTAAGTATTATTGCTGATCGCTTCATTGAAGTGACTTTTGTATTGCAATTGAACTCATTTTATAAATGAAAAAAATATATAAGAAAAAAAAAACCGGAAACGTGAGTTTTTTGCCGCAACAGTTCCTGATGATGACAAAGAGAGAGGCAGGGAAAAGGGAAGGCGAATTTCATTGAATCCATCAACTGTGAATGGACAGGAAATACAAAGGCAAATGTCAAGTGCTCAATGCTTGCTCGCAAATTTAACGAAAAATCAGCAAAGAGCACAGTAAAGCGAAGTTGATTTTTCATCGCCAACGTGCTCCACATTCCTGATACCCACTCCCCCGTCCCATCGCAACCCGCCCAAAAGCCTGGTCACGGAAACCAAGTGCCAAACGAGGTGCCAACTGCAAACCGGAATAGGGAAAGCAGCAAAAGCTGCCTTTGTTCGTTTAGTTGCGTGATATTCCTCTATGGCTGACTGCTTATTCATGTTGTGGAACAGACGAAAGTGGAGGCAGTGCGTCGTCCTCTCTTAGCGTTGGTGGTGTCAAAAGTTAATGCGAATGCGGCGATTTCCATTTGACCTCGTTGCACGACTTTCACTATACAGTTGTGGAATCAATGACAAAGAGCATTGCAAATTTCATTGTTTGAATTGCCATTCCTTTTTTTTTCCTCATTGAAAATGAACATAATGAAGTTGTGCCATAGTATGTGGCAAGCAAGAGGAGTCGTCTCTGACTAGATCAAGTATATATATTATTGATCAGTTTTAACTGTCAAGTCAATTTTAAATGATTGTCGATTTGCCTGAGAGACATTATCAGTTGCATAATTCAAATTTGGAATATAAATATTGTCGTTTTTCGAGATATAAAAGAAAATCGATTACCCACAGCTCAAAAGATATAGCTTTCTAATTCGATAAGATTATAGTTTTGCATAACACTGATTTCACATCAAACTTTACTATTTATGGAATATATATATTTTATAAATTATAAATTATACACGTATTATTTTTATCAACTATTTGTATCTCCTAGTCGAGCTCTCTCGTTTATAGCCTTCTTACTTATTTTCGAAGGGGCTGCATTGTTTGAGTTAAAAAATGTTGTTCGCAGTTTTTATGTCACCTCCGTCAAATGACATCCATGTGCCACATATGTGTGGGGAATGAGGAATGCAGCTCGACACTAGAACAAGTCCAAGTGAAGGGGGAAATAGTTCAAAGAATGTTTGTGAAGTAATTTTGTCTCTAATTTGTATGTGAACTGAACAGAAATGTAAAAAAAAATGTCTTTAATGTTTCAGCTATAAAACTACTTAAAAATAAAGCCAATTCGTAAGTTAAGAGTAATTTTAATTGCTCTAAATAAAATGTTTCCTTAATTTTTGTTTTCTTTGGCAAACGCATTTTGATAATTCTTTGTATTGATTGTTATTTGAAATTTAGCTGATTGGTTTTTGTATTTACTCTGCTGATGACACTCGAATATCGCATGGATTTATTATGAATGACGACTTCTCAAAAGACATGGCACGATTAAGCCCCCATTATGCCTACATGTGAATTAAAAACTGACTGTTTTAGAAATACTCTTAAACAGTCAACATTTTGATTTGACTTGTGACAGCATTAAGCCAACTTGATGATGACAGTGACATTCATAAGACACATTCACATATTGTGTACACTAGGACAGATCACAGAGATTGTCTGACATATGACTTTGTGTATATGTATTTTGTTTGTGCTTAAAGTCAGCGAACAGCGAAAAACTCATACGCCCTGTTGCACAAAGCAGCGCTTGAATTGACAAAGCATCCGCAATTGCGCAACAAAAACCCCTCACGATTTTCATTTGAGTACTTGCACCCTCTTAAATATTTGTATATACAATTTGTAATTGGTACGAGTGGAGTGAATGTGATGTGTGGAGGGGGGGGGGCGGGGAAGTGCCTGAAGTTGATGAGATGGATTATGCATGGCAAGCAACTTAAATGCTTATTGTGATTACAAAATGCCACAATTGCGACAAGAGGATTGGGCCAAGAAATTAAAAAAAACTGTGGACAGTGTTTTAGCCGATTTTATGGCTTTATAAGTTATTCAGGTCGACAGCTGTTGGCTGGAGCATAATTTCAAATTACATTCATAAATTGATGCTCAAATTGGCGTCGCATTTTGTGCTTCTTCACATTACCTGGCGTATCATTCAAATTATTTCGAAGTTGCGTTTCCTCAGAGTTTGTGCCAGCAAACTGAAATTTATCTCGTTAGCCCACTTGCCAGTATCGTTTCAGACAGCTGTCACTGCAGCCGAGGCAGCCCCAGGCAGCCATGGCAGGAGACGAGGAGAGGTAAGAGGCGGACACAGGATGCGATGAGTTGTTGCGACACCCGGTGACAATTTCCAACGAGCGCAAATTATGAGCCGGAGTCGCAATCGATATCGGCTTTGATGAAAGTATATATATATATATAGATATATATGTGTGTGTGTATAGGTAGATAGGATGTTGTCATCGACAGCTGCCTTAAATGATACACTAAATGAAATCAATTTAATTATTTATTTTCTCATGTCTCATTTGCATATTTATTAAGCTTCGACATCATTTTCAACAAACAATCAACTTTGTTCAAGTTTTATAACACTTGCCAGCCAAGAAATCAAATTTATCTCCACATTCACACATAATCTCATTTACATTATATACATACACACAAATACATATATCTTTTTTGGAATGTAATTTTTCATTTACACACATAATTCAATGATAAACTGAAAACATCGCTTTGAAGAGGACGAAGCGGAAAAAACAGCCTGCCAATGTATAATTAGCCAACTAATACCCTGTAATATAAATATATAAATAAGCTTTATAGACTGTAATATCTATCTTAAAGCTAAAAACAATTCTTAAAACATAAATTTGGGAACTCGATTCAATCCCGATATTTATGCGAAAGATTTGCCTTGCCTTTTATCCAATACTATTGAAAATATTCTGTTGTAATATTTTTTACTGTTTTGTAATTTGTAATTTTCTTTGGAATTCAATTCTTTATGGCCAAAAGACCATAAAAATTCATATAGCCAAACATTATTAACTCTTGCACGTACCTCGTAAGCTCTTCGCTCTGTCCGGTGTGTGTACGTGTGTGTATGTGTGTGTGAGGTAAATGTCTGATGCCTTTTCAGAAATTCAAGAAAAAAAAAAAACAACATTCTTGGGTGCCTTGCACAAAAGGAATTCCATATGAAATTCCAGTAAACGAATTTGTGACTTTTTTAATGAAGCTAAACAATAATTATTACAAACAACAAATTCAGTAGCAATTCTTGGTTGGGGCACATAAGGGACGCCCTCAGGCAGCGTTGAATGGAAACAGAATGTTTTATTTGATTCCCTTTTTTTTTTTTTTTTGGTTTCACTGTTTTTGTTACGTTTACATTTGCCGCAGGGCTTTTACGGGCGCCCAATCAGCCAAAATTGTAGGTGACAACATGTCGCGGGGTGTGTGTGTGTGTGGGGTGTGTGTGTGTATGAGCAGGAGTTGATATGTGTGTTGGCTTTGGTATCTGTGATATATATGTGACCGAAAATTAAATTTTAATTATTCATGTATGAATGTTCTCTGGTAAATTTTAATTAAACGCTTTTATATGTCCTTTCGCTCCCCAGTCGCAAAATTCTATTACACAAAACACGGATCCCTTCGTTCCGTTGTTGTCTGTATTGTTTTTTGCCAAGGATTATGCCAGAGTTTTTCGGCACGCTAATTACATTCATGCAAATGTTTATTCACACACATGTAAATATTTATAACTTGGCACTCTATTTGCTGCAATGGGATCATAATTGATTTGGGAGCATTAAGCCAACAGACATAAGCTGGTTTATAACGCGTTTAAAACGCGTAAATATTTCGTAACTTGTTTATTTTTTTTGTAGTATATTTAATTAGTAACATACAAATAAAATAAGTGGTTTATGTGAAAACTTTGTGAGAACTCAAAACATATATATTTCGAATTTAAATGTTTAAATATAAAACATTTATATGCATCATAATTGAGTTCATTAAAATGCAACATTATTCAACATTTTGTTGCAGGCTTCAGTAGAGAAAAAATGTACACATAAATACTGTATTTTTAATAGTCATGGTAAAAAACATAATTTAAATACTCACAGGTCTTTAAACAGGGCAATGCATACTAATTGGTTATTTGGCTAAACTGGACATAATCAGTAGCAGATTCTGCCCAAGACAAGCACAAGATGATGACCAGAAGAAGATGCAGAAGTCTTGGAAAAGCTGTCTTAAGCTCATCGCTTCAATTTGGGAAATTTCTTACATTTTTAGTAGATTAAGAATTACTGAAGCGGGTACAATAGATGAAAATCAATTGCAGTGTACAAAATTCCCAAATATAAAATAATATTAATAATAATCATTAAAGAACTAAAGAAAGTTCTTTTAATTTCCCAAACTACTCATTTGTAGAATACAATAAAAGATAAAAAAAAAAATCAATTTCAGTGTACCACAAACTAATAATAATTATAATAATCTTCAAAGAACTAAAGAAAGTACATTTAATTTCTCAAACTATCCATTTGGTGGCTACAATAAAAGCTTAAAAAATCAATTTCAGTGTACGAAACCACCAACTAATAATAATATTAATTATAATAATCTGTAAAGAACTAAAGAAACTTCTTTTAATTTCTTAAACTACTCATTTGGTGGCTACAATAAAAGTTTAGAAAATTCGTTCAGTTGCAGCCAGGAAAATAATTAAACGGTTTCCATTTTACGGCAAGTGCCGTTGGTTATTTTCCAGCTGCAGCTGCAACTGTCGGCTTTCGATTGCATTTATGCCACAAAATGGTCAACCGGGCACCTACATACATACATATATGTATATATATATATATATATATATATATATGTGTGTGTGTGTTGCACAATGCGCCTGCATTTCCGTACTTTGCTCTTGCTGTTGTTTGGTTTTTCGTTCAGCTTTTGTTTTAGCCTGAGGAAAGCGAATGATTCCTAAAACTGGCTTTTGTTGTTTTTTCTTTTTCGTCGCGTTTTGCGTTTTGCGTTTTACGCTTTGTGTACAATTTTCAATTTTCCGCCAGCGCTTTTGGCCATTTCCATTTCCTTGGGCCGCCCATTGTGGAGACACAAAGGAGGAGATAGAGCCTGCGGGCACTTGCACAGAATAATCGGATTCGGCAAGTTAAATTCATTCCGCCTTTTCTTCATGCCACCGAGGCATGGCCGAGCCTCGAATGCCGATTGCCGAATGAGCCCGCACGTCAGCAGAACGGCAAAGCCCAAATTTGTCTAGCTACCCATTAAATCTCAATTATGTTGGTTGCCCCAACAAAAAAAAAAAAAAAAAAAAAATGGTTCAAACGTTAATGTCATTATAATGAATTGAATGCCGACATCGAATTTGAACCTTTTTATGTGCAAATAATTTTAACTTATGTATTGTAAGTCGATGCGAATTTCCGCATGGCTACCCGCCCACAAAAGCCAACTAGCCAGCTCGGCAATCAGCCAACCAGAACCATCACACTTCGATGTGGAGCTGGATGGTAGTCCTTGCACCGGCACTGATACCACAGCCAAAAACCTATCCGCACAAGACGAGGGTGCAAGTTTTTCTTTGAAATAACAACCGTTGCACAAACATAGCCACAAATAATCCAATAGATATTTACTGACTTGCCGATGTCCTGGAATGGGCCTGGTTACATCAATTTTACCTACTAAACCAGATTTTTTAAGTTTAACAGTTTCTGAAAGTATTTACTTTATTTTTTTTTTTGTCACATAGACTTGAAATATGTATTATTTAGTTGGATGCCAGAAATGCATTAATTATTTTATTATTTTTATCAGGTTTTTCAAGCGTCGTTTATACCCCTTAAAAATTTGAACACACAACTTGCTAATAGAAAGAAAAGTTTCCTTTTGTGTAACTTTTACACTGTGTTGTGTTTTAATAGGAACACAAACTTGGTTGCTGCCAATTTACTTGTGCTTTTGTTTTTACACCAAATCATTGTGGGTGTGTGTGTGTTCCCATATGTGAGTGTGTGTGTGTGTTGTTCCTCAGGCAAATATTTGGCTTGGATGGGGGTAACTTGTGGCCGGTGGTGTCAGGCATATTGATAACTGAATTATCCGTGGCTGTGCTATAAATTTAAAAGTGTTTTATTGCGTCTAATTTGGCTTGAACAATAGGGTTCTCGCCGGCTCGCATTACTCATGTTTAGCCATTTAACGGATTCACGAGTTATACGCTCGAATAAATTGAATTGGTTTTTTGGGGCGCGTACATATTGCTCTCAAAGGATTTAATATGTGTTAGATTCGTCCTTTGCGTAACTTGGCATTTTTTATTTATTTTTGTTTAACTGTCGCAGCAAAAAAACACATCCATAAATAAAAACTTTACTGCACTCAGCGAAGTAGTAGTACCAAGTCATGGTGTTCCAGTTGTATTGAAAAACTTTCACAGAACCTTGAAAATATCTAAGTGCATGGGAATTGAAGATTATATACCATGTCGACAACAGTTGTGCCCCTTTCCGCATTCTTCTTGCAACTGATTTTACTCTTTCATATTTTTGGCATTTTTTTTTTATTCTTTCTTACTTTTTAGTTTTGGGTTGGAATGGTTTGAAATTGTTAACATCTAACAGCTGCGAGCTAGCCATCTGTGAAATTATTATTATTAAATAACTTGGATATTTTAACTGGTATTTAAAAACGTTTAAGTTGAGTTTATCTTGAACGTTGCAAATTATTGCAATCTATTTAACCTTACAGATCTTTGAAATCAATCTATGAAAACCAAACAGACATCCTGGAAATATATTAACGTTATTCAATTACAATTGAAGTCAGCTTCTTGCTCAGCGGGTTTCATTGCCCGAAGTAATAAGAAAATGCCAAGTGTCTTATCGAAAGTAATTCAATTGAAATAAATAGATCTACGTCTGTCTAGGCCAAGTCATCTGAGCGAGACAGAGAGCGATATATATATATATATCGATTTATATTTAGAGAGAGAGACAGATTTTCAGCGTGAGATTTGAAGAGTGGAAAAACGGACATCAAACTGTCTATGGTACAAAGAAAAATATTGCATGCCACTTGGATATTTAATGGCGTTCACTGCAAATACAAATACACATACAAATACACACACAAATAAACATTCAGAGTTACAGTTAGAAATATTTAAGTGTGCAGAGAAGCCATAAGTATACGTGAGAAATCCAAAATGTTGCGATAAGCACAAGGACTGTGTTTGCTCTGTGTGTGTGTGTTTTTTGGCTTTTCCGCTCAGCGACTGCGAATCGAAAGCCAAATGCTTGCCGAGTACTGTAGGATTATCGAGCACGTACGAAAAATCGAATCGAATCGAATCGAGTTGAAAAGCTTCAAATTTAGATTGAAGTGGCAACAACAACAACAACAACAGAAAGAAAGAAAATTGAAGAAAAAATTGTATAGGAAAATGAGACGCAAGTCGCCGAAGCTTCACCTTGTTTGAGCCTTGTTTACTTTTCAATTTTTGTTACTAAAGCTGAAAACGGCAATAAATCTAGTCCCAAGTGGTTGCACAAAGTAACCCGAGCATCCTTCACTGGCGCGTCAAGTGCAAGCGAATACTCCAGCAGCACAACACCCTTTCCATTGCCCCTGCTCAACCCATTGGCAGATGCATGAATTAAAGTGTGCCACTCGTCATTGAGGCTCCAGCGAGCTGGTCCAAAGATGAATGCTTCTCACTTCGGCAAGTGGCTGCCTGCAGTTCCTCCAGCGCTCTGAACTATTCGATGTGCTTTCCATTTGGGCAATTTGAGTCGCAGCTTCTGCCTTTTTTGCAGTATTTATTATTGCGCAAAAATCGATGACTTTGTCGTTAAATTTGCATATAAAACGTGCAGTTTTTGTTCACAGAAAGTGTTCTACCAAAAAAAATGAGAACATTATTTAAGTCAAAAGTTTTGGTAAGTAGTTTCAATAAACTCACTTTGTTTCTGAAGATTTTAACAGATTCTTACTAATAATCTACATTTTATAAATAATTTTAATATATTCTTCTACTTACTGAAATCTTTTTATTCATTTATTTTTTTTATCAAATATCATCAAATTCAAGTTTGGAAACTGGGCTTTAAAATTATTTTAAAATACTTTTTCTTATTTCGTGCATGTACTCATTTGTATTCAAATATAAAATCGCATAGTTGATGCTTGAAAAAAGACAAACTAACTTCGTTTAGTCCCTTTTGGTTAGGGGTAAGAGTAAATTGAATTTGTGGCATGGTAATAGTGAACACGAGCTACAATAATAAACTATAGTAGAGCAACTTGTGGCAAGTCCATGCTCGTAATTGACAAAGGCGGGAATTTTGTTTATGTTCTTCGAACTAAAAATCGTATTTATTTAAGATGCGTTGAAATTGAACGGGGCAAGAAAACAGTTTGAGAATGTGCCACAGCCACGCGAGCTCCATCAATAGTGGCGATTACTTGGCTTCGATTGTAAATGCGACTCCATCCTTTGGCTTTAGCATTCCAGGCCCGGGGAATATCCATTGAAATAAACAATTTATTTGCCGCCCAAACAGTTGCCACTACTTAAGCCAACCAATAAATATTGTAGGCATCATTTGTATGCCATGCCACGTGCATTTCCCCTTTTTTTTCGCTCAGCATTTTAACCAGGTCCAAACAGTGGCAGCAGACAGCCACAAAATAATGTGATGCAAATTTCGTGTAATCATATGCAAAGTTAGGAGGCCCACACTGGCAACGAGGATGATGCTGAGCTGTGGGAGCTGTTTGGTGTCTTGGAGATAGGAGCAACGTCAACGAAAGTTTATGTTCTCAACGCCGGGCGTGTCAAGGGTTTACGAGGTCAGTGTGATGTCAAGAGGTCGTCGTTGCTACACTGCCAACAACAAGACCAAAAAAAAAAAATCAACAACAAGTGCATCCCACATAGCCAAACAAAATGTGTAACGTGTCCGCATAAATATTCATTAATTTGCTTCAAAAGTCTTTTTATGCTTTAAGTAATACTTATAGATCCACTTGACATCTACGCTTCGAGTATTCATATAGTTCAAGTTGCAAAATGCACAAAGAACGGGCCTTAATATTATAATAAATTATAATTGCAGCCAATGTGAATGGATGATGGGGAATTCCAAACTTTAATCGTTCAGTTTGCGAATTTAAGTTAAATTGTTGCGCAGCCAACCAAAATTTTGCAGCGCATCTCATTAAAATGTAATTTCTCAACTTGTTACTCAAAAAAAAAAAAAAAAAAAAAAAAAAACTCTGTCAAATTGGGTCAGGGCCAGCATCATCAGCATCCGCATCAGCATCTCCTCAGCTGAGCAGCTGCCTGCTGAGGGTGACTTGACAGCTTCAAGATGTGAGACAGTTAAGTGCCGTCCACCTTCCCCCTCCCCCCCCCCCTGTCTTTCTTACCAGTCAGCCATTTGTATGCGCTGTTCTAAAATTTGCGTTTTCAATTAGGCCGCAAAGTGCAGGCGTTAAATTTTGATTAAATGCATGGCGTCAACACAATTAGGCAGTTAATTGATATACAGCTGAGCAAACACCACCCAATGTAACGCCGGCCGCACTACTAACACACAAACACAGAAACACAACAACGCTGCCACCACTGCGGTGCATGAAATGCTGCAACAACCGCAACACAAATCTTTAATGCCGAATCAACCGCATATGTGATACCAAAGGGTGCACAGTGGTGCACACAAAGTTCAAAGAGCTGAATTATATGACGAAACTGCAGATTATACAAATTTTATTGTATGTGAAAAACTAATATTGAGTTATTCAATAAAATGTGCTATAAAAAAAACTTAGCAACGATTTTATTGAACACTCTAAAAAAAAAGCAACAGAAAATTAAAGAAATCTTAAGAAATTGTTTTTCTTGTATTTAGACTGTTTTTTGTGCTTTTAGTTTGCCGGGCGTTTTTAATGCGATTTTTTCCAAGGCAACATTTTTTTTATGATTCTAAGAAGCTTAATCAACAAAAAACTGTTGGTTTTTTCTTTTTGGCAGATATTGACCTATATTCCAGGAACGTACCTTGTGTTTGTCATACAACAATAGCAGTCGATATATTCAAATGAGTTTTTCGCACACAAAAACAGAGACTTACAATTAGGAGGCTCTGCACACCCGCTGGGCTACAACTGATATTATTTTTGTAAGGTCTTCCGCCCAGTCGCCAGGTGTTCTACCCCACTGTACAAGGGGCGGGGCACAAGTAGAAAACAAGTACCAAAGCATTGGATGCGGACCGCAAATTTGTATTGAAATTTGCGGTCAATGCAAAACAAATTTCAACTCCATTGCACGACTGAGCAAACAAGGAGCAGGGATGCTGCGGATGAGGGGAGAGGGTATTGGTGGCTTCATGAGATGGTAGCCGAATGGCCGTTGAGTGAAAGCCAATTGCGGAATTGTGTTTTCAATTGATTTGCTTGAAATTGCATTTAGTATTGCACTCGGGCATTTGGCAAATAAATAGGCCGCAATTGAGTAGTCAGCCTTTGCCGAAAGTGTGTGTGTTCAACTGAGTCTCTCTCTGTGTGTGTGTGTGTGTGTGTGTGTGTGTGTTTGTGTGTTCTTGACTGTTAATAAAAGAGTAGCAGGAAACAAGCACGGCTCCCGAGTAGTGAAAGGCATTTACCCAAATGCAGAAAGACAGGCATCCCTAATTTATAGGCAACATGGCATTAAGTTAATTATTAATGCTTGCCCAGACCCGGACTACAAAACAAATATTCTAGCGCTTGTTTCGACCGTATTATTTTTTTTTTTTTTTTGTTTGCTCTCCTTGCATAAAATATATATATATATATATGTACAGCAAAGAGCCCAAGCGAAGTTTTTTACTGAGAGGACACCTCTCCACAGCCAAGTGTTGTTCTTTAATTTCAAAGTGATAAAAAATTAACACAACAGCGAGAGAAATTTAGGATGGCATACTCGCCCTTACTAACCCCCCAGGGGTGTCCAAAATATACACACACTGCCACAAAAATACTACGATGAAAAATGGCCTCTTATTGGTGGCTGCCATTGCCATTAGAGCGTCGTTTTCTTGGACGGAACACCAAATGTCCCTCATCCACATCCGCATCCGCACACTTGAGGTGCGAAAGCGTCGAACGAGGAGCCGGAACACGAAGAGTGAAGCAGGAGTCGGCGACGGAAAGCTGAAGCTTTGTCGGTTGTCGGTGTTTGGGCGTGTTGGGCGTGCTTTTAGCTGTCAGCATTTCGAAATGATTTATATTTGTTATTAAATTTGCAGTGAGCATTTGAATATGGGTAGGCAATGGCATTTGATTGCTATTATTTGCCGACAGAATGAGGCCAATGGCACCGGCCTGGGGATTTTCTAAGCCAAGCGGTCGTAAAGTGCCCGGCCAGGACGCTCATATTGAAAAGTTGCAATCGTAACAGGGGACAGGAGACAGGGGACCAGACCAAGTCAAAATGCCACAACCACCGTCCAATTGACAAATGGAAAATCGCACAAATTTCGCTAATGTTTGTGCTACTTTAATGCCGACTGCTTGGCTTAAATATATGTAAACAACAAAAAAAAAATGTTGGAGGAAAATCTGAGAAATATAACATAAAAAATGCAAAGCAAAGATAGGCGAGGGCTATACTCTAAATATATATTAAACATTTGGTTCAGTGTGTTCAGTGCCAGCTAGTAAAGTCAACAATCTGGCTAACAAGTTTTACACACAGCTGCCAGCTGTTCCTGTCATCTATCACTTGGCCTTCGTGTCATGTCCAAGTCCAATGCTAGACAAGACTTTCATGATGTTTACTTAAGACATTTGTCTAGTTTACCCAACTGCTAACCAACCCAAGGAATGGATTGAACAACAATCTAATATTTATGTATTAAGTGTGCACAACAGAAATTCATTTCAATTATGTATTGTAATATAAATAATTGTGAATTTATATGGAAATGCCACAAGTCTGTATATAACAAAAGTGGCAACTGAACTGCAGGTTCGCCTTTAGCATTTGCATACAAACGACGAAAAACCTAAATATATTTTTTTATTGTCTCTTTTTTTCTTCTCATTTTCACATGGCACACATCTTTGGTGCTTTTATTGGCCAAAGTATTTCACACGGGGCTCTTTTTATTGATCCCATGGCACAGTAGCACAAAATAGACACAAAATTGTTTGGCTAAGGTAAATGCTGAATTTTTCTCTTTTAAGTCGATGTGTTTGTTTAAAATCGTTTACTTATGTCTATTTGCCTTAACATATAATAACTATAACTTCATATAGAGCAAAGAAAGAGAAACAAAGTTGAAATTTTTTGTAATTTAGTCACTGTATACAAATTGAATCATCTTAACACATTTAACGCTTTCGGCCACCATAAAATATTACAGCTTCCACTCTGAGGGTCGAAAGCAAAGTGTTAAGGAAAAAAATATTCGAAAAACAAATCATAATCGTGTAACAAATCAAACTTGTGAGCTCTGCTCTTAAATTCCTATTTTATGAGTCTCTGACCGATCTCAGTAATAGCAGCAAACAACCCAGCTGAGCTCTATAATCCCGAGACTCCAATATATGGATAAAGTATACACTGTTGGCCATTATTTGATTTGGCTTATTCAAGCAGGGCCAAATGACACTAGGGAAATATTAAGACGAAAGCACAACCAAAATAGAACAACACGAAAAATCACCTAAAGGGCTCATTCAAGTTTCAATTTCCTGAAATATGTTTTTATTATGCACAAATGAATGTAAACAAACAAGCGAAATTGTGAATGATAGGTTAAGTGAAATGCTAATCGATTTTTAAAGGTTTTACATCTACATAAATAAATCGATAAAAATAATCGCATTCATTGCTGTTTGACAGATGTTTACTTAGCCAGCTGTCAACATTGCCGTTGGCCATCTTTCCATTACGAGACTTACCCGAAAAGAGAGTGGAAAACTTTCTTTATTGCCAACATACGCAGCACGTTCAATCGCTAAAAAAAAAGTTTGTGATTCTCTTCAGATTTCTTTTATTTTTATATATATATATAATCTTCTCAATTTGTAGCTGCGGGCATCGTAAGAAAATGGCATCAATGTGATGGGAATGTCTCATGTTGACGCAATTTCCCAGAGACAACAATACTCCAGGCTAAAGGCACACTTGCTGCAAATGCACAATAAAGTTGCGCAATATGTGTCTTAAAAATATACAAAGTTAACACACACACACACACACACACAACAGGAAATAACATTTCTTAACGGAATGTTCACAATTTTAAGCTTCAACAACTTTGTCACAACTGATCTAAATGGAAATGGCTTTTCAATGTTATACTTCCTCAGTCAAGATATATAACTTTAATCCAGCTGATATTCTATTTGTATGACCAAATTTGATGTTAAATCAATTTCCACATTTAGCTGTAATTGAAAATCAAAAGCCGTACCAAAGCATGGGAAATTACGTAGAGTAATATTAGCTTAAATATCAGCTTGCTATCAGCTCGAAGCAAAAGAGCCAAATAAATATGTAATTGCTTTTGCACTAACAGAAGCTGTACAGTTATCAGCTTTGCTCTTGTTCTTTCTGCAATTGCTACAACTACAAAGAGAACAATGGAAATGTTTTTGCTATTGCTACTACAAATGCTCTTTCATATGAGTGAATTTTGATTTCTGATGTTGGCTTTTCTATTGCTCTGTTAAATTTTATGGCATTTGCTTCATGATACTATTTCCAACAATGCTTATTCGACTACAGTAATTATTCACTATATTATTCAAATATGCAGTTGACAAAATCTGCTCTTGCAGTAGCAATTAACAACACATAACTTGGACTGTTTGCCCTGTTGAATATAAATGAGATAAAAGCGTTTCTCAAATGCGAATCGTTTCAATTAAGTCTCATTTGAAACTGTTGAGTGCTGTCGACTGCTTCGATTAGTTGTAGTCCGCCGAAGATAGGTCAAATGGCATACAATCAAGGGGCCAACAACAAAGAACATGGCCAAAGCACATCCTTTAGTTATTGCGCAGCAATGCTTTCTGGTCGTAATTACCCAACCGGGAGAACCACTCTAGCATGCCATTGTTGCCAAACTCTCGTTTGACAGATTTTTGCATAGTTTCAGTGGTGCTGAGACCTAGTTTCAAGCCCAAAGAACCAAGCTTAGTCTAGTCATTCACTCATTTCCATGTGCTGACAGGAGCTCACTTCTCGTCGAGTGCTGCGCGAGGACACCAAAGAGGACCACAGCATAGGAGACGGTTGGCAGAGGAAGTCGGTGAAGTGGGAGGACAGGAAACGAGGCCTGGCATTCACACAGTCGAATGATTTAGATAAACATAACAAGTGCTGTCAAACAAAGCTAAAAAAAAAAGTTCACATTCGAATGATACAAATGAAAGAGCTCGATCTGTAGATACCCTGTGTATAAGCACCTTCAGTTCTCTTCAGTTTTCTTTTTTTTATTATAATGAAATCACTGATTGAAAAATACAATTTTTTTTACTTATTAAGGTTTTACACGTTTCCATAGCAATTTAAATAGTTACAGAAAAGTTTAATTATTACTATTGTTATTATTATTATGCAGGATAAAGCGAAAAGATAATTGCTACATTTTCTGAATGAACGTTTGACTTAAAATAAAATATAGACCCAAAAATGATAATCATTTGTGTTAATTCAATGGGACTTGTTATGCCTCATTGATAATTTTAATGGCTACAGGGAATACGGAAAAGAAAAAAAAAAAAGAAGATATTGGCAGATGGAGCAAGTGAGTCAGAGACAAAACAAAGTAGTAGTTATTATTAGGCAGGATAAGGCACAGAGATTAGGATAAATCTGTGACTCTGATTGTGTCTGCGATTGCACTGTCAAATGGCAGTTGGCAAATGTCAAACGAGGCTTTAGGTCGAAACACAGAAATTGATTTTATTCAATTTAAATAGCTTGCACATTTGCAACTTTAAACAAAAATTTGCAATTGATAGGTTTCATTTATTGGCATTGATTTTATTGCGCATTTAAATGAATTATAATTCAGCTGGTTGCTAATTATAAATGTGGTTTCATTTCAATACAAAATTCGGTTGTCAAAATCATTCAATGAAAAATTCTAATCTAAATTCGCAAAATTCAAATATAATAAACAAAATTGTTTTTTTTTTCTCAATTTGCTTTATTGATATTTATTTATTATTGCAACTACGTTTAAAATTAAAAGTGAATGAAAATAACAAAGAACTAAAATACTTTTGCATGAAATGAATAAATCAATAAATTTTAATAATGCACTTGATGTAAATTAAATGCAAATGTTTAATAAAAACTCTCAACTTGAAGGATTAAATTTATAGCTACAATTGTTGAAAATCCGTAGAAGTAATCAAAATTGTCCAAGCTCTGCAAAAGATAACAGTTAAGTTAAGGATTGTATTCGACTGTAGAATGAGTGTTTGGCTTATGCATTTTGCATTTGGCTATCAAAATTAAGAGCTTCATAAAATGAAAAGTAAATAAGTGCGTAATTAAGAGCCTTAGTTTTACTTGAGCTTGGACTAGCACTAAGCGCTCAACTTATATGTTTATGGGTCAATTAGGTGTTAAGTGCTCCAACTGCAGGAATCTGCAATAGTTTCGCCATTTCTTGGCTATTCTCATATATATATATATATATATTTATCTATATATGCACAGCCGCAACCTGTTGGTAAGTGGTATGTTCTTGGCTCAGATAGCATCGGCAAACTGAGCACTTAACAATTCGTGCAATGGCATTTTTGGCATCTCTACCGCATGTGGATGCTGTGCTCCTTTTAGCAGTTTGCAACATTTTGCGGCACATGCGCAGAGCAGCCAATAACACATAAACTGGGAACAGTTTTGGTTTGGCTTGTGGTAAGGGCAGAGCGACAAAGGTGAGGATTGCGTTTGAGATAATTCACCTGATAATTAGCAGTGCCGGACGATCAATCTTGTCCAGCAAGACAGACAGAAACGCAGACACAGACGCTCCGTGTCAGACTGTAAAAAGACCAGTTTTGAATACTAAGCCTTCTCTTCAGTGCACAAGACCAAAAGTCAGACCGTAATAATGAAATATTATTTAGCGCATGGAAAATTGCGATTCAGCCTTAGCCCTTTTGGCTGAAATCTGCTTATCCTCCCCCCGTTCGTTCTGCGTCCCTGTTCGTCTGTCCATCTGTGCGTCCGTGCGCAACTGTGGGATTAAGCTAATGAGGTGTATTGGGCACCCAGTGGCCAGCTGATTGATGGCCATGATTATTCAAGTTGACAGGCTTACCAGTTGTCCAGCATTCGCCACCCCACCCCAGCCCCGCACTCTCAATTCCAACTCTCGGCTCGTATTCAAGTAAGAGGGCCAAAAGCAACAGCAACATTCCATCCATGAAAATTATCTGTCCGATTGGAAACCAAAATACATTTATTGTGTCGCCTTCGGCACTCTTTGCATATGCAAAATTATCCAATTCAAAATGCATTTCACTGCATTGATGGTGTATGTGGTGTGTGTTAAAAGGGGAGGGGAGTGCATGTTGTCAAACGCAGGCGTGCGACACATTCTTAGAACCCTTTGGCTGGCTATGCCCCACCTGGCCTGATGGGCGCCCATGCGGCTTGGCTGCCATTTTGTGGGCGTTGCGCTGGAGGACAACAAGCACACAAAATGCTCGTTCGCGTTGGTTCCATTAGCCAAATGTTAGATACTTTCATATTTGGCTGGAGAATATTTCACCCTAAGTGGCCGACCATTAAATTTAATGCTGTGATCAACTTTTTTTTTCTGCTGAAAAACAAGTTTTTTCACTTACCACATATGTTAAAAATACAAAAAAAAAAAACTTTACTTATTGGTAAAAGTTCAATAACAAATATTTTGAAATATTGACAATCTTTACACATGTCAAGTAAAAACCAAATATTTGCTGCTAAATTAAACAATTCTTTATCTTAATTAGAGTTTTAAACTGAACAAATTTTTCATACACCTGGATGGATTTTTCGAAATCAAATCAAAATTGCCTTTCACATAAAAGTCAAATTAGGTCGCTTTAAAGCAAAGAAAACTTGCATTTTATTTATTTATAAATATATCTCTATCTGCACACAAATAATTTGTATGCCTATGCTTCGACTTTGAGAGTTAAAATTATTGAGGAAAACACATCATAAAATATGAACGAACATTTCCGAAACTGACGAGAAGTTTTAATTGCTTTTCCGCATGCAACTAACGAGCATATATACAAACACCGTATATATATATATATATATGTGTGTGTGTGTGTGTGTGTGGGGAATAATATGTGGTGTATACAGCATCTAGAACCAAGTGTAAGTAGTATTTGAACAAAACACCTGAGTCACCTCTAAACCCACATTGGTCAGGTACGTGCTGCACTGGCAACGACGAAGAAGACGTTCTCCCAGCTGCACAACAAACAAGATTGTATTGGTGGAATATGTACTTGAGGATGTGCATAACCAAGTCGTAAAGGAGCCAAAAGTTCAGCTTGGAATGTCATAAAGTTGACAATGCTTACGGCTGACAGTCAGAACTCCCTAGGATACAAACACGCCCACACACACACACAACACACACACACACACACACACACACACATAGACTTGAATGCTATGCAACATAACAAGACAGCATAAATTATGTACACCTTAATCAAACCAAACATTTGGGTTTAGGTTATGCAGGGTGAAAACTTCATTGCCAACTTGAAAAGTTTCCTTTATGAAAATTTGGATTTGTTAATTACACGAAGTCATGTGCATTCGCCATCAAACTTGCAAATTATATTGTGCACAAATTCATACATAGAATACTGGCTGATAACTTTATGCATATTAGATAAATGTTATGGCCATATAGTTAAGTTTTGTATTATGCTATTTGCAAATCGGATGCAGTTTGTTTCACTTTTAGCTACTGCAAATCTAATGGCATCATTTTTCATTGAAAGCTAAATCTCTGGCCAACGACACCGAGGAGACCAAGGAACTCGGTAACTCGGCGAAATAAAGAATTGAATTTAGTTTTGTTTCAGACATTTATGTATAGAGTTCCACGAGCACGTCGTAATCATTTGCGGCAATTGTCTTATCGCTGAAAGCTGGCTTGGCTTTGCTCTGCTCATCCTCTTGCTTTTGCTCCTGCTCTTGCTCTGCAACCCCAGCCAGTCACATCAATTTCAGTTTCAGTTTAAGTTTTTCCTTCAGTTGCAATTGCAGTTTCAGTTTCATTTCTAGTTCTTGTTCTGGTTCGTGTTCTTGTTGTTCCCATTCCCGTTTTGGCCACATTGTTGACTTGCCATAAAAACAGATGCAATGCACGTGAAAGCATGAAGCGTTGCAATTTCGCAAATTGTCTTGAAATGCTACAATGCATTTCCAACCTTTTTTTTTTGCTCAAAACCAGCGACCCAGCCCCCAGCTCACCGCCCCCCGACCCGCTCACACCGCCCACAGTCGTCTGGCCGGAATTATGAAAATGGGCGGAGCAGGAGATAAACACGCTTCTGAATTTCACAGATACACAAATCAAGCAGCTGCGAGACTGCCTCTAAAACTTGATTAGGATTTCTTCAGAAATATTTTAAATTTTTATTTAATCATTTATATTTTTCTTTCTTACTTAACAAAAAACTTATTTATATAAAACGACACAATTTTATATCTATTTAATAAACAGTTTCTTCTCGAGTTCACTTTAAATTTTTCACATTTTCCGCAAGAGAAATTTTTATATATTATAAATGAAAATATGATATTGGTAATTTTGCAGCCATCGTGTTGAGTATTTACGTTGCTCCATATAAATTAGTTAGCTTGTGGGTTGATGTAGCAGTTAATGTTGCTGTGGTGTGCTCTGGTGTGGCACAGTCTTCAAAACTGTTGCCACACTTGTTAGCCATAAAAACAGAAATGCTCATGCTACCAGTTTGTGTATCGCAACTTCAAGGCTAAATTAAAGGGCAAGTACATATAGTAAATGCAGTTAAGCACAGACCCAACTACAAGGAACATGCTTTTAGTTAGAGAAAAGTAATTTAGGGCAAAAGCGTTTATATTGGCATCACATCTAATAATAAGAACAGCCACAAAAGTCTGCAAGGATTGCCTGTTTAATGACGTAACCCTCTTAATTGCAATCCTTACATTATGAGTATTCAGTATTTTGAACATCTGTCGGCTCACATACGTAATTAACTTGCACACATACATATATACATGTTGGTCTCTGGAATCAGAGAAAAAAATCATCACATTAACCTAATATTGTCTAGACATTTAAATTAAATCTTAAAGGAACCGCTCAAACTATTTCAGTTGATACAAATAAATATATACTAGAAATATATTGTAATTTTATATCTACAATATGGTTAAAACATGAATAATTAAGTTAATTCCATTTCGAAGGCATTTTGCTTTTTTTTTAGTTGTTTCTCGGACACTTGACATTTATACCTTGAACATGACACACAAGTTTTCTTCTTCTGTATTGAATTATTCAGCAGTTTTTATATTTTGATACCAAACTCCTTTAATGCTATAGAAACCTTGTGGTCAAAGAAAGTATTGAAATTGGAGTGCTATGTCAAAATCGATTAAGACATATATGTTCCACAATTTTAAAGCTTGAATCAAAATTTATTTATTATCAGGCAACTAACACAAGTTTAAGCTTAAAGTTTTACAGTTAATTTAAAATTGCAAATTATTGATTTTTTTCTATTAATATTGATTAATTCATCCCGGATCTGTTATTAGTTGATGGTAGTCAGGTATCAGAATTTATAATTTTTTACCTACTATCAAACTCACTCAAAAGTTGTTTAAAGTGCTCGACCTTTCTTCAAAAGAATTTATTTAGGTTTGTTTAAATAAATAGTTTTTGGTGATATTCCCTTGGGATACAGTTCTTTAGTATGCCAAATACATTGGATTTGATTTAATTGTTGAACACTTTCCTTTACAGCGATTGAATTTGATGTGGTTCTGTCAGAATTCTTGCCACGTTTCCAAGTTATAAACTCCACAATGGGTCTTAGAATTAAGTAATAAAGCAGTTCAGCTATTGAGATAACGCTGAATCCCAAAAACAAACCCATAATACCGCCAATATTTGCTGCATAGGGATAAATTTTATATTAAAATTTAAAAGTGAATTGGTGAAATAACTTACACAAAAACTCTGTGAAGCCAATGTAGACGTTTTTCATAGTCCCATAATAGGCGGATTCCCTGTAGTATAGATTCATGACGGCAATGTTATCCAACAGATAAGTTTTGTTTATATTCGCCACCTGTTTATTTGCCATCATAAAGTGCCGTTTGGCCAGCGGAAAATAGAACGCATCCGCAACGTATGTCAGGTCAAAGCAACTTGGCAAACACTCCTTTCGGCATATTGCCGTATCATTCATATTTTCCGGATGTTTGGCTCGTCGGATACATAAAGCATCCTTCACACTGCAAATGGTTGCATTTGCGAATATTTGCGGAAAATTGTGCGGAATACAGTCGCAGGACTTGTACAGAAACAGTGTTATGCACTCCCTTTCACAGTCTAAGAGTGAGTAGACCTTGTGGTAAAGCAATTTCTTCTCATCCTTGAAGACACACTGACGATCCACCTGAGATATGGATCGAATTGTGGGCATCGCCTCCGATCTGCTAAACTCCATGCGAAAGTTCGTTTCGTAGCCAACGCCCAAGACAAGACCCTCGTCTTTAACATTCGGTAATGTTATAGGATTGTGGAATAAAAGCTGTTAAAAATAAATAATATTTTCAATTCAAATAATTTTATTAAAAAGATAGAGTTTTACAGACCTTGAAACCGGGTCCGTTCGTAGTTGAGCAGTAGTATTCGCTCAGCTGGGCATCGAGAACGGCAGAAAATCCCATTGTTATACCAGTACCTTAATAATATATAATGTATCTGGAAATCATGAATTACATTTTCTGACTTAGCTTACCAATAGCCGTTACTGGATAATATTTTTTGGGTAATTTCGAAGGATACCCGGTCTCCGGATCCCACGGCACAGGCTCATTTCCAAGCCTTGTAGTTAAGTTTCTAGTGTTTTTCACACTAATACAAAACATGATTAATTCAACTAAGTTTGCCGGCCAAGTTAAAACACTTACTTTGACTTGTATAGAATCTCCGGTGGTAGAAAATTAAATACACAGCACAAACCTTCATCGGTGATTATGCGGCGAAATAGATGGACACAATCATATTCCACACCATTCAATTTGCAGTGTCGTAACATCTGCCGACAGGGCTGGGCATGATTGTTGAGAAAATCGCTTACTTTCAGATTGTTGTCACCCACAAAAGTTGACAGCGGAATTGCATCTGAGTCGCTGCCATCCACCGATTCCATAGAGTCTTCCGAGCAGAGTTGTTTCAACAGATCTTTCTCACTAGACCCACTGGATATTTGTAAATAAAGTGTTTATAAAATAAAATACGTATTATATGCATTTCACTTACTCCTGATAATGCTGGACTTTACTGCGTAGCACTTGATTCATGTTGCATATAGTTATGGCCGGAAATGGCACCTTCATAATGGATGTGGCATGTGGACTAATGCCAATAATAACTGGAGTACTATTCCACTTGTCATAAATGTTTGATATAAGCTGGGAAGTCAGCACAAATGCGGCCACAATCGCAATAAAGAAGAATGATCTGCAATCCATCAGATATAAGAACAATTTATAGTTAAATGAATTATTTACATTTACCTTTCCCAGATTCTTAGCGATGAGTCGCCCACAAATTTCAGTCCATGCAGACCAGTTTCCCTTAAAAATTCAGTTAAACTTTTCATAAAACTATTCAGTAAAAATGAATAATTCTTATGACTTTTCCTGTTGGCTTCCATTGCGACAATTGCAACTTCTAAGCAGTTACTTATTAGTATTTATAGTCATTTAAGTCCATTGAGTAATTACGCTTTTCCAATTGAATACGGTAAATTAAACAAAATTCTTTGAATACTAATTAAAGCATTCTATTGATTGAAGCATTTCGAGCTACTCCTTTAATTAATTTGTGGTTCCCATTTCCACTCACTAAGGGGGCTACTAAATATGTAAGACACACACTGCTGTTAAGGGCCGAGTAAAGCCTCCACTTGGGCAGAAAATGATTTGACCTCATTTCAATATAATGACGAGGGTTGCTAGGTGCGACTTAGCATTAATGTTTATAGGTTTCAAATTGCGAAAATGATGCCAAATGTATGCATTGGAATATATATTGATTTTAGTAATGAACATTAGCAATACAATTCTGAACTCACATTAGAGAATAAATATTGATTATTAACTTTTTGGACGCAAACGACATAATATCAGTCAGCTTTAAAGTAAAATAAAACTTTAACTTATAATTATGTCTACATTTAATTAATTATTGTTATATGTGATTTAAATTTCAAATATGTGTGGAATCTAAATATGTATACATAAAAACGCTTGCAACAAGCGCAAAACATATTTCTTTCATCTTTCAAACAAAGTATTTGTGTTTTTCATCATATTATTAAAAATTGCTCATTGTAAAAGAAAAAAATAACAACATCTTTATCACAGCAAAAGCTTTAAATTCATTATTACTATTGTTATATTTTCGAATTATTGAATCTTCTTTTTCGAACATATATTGGGTCCTCCTATTCGATGAGCAGGCCGTAGATGAGAACAGTTACTTTGGCATTTATTGGTTGAGTTTTATCCGATTGAAAGCAGCTCAGGTACAATACTGTATAATTGAAACCCAAGCCACCATGGATAATCGATGCGTTTACTTTCGATTCCAATTGACTGTCATCAATAACTAATATCTGGTTTATTCTAAATTTCATTTCATCCTATAATGAAAGAAAATATTTGTATTTACAAGATGCATCAATTTAATATATTTACCTCATTTTGTGTTGCTCCGTCATACATAAAACTATATAAGGAACAGTCCCAAGCAATGTCGACTTCAGCAATCGGCACTGCTGAAGGATGCAATAGGCCAAATTGAAACGAGTATCCAAAAATAACAGAATTAAAGATGGTAAAGCAAACTAAGAGCAATAAAAATGGAGGCATGTTCTCATTGCAGACAAAATTACTTTCTTATCAAGAAAATAATGATCACCTATCAAACCGTAGGCTATATATATATATATATATATATATATATGAAATATTATCTTATAATTATGTACTTGTGTATATCGAATATACACCTAGCCACATATATTGCAAACTTAGTTAACCATTAAAATACGAATAACCAAAAAATAGTTGGGTTCTTTATTATGTTATTAATCATATCTTATCACAGCCAAAGCTTTAACTCACCCAAGTGAGATAATAAAAAATAGATTTTACTAATAGCGCAAACAATGTGTATATGTATAATATATATATATATATTTATTTATTATGTTACTTAGTCTCATTGAGGGGCAAGCATTGATAAGAAAGCTTTGCTCCACACAACACAAAGCTTCTGCACGTGATTCATAAACCGGTTGGGGAGAGTCGGCGGCTGCTTTTGTTACTCGTTATCGCAATGGAAACAGTTTCAATTGAATGTGGTCGGTATGAGGGTTCGACGCAATCCGCTGCCACGCCGGCTGGTGGATATCTTGTGTTACCTGGTCATTGGCGTGTTTCTGCCCGTTGTGTTCATATTTGAGATTATTGTTGTGCTGCCACAATTCCATGAACCTGGCAGCCTTCTACACAGCTTCACCTTTCTAATGGCCATGTTTATGTTATTCAATATCAAGGGAAATATGGTGGCCTGCATGATGATTGACACTAGCGTTGACAGTGAGTTATACAAGAGCACAATCAAGCTCAATTATAAGTTATATTCACGTTTTATAGAGCTCGTCGAGGCACCGCCAGTAGAGTCAGCTGAGCGTTTGGAGTGGCGACATTGCACAATCTGTGATAAATTAGCACCGCCCAGATCGTGGCACTGCAAAGTGTGTGGAGTTTGTATATTAAAACGAGATCATCACTGCCTTTTCACCGGCTGCTGCATTGGACACCAGAATCATCGTTATTTCATGTGCTTTATATTCTATCTATTCATCGGATCGTTGTATGCCCTGGCCTATAACTCTGTGTTCATGTGGGTGCTGAATGGCGATATATACTGCAAGTGGCTAACTCTCGTTAAGTTACTGTGTCCCATGTCCATGGTAGTATTGGGCAGCTTTTGGACAAATCTTCAACTTTTTTTCTATTGCCTGAACATCTTGGCCCTGTTATATGCGCTTGTCATGCTGTTGTATCATGTACCCATTATGCTGCGCGGTGAGGTCTGTGCAGACAGTGGCAAGCCTCACAATTATAATAATGGACTTGTGCTCAATCTGCAAAGTGTTTTTGGCCAACGAATGCATGTCGTTTGGCTATCTCCTCTGATTAAAAGCCCCTTGCTGGATGATGGTTACAGATGGAAGATCAGCTCTAAAGAGAAGTTAGTGCCTAACAAAAAGTCAAGTTAGCTAAAGCATCCCGAACTATTGTTTAAATGTTACTTATTTTTCATCTCAACTTTAAACTCTGCAAATTTGATCTCAGTATCTCAAAAACCGTTATCACTTAGTGAAACTCGGAATGTATTTCCGACATAAAGCTATATAAACAACAGTTCCAAGCAATGTCGACTTCAGCAATGGGAACTGATAAGGGATGCAATATGCCTAATTGAAACGAGTTTCCAAAAATAACAGAATTTAAGAAGGTAAAGAAAACTGACATTAATAAAAATGTAGACATGTTCTCATTGCAGACAACAATTCTTTCTATATATAATAAATATCTTATCAAGAAAAAAGATTGCCTATCATAGGCTTTATATCTATATGAAATATTATCTAGCTTCTGTACTTTTAATGTAATTGATTCTGTTAATGAAAATAGATATGTGTCTTTGTAGTAGAATTTTTGATCTGATAAGAAACTCTTATTAAAAAAGAAATTATTGAATCTTTTGACATTGAAATGTTTTTTCTAAAATTTTAGACTTAAATTTCACAGCTGCGAAAATCAACATTTTATTTAATTTTTTTTTTATTTAATTCCGGAATGAAATTTCGCAATCCAATTCCTCGCAATCCATCGGATATAGTATGTTTTCTAATTATAGGCGTACTTTTGCCCATAGTATTGCTTTATGATATCATCGTAGTGCTGCCAGAAATCCATAAACCGGGTTCTCTCCGATATGATTTCACTATTGTAATGGCCCTGTTCATATTTCTCAACATAGATGGAAATTTGATAGCCTGCATGATAATTGACACCAGCGTTGAATGTGAGTAATCTGAATTTAATCAGAGGGCAAAATATATTCAAATATATCCAATCCAAACCTACAGCTAAAACGATGGAAGAACCTTCAGCTGGGGATGCCGAACGCTTGGGGTGGCGTCACTGCAAGACTTGCGATCGTTTAGCACCTCCAAGATCATGGCATTGTCGATACTGTGGTGTGTGTATTCTCAAGCGAGATCATCACTGTGACTTTACCGGCAGTTGTATTGGCCATCAGAATCATCGCTATTTTGTGTGCTTCGTTTTCTATCTGTTTGTTGGTACAATTTACACCCTGGTCTACAATACGCTGTACATATTTGTGTTCAATGACGGCGTCGCCAACTGCTGGAAAGATGCTTTAGTCGTACGCTTTCCAGCTCAGATGCCAAGCTGCAGTTTCTGGGTTAATGTACAGATCATAGTCTTTGGTCTAAACATATTTGCACTCATCTGTTCGAGTATGGCATTGATTCAACAAGTATCAATTGTGCTTTGTGGTGCTGTAAGTGCTAAATGTAGTCGTCATCACAAATACAATTGCGGAGTCAACTACAATTTAAGAAGCGTTTTCGGAATGCGAATGCATCTGGCTTGGATATGTCCTCTAATTGCAAGTCAATTGCCAAGCGACGGTTACAGCTGGAAATGCCGTTCTAATAAGGACCTTAAGCAATTGACAAACACTTATAAGTTTTAGCCAACTTATTAAGAAATTTAAAATTTAGTTGTTAAAAAAACTATATCTAGGCAGTTGGTACTTTTAAAATGAAGACCATATTCTGTTAAGTGTCTGCCCAATGTTAACAGCGATAAAGTTCTTTCGATAGTCATCGGACTGAAGCTCGTGTGCCTTATCGGTTTTCGATAAATGCACCAGCTGTTCTTGCAGCTCTTATTTAATACACACGTTCGAAGGCAGCAATTCAACTTAAATTGTAAGTTGTAAATTGTTAATAAAAATGTTTCGCAAACAGTTTGTACACCTGTCGCGTGCCTCGACTCAACTGCAACGCAATGCCAAAGCCCGCTGCATTGCCAGTCCTGCAGCTGAGATGTCAACAAATGTGGCACCGGCTGCTACAGAGGATTCTTCTGCCGCAACGAATGAGTTTCGTACTGGGGTTACTAATCCCGGCGAGCACTCGGCGCTGCATGTGGCCAAGTTCTATACGATACCCGTTGAGGAGAAGAAGCAGATTTTCAGTGGTGGCGGCCTGCCAAAGCAATACGAGCAACAGATCAAAACATTTACGGAGGCCTGCTTGATGGTCAGATCTCCAGCGCTGGAGCTGTTGCATTACATAAAAAATACGGATCTGACGAAGCCAGCGGTCCGTTACGTTCTCTATGGTGAAAATGGTGTTGGTAAGACTCTGTCTATGGCGCATGTGTTGCATTATGGGGCGCTGAATGAGTTCCTGTTGGTGCATGTGCCCTGGGCACCCAACTGGATGAAGCGACCCAAGGAGGCGGCCAATTCAGCGAGCCAAGAGGGCTTCATTGATCTGCCATTCGATGCGGCCGCTTGGCTGGTGCACTTCAAGGGGCAAAATGCCAAATTGCTCGGCAAACTGCAGCTAAAAACCAGCAAGGAATATGTGTGGAGCAAGCGCGAGAGCACGCCAGCAGGAGCCCCACTTATGGAACTGGTGGAGCACGGAATTGCTCGCATCAAGTATGCGTCGGAGACAACGGCGGCGCTTCTCGCGGAACTGAAACTGCTTGCCAATGCCAGGCAGTGTAAGATAATGGTAGCCATCGATGGATTCAATGCATTCTTTCATCCTGTTACACGCATATTCTCCGACAACAAGCAGCGTGTGTCGCCGGACCGGATTACGCTGACACAGCCCTTCCTTGACATCACCAACTACGACTGGACGAATGGTGTGTGTGTTCTGTCCGTCGATAAAATAGCTATGACCGAAGGATATATGGCTTCCTATATGCCACGCTATCTACTTGGCAAGGATGGCTTCGAGCATTTAGATCCTTTTGTGCCCGTCCATGTCGGCAATTACACAGACAAGGAATTCTTCAGCTATATCAATTACTATTTGGATCGCCAGTGGATCTCAAGAACGCAACCAGGCTTCGAGGAGCAACTTAAGTTCATGAGCAATATGAATCCTTACACGCTAATGCAGCTTGTTAGAGGCCTGTAAACTATTTTGATCATCAATCCAACTCTGTTTTTAGTTTGTAAAAAGTTAATTAAATTAAATAAAGGATTTCAAAACATTTAAGCGAATTTTAAATATTTTCAGATTCAAACTGTAGATCGAATAAGTCATATTATAATGAAACATTTAAAGCATAATATTATATTTTTGGCAAGACTAATTCTATCTTCCAAATAAAACAGAAACAAATTTAGATTCAAGTTTATTCAACATATTCAATTCAAATTGTGAATTTATTTAACGATAATCAGCAATATATAATAATGCACTGTAAAATAAGTATAATGTGTGTGTGTGTTGGGTGTGTGTGTGTGTTTGGTGTAGATATTAAAATGGTGTTTTTGTCGCTTCATAAGCTCGCAGTACGCCCAATCATCACAGGCATAAAACATTACAAGTGAATAACTTGGCATACATGTTGTATTTTGTTTTTTGGAGAAATGCATTAAAGAAACTCAAACTCAAATTATGGCGCTTTATAACTAACATGTACCGTAATCCGTATTCTTAGGTTTTATGTTTTTTTTTTGTGGTTTTTTGGCATTCGGTCAAAAATCGAGAGTAGTTCTTCATTCATTTCAATTCTCGTCTCGTTCACAAATAATATGGTAAACTGCAATTTAACATTGTCATCATATTTTGTATGTATATTTGCATAATTCTATTACAATTTTAGTTGCTTTCAACAACAATAACAATTATGTGAGTGGGGTTTTTGCATTCATTTTCATTAAATGTATCTTTGTTGGTTTTATACATACATATATAAATATATATATATATATTTATATATATATATGTGTGTATCTGCTGATCGTTTTCTGTTTGTTTGTATGATGTGATAATGCTAAGCTATGTTTGTTATGTATCATATTATCCTATTCATAATCGCGCTTTCGCCGATATATGTTTAGATTCATGTTTGCATTAATTATTGTTATTTTTTTTTTATATTTTTGGTTTATATATTTTTTTATGTAAATATGTATTGTATGCTTGATTATATGTAGGGGTATATGTATCTTTATGTGTGTGCTTCAGTGTGTATGTGATTAGCTACTGCACGCATATAAAAATTATTTATCTGTCAATTTAATAACAAATAAGCAATAAAAAAATTTAATAAGCCTCCTATGAGAATTGTATAATTGTAGCAACCGAGAATAAAATTATAAATAAAAATTTTACACAAATAAATATGAAATGATGTAAACATTTAATAATCAATAAAAAAAAGGAAAACAAAACAAATTCAGAAGCAAGACATTATTTTTTGTTTTTGTAGTTGGTGCCCCATTTAGATGAGCGATCCACAGCTGCTTCCGTTTTACACAAAATGCTCGTAAAAACACAAACAAAATTAAAATGGTTCAACAAAACAGTAAGCTTACAAAAATGGCATTTAACGAGTCTTCCTCCCCCCAAAACAATCTAAAGCCCAATCATAGTATTAGTTAGTGTGTGTGTGAGTATGTGTTGTGTGTGTTTGTGTTCATTTGGAGCATTCGTCTACTTAGGCTAATTTCTTAAACGTACAATTTACTCATTTCATTTCGTTTTGTTTTGTTTGTTTTGGTGTGGTTTTGTCTCCTCATTGTTTTTATCTTTCCACTTTTCGAAATCTTTTTTGTCAAAGTCAAATGTGTGAACCATGTGTGTGTACTTATTACATCTACCTTTGGAGCAGTGTGTGTGTGTGTGTCTGATGTGTGTGAGTGTGATGTGTGATTCCGGCTCTGGCCTGAAATCGACCAAAAAAGCCCAATCAAATGGCGGCGCATGCACATGCATAATATACTAGAGATGTATATATATATGTATGTATGTATGTATCTATGATTGTATATATATGTATATGCACATTGCTAGGCGGGGCATGCATTTCAATGAGATGACGACGATGATGATCTGGATGATGATGATGCGGATGTTGACAAAATGGTGAACAAACAGCGAGCGGCAGCAGGCGGTGGCGGCGCATTGCTTCTGTATTATTTCTTGACAAACTGATAGGGGGCGGTGGGACGATAGTGCCGTATATTTGGCGGCACTGTGCCACCGGTGGCAGTTACAATAGTGTTGGCCATTATGCCACCACTGGCATTGCCCAGCGCAGCATTGCGTCCATTAAAACTGGCCGAACTGACCAGCATGCAAGGCGATTCCCTCACAATTGTCTGCGGCTGCAATGCGGTATGCATTGCATTGCCCCGTTGGGTAGCTAAAAGAGATGAGGATTAGAGAAAGAGAGATGGAGGGGAGATGGGAGGCAACTGGTTGATTACTCACCTGGCACATAGGGCTTTGGTTGGTGGTAGCCGTTGTTGTGGGAACGATAATAGACAGTCTCGTCGTTGTGATGATAGTGCGATTGCTGCTGAAACTTTTGTCTGCAAATGATTGATAGATGCATGTTTGATTGATTGATTGACGGGTACTGATGATCACCTGTAGTTGCCGCCGGAGCGATTGTTGCCATTGCCCCCGCCGCCACTGCCACCAGCTGATTGTTGTTGTTGTTGCTGCTGTTGCTGTTGTTGCTGCTGCTGCTGTTGTTGTTGTTGCAACTGGCGAAGTGTTAGCTTTTTGGCCGCCTCTGGATCCTCCATAAGCTCCCTATACTGCTCCTGGCGTATATCATCATGCTTATCGGGTATCAGATAGCGCCGAATCTCGGCCAGGGCGTAGGCAACGCGTGCGTAGGCCTCCGCTGGCGGCGCTATGGTCGACACTTCGACATGGAGCGGTAAATTGAGGTGGGCATATTTGGCGTCCGCTGAATTGCGCAACTCCTCCTCGCGGGCACGATCCTTCATCGAGAAGCGGCCCAATATAACAATCTTGCACTGTGTCTCCTCCTGCAGCCGGCGCAGCGAGTTGCCCTTGGGGCCAAGCAGTTTGCCAACGTAGTTGAATTTTTTATCCTTGATCGGCACGTGCACCTTCTGCGACAATTTAATCGTACGCTGCTGATACACATCGGCATACTGATCCCTCGTCGGTATCCGGCCATTCAGCTGCACCCGTTCCAAAGCTGTAAATTTTACACACAAAAAAATATATATATATAAATAGATATAATAAGCTGATTGTTTTCGTACCTTCGTCAATGAGCTTTAGCGCTAACGGATATTGGTTCTCCATGCGGGATCGTTCGCCCATCAGTTCCTGCATGTATTTCTGTGCCGATTCGTTGAGACGCGCCGGCTGCGTTTTCTCATTATCCGCTGACGCATTGTGTTCATTCTCGTGCTCGCCGTTGGCGGTGCCAGCATTTGCCACTCCCACACACGATCCGCCAGTTGCAGCTGCTGCTGCTACCACCGATGTTGACCCTGGGCCGACACGCATTCCGTTTTCCGCCATTTGTCCTGATTTCGCTAACTGTGCACGCAGTTGAATTGTTGTTGGCGTTTATTACCAGCTTTAGGTGTCGGCACAGTGCGTGGCGCGTTTTAATTTGTAGGCACCGTCGCCGTCCAATCGTATTTATTTGAATTTATCAAATATGTTTGCAACCTTTTTGTGGCCCTAATTTTTTTCTCTCTCTTTTTCCATCAAAGTGTGTACATATTTAGCAGAAAATGGATAAAACGCGCTTTCGCATCGACAAGTGTCCAGCCCTGCCAAGCCCAATTTGACCATCTCTAGTCGTGCATATATTTTACATCGATAGTATCGTTAGCGTTTGCATCCAGTGTTACCATGCAAAGTTGACAAAATCCAACCAGCTCCTATTTTTACGTAAAATGTTTAAATATCTTTTTATTTACTTCCTTTAAAAAGAGGTTTAATCAAAATAGTTTTTAAGATTTTATTTTAGGATTGCAACAGCTCAAAATTCATTATATTAATAAAATAATAAATAAAAAATACTAAACCAGAAAAGAAACAAAAAATGGTAACACTCATTACCCCATACATAAAAGAAAATTTTTTCCAACCGCATACATTTTTACAATTGTAATTTGACGTTTTTTACGTTTTCCAAATCGTTAATTAGTGACCTATTAATTGTTAATAAGTGTGCTCTCAATAAATTAAAATGCCGCGCGACTACGACAGAGATTACAATGAGGACACCGCCGCCGACTACAAGCGGAAACGACGTGACGACGAAACAACCGGCGCCGGCAGCGCAGCAGACGCTCCCGAAGTTGATGGCAGCCACGGGCATACTGCTAGCCACGCCCCCCTGCACGATACACCCCAGTTGAACGAGAAAACAAATGCCTACCTGCAAGAGTGCCTTATGGAGAAGAAGTCACTGGAGAAAAAGAACATAATCACAAAGCGACTGCTCGATGATGGTGCGAATTACTTTTGAAGCGGGGAGGGGTATTTTGAGGGACACGTAAGTGAATTGTGAATCACAAATTGTAATCCGATTTTATCTAATTTGCAGAGGTGGAGAAAATACTGGTCAGTGGCCGCATACCAAAACCCGAGATTTATGCGAATGTGTACAGCGAGAAACCGATTAGGGTGGCCCAAAAAGTCCTTTTCCCTATCAAAGAGTATCCGAAATTCAATTTTGTGGGCAAAATACTTGGACCCAAGGGAAACACACTGCGCCAACTGCAGGAGGAGACAATGTGCAAAATGGTCGTAATGGGTCGCAACTCGATGCGCGACCATGGCAAGGAGGAGGAATTGCGCAGCTCGGGCAATCCAAAATATGCACATCTCAGCAGGGATCTGCATGTGGAAATATCGACAGTGGCACCGCCAGCCGAGGCCTATCATCGTCTGGGGTATGCCCTGTGCGAAATTCGCAAATTCATGATACCTGATTCCAACGACGACATTCGTCTGGAGCAACTCCGTGAAATGGACGGCAAGGAGCGCATGTACAAGAAATCTCATCACTACTCCAAGTCTTACGGTGAACATGGCGCCTACAGCACTAGGTAGATATAATTGCAAAAATATTGAGATCGTTTTGAAATATTTATTTAAAATATTCTATATATTATATTAAATATTTCTGTTATCTTGAAAGGACACCTCCGCCAGCCACATCCAAGCCCAAGGTGTATTCCATTCTGGAAAAGGCGCGCTACGTAATGGACGATCCCAATTATGGTATTGTTAAGGCTCACAGGTAATAAATCCATAATAAAAAGTAATTAAAATATAATTGATTAATTTAATATATATTAATTAGATCTAGAGATCATGAGCTATATGATCATCATGGTGAATACGATAGATACGCTACGCCTCCGCCGCAATCGTCGAAACACTCGAGTCACCATGCCCAATATGACAGTAGCTCCTATGAGCGGGACTATCGACGTGAGTATCATCCGCACTCGTCTTCCTCAACGTATGCGGCGGCCTATCCAGGTAAGGTCAAACGTATTTAGACATAATTAATATCTTTTCCAGCAGCTGGAATGTTTTCGCATAACGAATAATTCACAAAAATCGCGCGCAACTGTTTACAAAAATCAAATAATTTAACTGCGATAAAAGCACCAGAAAAAGTTAAATAAAAAAAAAAAAAAAACAAGAGATGCAAATTACATACAAAAATATATCAAAGTAAAATCGCGAATATCAAATATGATAAAAAGGAAAATGAATAAACGGAAGCATATATATATATATATCTATATTTAACAAGATTTTAAATGCACTATGCTTGCCAGAGGCGATCAATCAACCAACTCTCCATTCTGACGAACGAAAATCACGAAATTCAAGACAACTGCTAACAACTAACAATATATTCGTACAAAAGCATTTCTTAAAACACACATTCGAAGCAAATCTATCTCCAATTACTCATACATCGAATATCAACAACCAATTTCTACCTACTTCAAATTGAAATTTAAAAAAACCTGCGATAACACATCAATTTGTAATTGCACGTTTGTATGCAAAACGCAAAAATTAAAAACCAATAAAAATATAAATCACTGCTGGGGCTAGTGCATTCAAAAGCGGTTAAGCAACATGAATAACTTTTTTTTTTGTTATCTTTCCTAAGACGAATTTATAAAAAGAATTTAACAAATGCAAAACAGAAAACCAAAAATAAAAAGTACAGAGGCAAAGAAAAACAATTTAAATCTAAACAACAAATGAAATTCTTTCCAAAATAGCAAAACCAAGCAACGGTCGTTCATCATCGTCATATAGACCAACGACATCGGGCTCGGGATCACATTCATCGGCACATTATGAAACTGGATCACGTTCTCGTGAAAGCGTGCGTTATCGCTCGGCTCCATATCCAAAAATGCGCTAAATTATTTCACAATAATCCAATCAACCAACAAAGTTAAGTAGTTAGTATGCAGCAACGAGAGCGACAAAGCAAACAAAACAAAAAAAATTCCATGCAAATATAAAAAAAACAACAAAAAATACAACAACAAATATCAAAAATATTTAAAGTCCAATAATCCAACCAATAATACATAAACAAATCTATGCATACACTTACCTAAAAATATATATATGACCTAAAACCAAACAAAAATTTCAAATGCAAAACCTATTTTATAGTAATTGTTGTTTAAAATATTTAATTTGTGTTAAACCCAAACAAAAAAGAAAATTCAAACCCACAAAACAAAAGTTAATAATAATAATGCAACAAATCTAGCAAAACGAAAAAAAAAAAATATATATATTAAAAAGAAAACACATCTATATCAAACTTGAAAACTTTGTAAAAATCGTAAAAAGCAATTCACATAATCAGTTAACACCTAAGCAAGGAAAGAACAAAGAATAAATAAAATCATTATACACACACCCTTATGCAATCGAAACAACAACAAACCCCTAATTATTCTAAACAAAATGTTAGCATAAGTTTTTGGAATTATTTTTCAATAATAAAAATTAATATAAACCTAAATAAAAAAAACAGAAATACCCAACGACAAAGTAAGTATGAAAACGGCTTCAATAAACAACCATTAAAAAAAGGAAAGAAATGCAAAAATACAAAAAAAAAAAATCTTTCCGTCTTCGTTGCTGATCAGAGCGTTAAACGTTATACTTTATATAAAAAAAATGTGTATTACTTTCTTGTAACGACGGTTAATGAGAAACCACAAAATTCAATTTTACTTTATTATTTATAATTATTAACCATTCATGTGCGCTTTAAAATAGGGTGAATAAAAATTAATTCTTAAATCTACTTCTCTGTTCGACGAAATCACTATCCCAAATAAATAAACAATTATAATAAGAAACAAAACAAATGTGTTTATTGTTTTTTAAACATTTTTATATATAATGTTATTCTATTGGGGTTGTTCAAATATTTAATGCACCATCCAAGAATATTAAACTATCGACGGCAGATATGGCAAGTTCCACATCCCTCTTTTGTATAGTCTTCTTCTTGGCCTGTGCTGTGTACGTAAAGGACTCTCGTGCTAGGGATTCTATAAACAATTCGACCGCCTTGGTAACAGCAAAAACGGCTTCATTTGATGCAATCTCTAGATCTGGATCCAGTTTCATAATATTTCGAATACGTCCCATTGGCAACTGGGTAAGTTTGCCGTCGGTTTCATGTTCACTTGTCTTGCTGACATTGCCTATTAATTGTAACAGTATTATTACACAGTTCTGTTAAATTGCTGTCTACTTTTACTTGTTTTGTTAGCCGGTGGATTCATACTCGTTGTCTCATTTGGGACAGGCACTGGCTCAACATCTTCCCCATCGGATTCGGCAGCCGCGTCCTCTGCATTAATTTCCTCGTCCTTATGCAAGTCCTGTCTCAAGTCGGGCTCCTCGGAGTAATCATTTTGAAACAAATCTTCGCTTGCCATGCTTTGCAGCTTATTATTGTACTGTAAATATTTATTCTCTGCTGCGTCTGCTACCACCAAAATAGTATCGATACACTCTCTCTAGCATCGATAAGAACGTGCACAAGTATCGATCACTGCGGTGGTCGCTTTTATATCTAACAAATTTAATCGAAGAAGCAGAGAAGCGTTGCAAACTATTATACACAATTTTCACGTGAATAATAAGTGGGAAACAGATATAATGGATACTTCAAGTAGTGAATTTAGCGAAAAGCCGGCTGCACATGAGCATCAGCCACGTCTGAATGAAGTGGCCCAGAAATTTCTGGCCGATTTGGACGAGGAACGCCAGCGTCTCTCGGCCGAGTTTCCATTGTGCGCCTTGCTCATCGACGAAGGTAATTCTTAAACAATTTATAGGACTAAATATATATTTGTATTTATAAATACATATATTTAACAACAGCCGTGGATCGTGTTTATTGCACTGGTCGCATACCTGGACGTGAGTTCTATGCCGACGTTTACAAACAGAAGCCAATGAAAATCACGCAAAAAGTCTTTGTGCCCGTTAAGCAATATCCCAAGGTAAGCTTAAACGCAAAGCTAAAATTGTATATATTTTAATCTATGTATTTATATGCCATATGCAGTTCAACTTTACTGGTAAAATATTGGGGCCAAAGGGCAATTCGTTGCGTCGCCTGCAGGATGAAACGCAATGCAAGATTGCAATCAAAGGACGCAGTTCGATACGCGATCGCAGCAAGGAGGAGCAGCTGCGCAATTCTGGCGACCCACGCTATGCTCATCTGCAGAAGGACCTCTTTCTCGAGGTGAGCACGGTTGCGACACCAGCTGAATGTTATGCCCGCATCGCATATGCCCTGGCCGAGATTCGTAAGTATCTAATTCCAGACAAGAACGACGAAGTCTCCCACGAACAGTTGCGCGAATTGATGGAAATGGATCCCGAGTCAGCCAAGAATATACACGGGCCAAATTTGGAGGCATACAGGTGCGCCTTACCATATTGCTTCGCAGTATACATTTAAATTAACATTTTCTAATTTTTAGATCCGTTTTCGATAAGAAATTCGGTGGTGGAAGCAGCGGTGCACCGAAATACTTGAATCTTATCAAGAGAACAGCGGAAAATCCGCCCGAGTAAGTTACTTGTAAAGTATAATTTTGAATTTATTTTCTGTGAACGAACAAATTTACAACGAATGGATAACGGTCAGCGTAAACGGCAATTGAAATTTGATTAAATTTGTTATCTACTATCCAACTCTCTTTAATTTAATCTTATTCGGTCTTTTAGAGCTGAGGAGTCTGAAGAGGTGGCCTATGAGTACGACCATCGGATGCCTAAGCGTGGAGCACCATCAGGATATGAATACAACAAACGTAAGTGGATGCTGTTAATTTGTGGTTTTGTTTCTTACAGGTTCCTTATATATCCTGTTTTTGACCTTGGTAATAAAGTAATATTGATTGCATTTCGACAAACAGTGCAATTGTTATAATACTTAATATATAATAATGCATTTGAGGCGATGACTAATTTTTATAAATAACAAAATTTCTATTTATAAACTATATAACTATATGCCTATTCAAATTGTTGATAACTATAACATATTAAAAATGCATAAATTTTATAGCACGCCCATCAATAATACCAACAAACGCAGCCGCATATAAACGACCTCAGCCATACCAAACTGACATGAAACGTATGCGCGAACCACCCATCAAGTCTTATAAACCGAATACGTACACCATTCTAAAAAAGTATAAATAACACTATAAATAAAACCTTAAGAAATAATAAGATGAAAAATATATATAAATGAACGAGTAAAGATGATGTAATAGTTACAGCCAATCTCTTAAGAAACTGATTAATTGAAAAATCAAGCAAACGTATCAATTTGTTTGTGCCTTGGGTGGAAACATATTTAAAAATTACCAATGCCCAATGCTAAATAATTATGAAAAGTAATCTATATATATACATAAAAGTTAACAAAAAAAAAAAACATATTTATAAAAGTTTTCAATTTAATTAAATTATAAAGTTTACGCGTTATCACAGAACATGTAAGTTTTGTGTGATGAGCAACCGTACTTTCAGATAACTTTAACCTAATATTCTGCAGTTAAATAAATAATAGAAATTATAAATTTGAATAAACTAAAAGTCGCATATGAAATTGGATTATAATAGAACTTAAATAACGCCTTCAAGATGAGATTGTTGCTAGCAATAGACAGACTATATATAAATTAAATAAAACTTATACAACGATGGCATCGGCAATCATTAAGTACAGTCTCACATTGTTTATAAAGCAATAAATTTGAATCAATTCAATTTTATTAAATATCAACTAAAAATCGAAAGTGTATAACTAATAAATATGCGAATATTATACAATAAGATAATAAAAATACAAAAAAAATTTATAAATTACTTAAAGTTGAATAAATAAATAATATTATCAGCACAATAACAATTATTCTACATTCAATGTAAACTTTGCAACATTAAATTACTATTACAGCAAGCTGATATCATTTATTAAGATCCCCTTGAGTCTCGATGGATTAGCAGAAATCAGAAATACTTCAGTTATAGCACTAAGGATTTCTATATCCAAGGTGCTCTCAAGTAAGTTATAGCTATAATTATTTTAAAATATATTTTCTAGTATAACAGCACATTTTTATTAAAGATAAACAAATTTAATTGCACAAGAGATATATAAACTAAGGGAACACATATTTAAATAAATATATATAAATAATCTATAATCGTTTTTTTACTGGGTTAAGTGTGTGATTAATTAAGGGTTTTTTTTGTCAACCTTCAATGATGCACAAAAAGTTTCATGTCCATAAATCACTGCATACTTTTAGGACGAAATCATTTTGGCTTGCTCAAGAAAGTGACAAATGCACAGCATACTTTTAGACTAAAAGATAACACAAGATGAATGAGTTCACATTAAAATTACAATATCTAAGCAGATTGTTTATATCTATATAGCTTGCAAAAATACTTACAGATTTCAAGAATCAAATCAAGTATTATGTGATCATCTAAGAACCCGAGCAATTTGAATAATTTGAGTGAAGCAATTAAGATTACAATTTTAATCAGTTTTAGTGAATAAAAGGCTTCAATTTTGGTTTGTTCATCTCTTTCTTTTATTTTTTGTATATGAATGCAATATAAAAAGTCTTAGTTTATAAATAAAATGACTGCTGAGTTATAAGTATACACTAAAAAAAACTTAAATTTATTGTAAATGTATTAATATTTGGAAATTCATTTAATTTTACTCTCATGTAACACATTCTTGATAAGAAACTTGAAGTTTGATGTCAATTCCTGATTCTTTGGGCTACGTACGATAATATATATTGCCGCCTGTAAAGCTGGCAATCCACATCTGTTTCAATACCTCTTCGCAGGGATTAGGGTCAAAGCTCTGAGTGTGCTGCTTCTGCATACGCTCCACTAATCTACGATATACTTGGGCAGCTGTCTGGAGCTGATTACAGCGGCTTTCCTCGCAGCAGTTCGTGCAGCTCGAGCCAAAGCTGTCCTCAGCTGTGGCAATGCTCTCTGTGTTGGGTATCATCTGTAGCAAAAACCAGAAAATATTGTTAGGTTAAATGCATATTTATAGATATAGTTTGCAACTTACTTTCTTATATGCAGCACTGATTTGGTATGATGACTAGAAATGTTTATGTCCTGCCTGGCGGTGCAGTTGTCGACTGGCGTGTTGTCTGCAGGAAACTAAACATGTTTTTCGAGCCACGCTTGGCTTGCTGTTGGCATCGGCGTCGTCGTCAGCGTCGCTGTCGACATCGGTTCCACCACCCTTGGCCGAGTGTTTGTGCCTGCCAGCTCCTACTACCATATGGCTGGCATGTCCTGCGCACATTGCGGAATTCCTACCCACAACACAGCTGCAGCCGCAGTCGGCTACAAGACTCGTGCTGGTGCGACAAAGAGAGACAGCGAGTGAATGCATTGTTCCTTCTCTGCTCTGCTCTTTTTAGCCGCCCCTATCCGCTCCACAAAATACAATTCGGCTGTCGTGCTCTATGGAATTCAATAGACCTCCATAAGGGTGGGTCTTCATCGTCACCGAAGCACACAGAAACATTTAGGAACGACAGTAATTTAAAGTTTTAAAGCGAAATTCTGCATTGATTGCATTGCAGTCAATATAACTCTAAATGTTGCAATTAAATTAATTCAGCTTGTTTTTTTTTCTTTTTCTTTCAAAGGATCGAGTTTATTTTACTTGCTCTGCGAGTTTCAAAAACATTTATATTCCATTTTTTGTTGTATCAATTTAAGACAATTGTTGCCGTACATTTTATGCATTTGTTTAGTTTCTTTGTTCTAAATATACATATAGCTCAACAAAATACAAGTTTATATTGAATTTTATCATATTAATATATTGAAATTTAACACATACTTTTTAAGATATATATTTTTGTGCTCATTTTGTTTATTTTAGCTGGATCTGTTCTTAATTATAACATTTTATAATAATGTAAGCTGTTAACTTTCAATTTGCATGTGCATCGGAGTTTCTTTTCTATAACTTCGGTAAGTAAAATATTTAAGAATTCGACTGCTCTATTTAACATTGTTTTCTAGATTGGCATAAGGCAAGGGTACAGTACAGATCATAATTACGAATGTTTAATAGTAGTAATATAGATATTTCCTCTAGCTCAGTTTTTTTTTTTTTTTTTTTTTTGATATTTCAAATTGTTTTTCATAAGCACACTTTGCATTTATTATTGAAGCAGTTAAAAGCACTTTGGATATTTGTTTGTTGTTCATGTCTGATGGGTTCATGGATTCAATTGTTAATCGGGAAAGTGGCAGCTTTAACATAGTAACGAATTTATATACATTCTAATCTAAATAATATATAATATATATATATATATATCTTACAGCTAGAATACAATAATAAAGCAACACCTAACATAATTGAAGATATAATTGAATTCGAAATTAAACCAAAGAATCCTTAACTCAAAATCAGCACATTTAACAACTTAGATTCAAGCTCGTTCATTACTGTAAGTCTAATCCTTCTGCCAAAGGACATCGAGTGCCGGTGGTGCAATCTTAAAAATGTGTGTTCCACAATTGCAATATGCTTAAAAGCGAGCTGTTACCTGCTGGATGAGTGACAATGCGCCAAGAATCATGCAGTCGACAACTCTTGGGCAACGTATGGGTGAAGCTGAGTTGGAATTCGGATTGGGGGTAGGCGCAGGTTGGGTTGGGGCTTCTCCAGGCTGGATGATAATCAGACGACTAATATTTGCCGGCATCACTTGACACTTGAACTTGTGACCGGAGGCGTTGGCCAGCGGCACATTGAGGACGAACTGATTGTCCATACTGTAGATGGGGTCGATTGGCTGCTTACCACTCATGATGGCCGTATCGTCCCGATACCACAGAATCACATGACGTCCATCTAAAAAGCGAGCACAGAAAATGGGACAATCAAGGCCAGCTGAAACACACCCTTTAATCACAATTTACCATCATAGTTCTTAACTGGGCAATCGACTTTCACATGGGTCTCATTCGACAGCACGTAGACAGTACCTTGTTTCTGGTCCTTTTCAAAGTATGGCACAATTGTAGCCGCTGTGGTCTTTGCCAAGTTGCTCGGCACACGCGACGAGTCTTCGTCCTCGTAGACATAATCTGAACTTGTCTCGCCGGCGTAGGCTGAATATACAAAATAAACATTTACAATTGAAATAAGTTATATCATACAAACAAAAAGAACTTAAAAAATTTAGCATTTGAGCATTTGTTTTTTAAAAAGTTTTTCAAGTTTTACATTCGTCAAATTAAAAATAAAATCTTTATATAGTTAATTTTCGTTTACTTTCAAATGAGGAAAGAAATCTGAGATTTAAGTTAGTTATATAAAAAAACTCATCTCTCAATTCATTACTCATCTCTAAATTGCAAAAAGTAAAGTTTAAATTTGAGATATATAAATTTTAAATTTATTTGAGTGCTTGGGTACAATGTATATTTTAAATATGTCTTACGCTAATTTTATTTTAAATGCTCCGATATATTTAAAGACGCGTTGTGCTTAATCTTGACCTATTTTATTATTTGTCAGCATCTGAAGGTCAAAAATATGACCATTTTCATAGAAAACAATTCTCCGTTTTTGTAAATAATTCTGTTAACTGTGATTCATTAAAATTGTCGTCAGTTTGTTGTCCGTTTCTGTATTTAAGATAGGCGCGGCAAGGTCAACAAGTAACACCCTAAACAAAACAAGTCCACACACCTGGCTATCGTAATTAAGTCCCAATTATGCATTGAAAACCACAGCAGTTTCTCGTGCCTAGCTTGTCCCCAAGTATATATATATATAAATAAATAAATATATATATATGAATATCGAGTAAACTTCTAGATTCTGTGCATAGACTCACTCAACTCGAAAACAACATAAAACCATTAGGTAAAAAGGGCGCAGCCCAAAGACTGGCAGCGTGTCAACGCCCATTTTGGATGACTACAAACCACAGAAAGAGAGATATACATAAATGCTGTTTCCGTCTCTGCCCGTCTGTGTGTCTTCCTTCAGATGCCTCACATGCCAACCAACGCCTCGAGTTCGAAGCTCCTCGAGGTCATTATAGGTTTATGGGAACAGCCATTTCAAAGCACACGGGAATTGTTGCCATTCAAAATGAACGTTTTCGGGATTTGGACACGGACACATTGTACACTTGCATGCATCTATTGATTTATGTCAAGGATACCTATTCGAATTGCTTGCGTCATTTGAACTCTTAGTTCATCGTCGGTTCGTATCCTTAAATTGCTCTATATCTATATACACATTTTCACATCGTGCGGCAAGTTATTATTTCTATTTATTAGCACACATAAAAAGTGGAGCGTTTTCAGTGTACGTAAGACTTGTGGCAGCCAACAAAAAAGTGGGTCAGAGTTTAAGTAAGTGGAAATGCTTATATCTGTACTTGAGATATATTATAATAAGTAGAAAGTGCATAATAAATGAAAATCTATTTTCGTATTTTTTAATTTTTCAAAGTCGCTTTAATTATGCTGATATTTTTAACAATGTGTTCATTCATTTCATTCCTTGGGTGAGTCTGTTGTAGCACTAATTTGTCCATTTCCCCCTAACTACATACAGCGGTGACAGCTAGAAGTGCATATCACATTATATATATATATATATCATTGTTTTGGCAGCCAAAAGACGTTTTTATTAATGTTTGTGTGTCTTCTATGGATAACAGTTCGTAATATATAAATGGCAAATATGTAAATATGTCTTACTTAACAGAGATTTTAAATTCCGCTGCTCTTTTATGTGCCAAGTTAAAGTGCCTTTTTTATTGGGGTACTAAAGTGCAGTAGCTTTTCATCTGTTCAAATGTTAGTGTCGTGGGTCGAAAGGAGAGTGCAATGCGCTTGAGAGTGGGGAAGGGATGGGTTGGGGGTTTTAATCCATCGATTTCTTCAGCGTTGCACAGCCAGCGCATTTTGCCTGTATGCAGTTGGCTTATACTTAAACCGTAGGCACTCAACACTTAAGGACTCTTGGGATTATATAATTCAAAGAATTGTGTATACAGTAAAATATTATATTCATCAGCATAAGTGCCATATAGAAAGCTTATCAGAGGCAAAAAACCAAAACAAAAGTCGCATTGTTATGCTAAGTACTTTTCATCACAGAGTCTCTTAAGTGCTCCCGTAAAATATCCCCCTATTCATAAATACACATTTAAAATTGGCAGATCAGTCAATATGACGTATGATTGATAAACTAAATATGTTTTCAGTTCATATTGTTCGTATTTTTATATTGGCAACGTAAAATAGACAAAATAGTTGAATAGGTTGAGAAATTTTGAAACAGACGCACAGAGTAAATTTAGATAATTCATTGAAAAATGTACAAAATAAACGCCGAACAGTTGGCCAGAAATTCATTAATATCAAAAACAGATTTGAATATGAATAGTAAAAATAAGTTAAATTTGTACCAGGATGCGTATATAGAGATCCGATGATAAATGCCAGCAATATAAGACGAGTTGTCATTGTCATTGTGCTTGGGGCAGATATGGAGAATGTAATTATGATAATGTGGATACTTTGACAGTCGTCTCGTTCAGCTCGGTATCCTTTCCTCTTCAGATAGAGAGATTTTATGTATTTATATGTGTTGTGTGTATTGCGAAAAGCAAAAACCGCGAACAGCGAAAGCCCGTTCACACTGAGCGACACTGTTGTGCTGAATCTTGACCTATTTTATTATTTGTTACTATCTAAATGTCAAAAATATGAACCTCATCATAGAAAACAATTCTCCGTTTTTGTGAATAATTCTGTTAACTGTGATTCATTAAAATTGTCGTCAGTTTGTTGTCCGTTTCTGTATTTAAGATGGGCGCGGCAAGGTCAACAAGTAACACCCTAAACAAAACAAGTCCACACACCTGGATAACGTAATTAAGTCCCAATTATGCATTGAAAACCACAGCAGTTTCTCGTGCCTAGCTTGTCCCCAAGTATATATATATATAAATAAATAAATATATATATATGAATATCGAGTAAACTTCTAGATTCTGTGCATAGACTCACTCAACTCGAAAACAACATAAAACCATTAGGTAAAAAGGGCGCAGCCCAAAGACTGGCAGCGTGTCAACGCCCATTTTGGATGACTACAAACCACAGAAAGAGAGATATACATAAATGCTGTTTCCGTCTCTGCCCGTCTGTGTGTCTTCCTTCAGATGCCTCACATGCCAACCAACGCCTCGAGTTCGAAGCTCCTCGAGGTCATTATAGGTTTATGGGAACAGCCATTTCAAAGCACACGGGAATTGTTGCCATTCAAAATGAACGTTTTCGGGATTTGGACACGGACACATTGTACACTTGCATGCATCTATTGATTTATGTCAAGGATACCTATTCGAATTGCTTGCGTCATTTGAACTCTTAGTTCATCGTCGGTTCGTATCCTTAAATTGCTCTATATCTATATACACATTTTCACATCGTGCGGCAAGTTATTATTTCTATTTATTAGTACACATAAAAAGTGGAGCGTTTTCCGTGTACTTAAGACTTGTGGCAGCCACCAAAAAAGTGGGTCAGAGTTTAAGTAAGTGGAAATGTTAAAATATGCTTATATCTGTACTTGAGATCTATTATAATAAGTAGAAAGTGCATAATAAATGAAAATCTAATTTCGTATTTTTTAATTTTTGAAAGTCACTTTAATTATGCTGATATTTTTAACAATGTGCTCCTTCATTCCTTCCTTGGGTGAGTCTGTTGTGGCACTTATTAGTCCATTTCCCCCAAACTACACACGGCGGTGACAGCTACAAGTGCATCCCAGACGTGTTTCCATTAATATTTGTGTGTCTTCTAAGGACAGTATCTATATCTATATACAAATACGTGACAAGAATTTTATGGATATCAGTCCATAATATATAAATAGCAAATATGTAACTAAATGAATAATTCATTGATTTTATATTCTTTAAATAAATACTTCTAAATATTTATATTATTCATTAATTAATAATAATTATCAATTAGAAATATTTAAAATTACTAGTCTGCCAGCTGAGCAACATAGCAATGCAACATTTTTGAAAATTATGTTATTTTACATTCAATGCAACCGTGCATCAATACTTATGTTAAGTCTCTCATTAATCGATACTTATAATGTCAGCTATACGATAGTCTTGAGTAAACTTTAATTGAGTACACAACGCTGGTGGGACTCTGTTTTATGGGTTATGGGGCCAAGGCGCGTGACCTGAGATTGTTTACGGTTTATTTGACTCGATATCCAGAGCTACAAACTCGGATGTAATAAAAGACAAATCGGCAGTTACGTGTGTGTAAATCTTAAGTGTGCCGCAGTCAAAGAAACATGAATGGGCTGTATCAAATTGAGAAGGTTGAAGAAAAGAATTATGATTCTTGGAGCATACAGATGCGAAGCGTGTTGGTGCATGCGGATCTATGGGATGTGGTGTAAGGGGATTTACAGGAGTCTGATGTGGGCGAAAATATTAACTGGAGTGCGTTGGATCGTAAGGCATTGGCAACGATCACGCTAAGTGTTAAGACATCGCAGTTGGGATATATCAAGAATTGCACAACGTCGCAGGAGGCAAAGCATGGCTAGCTATTTGGTCACTTTTAACGAAATCGTGGATCAGCTTGCCGGAGTTGGAATAGAAATAGTTGACGAAGTCAAGGTCATTATTTTGCTTTCCTGCCTTCCAGACATTTATGAGAATTTTGTTGTCGCCATCGAGACGCGCGACAGTCTGCCAGCGCTTGAAATTCTGTGCGTAAAGTTGAAGGAAGAAGGCGAGTGGCCAGAACGCGCAGAGAAGCAGAGCGATATCGCGCAGGTCTTTACAGTTAGATAACCGCATAACGCTACTGCGGAGGTCACCACAAAGAAGAAATTGAAATAGATCGACTGTTACAAATGTGGTGAAATAAGGCATATTAATATTAATTGTCGCAGATTAAGGAATTCCAGAGTACTGAACGCATGCAAGCAGTTTTAAGAAACTCGGCTAGTGCTTGCACAGTGGAGCGACAATTCAATTACGATAAGCAAATATTTTCAAAGTTTGAGGTTCGTACCGAAACGATCTGTTTGGCACCTTGCAAGCAGAAGGCAAAAGTGAAGTGAAAATGAAAACGGATTTGTGTACACTGGTACTAAACAACGTATTGTACGTACCAAAGTTGACGGGTAATTTCATGTCTGTGGGACAAACCGAACCAAAGAAGTTCAAGGTATATTTCGATGTAAGCAGTCTATGGTATGGTCATCTCAATTATGATAGTTTGCGTGGAATGGCAAACAAGACGCTGGTGCGAGGAATGGAAAATGTTGACGTGTTGCAACGGGTGTCGTGCAAGACTTTTGGAACTGGTGCACACTGATGTGTGTGGCCCTTTCGAAACGAATTCTCTTGGCGGCTCTAAGTATTTCCTCACATATATTGGTGACAAATCAAGGCGGATTTTTGTGTATTTCCTGAAAGGAAAGGACGAGCTATTTCACAAGTTCGTGGAGTACAAAAAACTGGTACATCGTCAAACAAGAAAGATGATCAAGTGTATTCGCAGCGACAATGGACGCGAATATGTGAACAAAACGTTCAACGGGTTTTTGAAAACCAATGGAATTGCACGCCCATTGACGGTGGCATACACTCCGCAACAAAATGGTGTTGCTGAACGAGCTAATCGTACGCTTGTGGAGATGGCTAGATGCTTATTGGATTAATCAGGTATGGATCAGTCACTGTGGGCAGAGGCAGTAAACACATCTGTGTATTTACGCAATCGTGCAGCCACACTGATCGGGATGACTCAAATGTAAGCGTGGACTGGCAAGAAACCATCGATTAGTCACCTAAAAATTTTTGGTTCCATTGCAGTAGCACTGAACAAGGGTCGTCATAAGAGCAAGTTTGCCGGTATGCAGTTATAATTATACTTAACCGTAGGCACTCAACACTTAAGGATTCTTGAGATTATAAAATTTGAAGGATTGTGTATACAGTTAAATATTTTATTCATCAGCATAAGTGCCATATAAAATGTATATCAGTGTTCTCGTAAACACAACCGATGGATTGATGGGTAAGTTAATACATAAATGCGATTATAGAAATATTCAGTGATCTATCGTTATTTACAACTATAATTAACTTAAACTGTTTAATAAAAAAATTAATTTTGATTTCCAGTTAAATATGTTTTTTGGTTATCTTGAAAAGTGTTTTTTTTTTTAAACAGAATCAGTCCAGTCAGTAACCAAAGCGATATAAATAATGAGTAAGAAATGTGAAGTCTGCATTCCGTTTTCACATTTCGCGTAAGTTTTGTATGTTATGAAACACGTTCAGTGTGTCTGCCTGATAAGGGTTTGGAATAATACTGCGAATCGTGACAAAGTGGGAAAACACGACATGTTTGCTTGCTCTCTTTCTCGGGTTTTTCCTCGTCCGTTTTAGTGGGTTAGGATAAGGTGGCCCATCAACTGTACATAGGGAAATGTAGAAATCTTGAACTTCTTTATAGATCTGCAGTTGCTTAATGCTAAATATATATACCTTGATATATACCTTATCAAGATGTTACCTGATTCATGTAGCAGTTTAAGAGTTTATCTCTGTTTCCTTATCTGACCCGTGCTACTGTCAGACTGTCGCTGGCGAGCAAGATAATCATCTCACCCACATGTTTTCTAAGTTGACATTGATTTAAATACTATGTATTTATATATATATATATATATATATATATATATATATAAACGCCATTAAACTCTCGAATCGAAACATTAATTTGTAACTATACTATGTTTAATAAATGTATTTATGTATACTTAAACCGCAAGCCTGAGAAGACCACAAAATATAAAACTTGATTAAATGGTATTATGATGTTTATTTAACGACTGGGAGTTCATTTACAAAAACCTCTTCAGCGTAAGGACTTATAACTACAGCTCTATACAAATTAGCATTGGGCTGATCCCTCAGTTCGCTTGTGAGCTTCTAGCTTACAACCAGCAAAACGAGGTCAGTATCTGTGAAATAGAATTCGCACTTTCTTGTTAGAGTTTTGTTTTGCGTTAGTTTGACAAATTTATAATGTGCTGTTATTTGTATCTGTGACTTAACTGCAGTGACAAATCGTTTTTTTTCTGTGGTTGAAAGTTAATATAAATTAAGCCACTTATCAATCTTTTCAAAGTACATATTTTATTCAAATCTATTTATATTTTTTATTTAGAGATATTTATAAAAAGCTAAAAGCAACGTGAATAAATTTGTAAAAAGATACGCCAGTTTACAAATATGGTAATCTGAGTACTGAGAATCATTAAAGAAATAGAATACACAAACAAAAGATAGAGAGAGAGAGAGAGATCCCTTCAGGGAGTGAAGTGCAAGCAATAGAGCCAAAGAGGCTCACAGTACCGTAGAAAACAGTGAGCAACGCCAAAGTATAAATGCTCATGAGCAAATAAGTAAATTCAATAATTATAAAGGACAAACATCTTGACAACAACAACACTAACGCAAGCCAAGGGAGGAAGTAACTATCAGAGCATCAGGATAACCCGGCAACCGAAAGATATCCGCACGTCACGGAACGTATCTGCAGTACGCGTAATCGTCCTTAAATCCAGTTAGCATGGAGTGCTGTTTATCGAATGAAGCCAAGGAACAAAAGAAAAGAGACAGAGATCAAAAGCTGATCGATCAGAAAAACAAACATGAACAAAAGCTGATCAATCGGGAAATCGAGAAAAAGTTGCGCCGTGACAAGCGAGATGCGCAACGTGAGATCAAGCTTCTCTTACTGGGTGTGTATTATCTTGATTAAATGATGCTGTGCATTTTGACACTTTGTCGAATTAGCATGTTTCCCAGTTCCTTAGTAACATCATATTTGGTTTTCACTTATCGTTCGCAGGCACGGGAGAGTCCGGCAAGTCAACGTTCATCAAACAGATGCGTATTATACATGGAGGCGGGTACTCGGATGAAGACAGACGTGGATACATTAAACTGGTTTTCCAAAACATAGTCATGGCCATACAGACCATGGTCAAAGCCATGGATGACCTCAAAATATCATATAGTGTTGGCGAGCATAACGTATGTATTATTAACAATAAAAAAGTATTGTTTGCTTTGACATGGTTTTTTACTTCGAACTTGTGTTTTGCAGGAACTTGCTAATCTGGTGATGAGCATTGACTATAAAACAGTGACAACATTTGATGTGGATGCCATAAAAACGCTTTGGTCCGATTCTGGCATACAGGAATGTTATAATCGCCGAAGAGAATATCAGTTGGCAGATTCCGCTAAATAGTGAGTAAATCGTTGGATATTGGTTAGACAAGAGAGACGACAATAAAAATAATTGAAATTTTTTTATAAACAAGGAATAATTCGATGTACTAAATTTGATTTCTTTCTTATATATTTTATGTATAGTTATCTGATGGATCTCGATCGTGTGGCTCAACCGAACTATTTACCCGATGTGCAAGACATTTTAAGAGTTCGTGTACCGACAACGGGAATCATTGAGTATCCCTTTGACTTAGAAGAGATCAGATTTAGGTAGCTACACAGCTCTAATGTTTTTGCCTTGCATGTATATAATATGTTTCTTAACTATTGATTATTTTTTTTGATTGTTTAACTGCTTAATATTTAACCAGCACAATTTGAAAACTTTAAACAAACAAATCATATCATTTAATTTAAGATAAACCAGTTTAAATCACAAAACGATTTCGTTATATTTGGAGCAGATTCAAAGCGGTGTTTCAGGCTAACAGAATTAAAGGATGATATTAAATCATATCTAAACTTTCCAATTAGCTACCTTAACAATGCGCATTGTACGCCCCGATTATTTTCCTACTGAAGATGAAATATAACATATCCGTTATCCCACAAGAGGAATATACCATTGTGACTTTAAATTAAACGAAATTTTCTTAAGGTATTTAAAACGTAACTTTCTGAAAATGCTCTAAATTGAGTTAAACCGCCAGAACTGTAGTTTTCGAGTAGATACCCTAATTGTGTATAATAAAACAAACTTTATATTTATAAATATGTGCATATATCATCCGATGTTTCATATTTATTGGTTTAGCTTCTTGCTTAATATTAAATTCACTTATTTTTTGCTTGGTTTTTCATGTAGTTGTTTTAAAAAAATAAATCTAAATTTTTTAAAATTCAGAATGGTTGATGTTGGCGGCCAGCGTTCGGAGCGAAGAAAGTGGATTCATTGCTTTGAGAATGTTACCTCAATAATCTTTTTGGTAGCGCTATCGGAATACGATCAAAATTTGTTTGAATCTGATAATGAGGTAAGTTTGAATTCATTTTTGTTATTGGCTTCAATAAAATATTTCATGATATTATTACATATTTAGAACCGCCTGGATGAATCAAAAGCTTTATTTAAAACTATCATAACATGCCCGTGGTTCCAAAAATCATCAGTTATTACATTTCTTAACAAGACAGATTTGTTAGCAGATAAAATAATGGATTCGCATTTGGTGGACTATTTTCCTGAATACAACGGTGAGTACCTCCTTACTTAACCTCACTTAACCGAGAAATCGCCTCCTTATATTATATTGCTGTTGCTAGTTTTGTACTTGTGCTAGTTTTAAACATTTCCCAATTCTGTTGATCACAGGTCCAAAACAAGATGCAATAGCAGCCCAAGAATTCATACAGAGCATGTTTAAAGACTTAAGTCCAGATCGCGAAAAGAACTATTTCCATTTCACCTGTGCTACGGGTAAGTAATTCATCTTTATGTTTATATAGCGTGTATGCTATTGCCCACTTAATATAATTCTAAATAAGACGATTTGTAACAAGATTTGCTTTTGCCGCACAGGCAATGTAGTTAGGCGGAAGAACATTTTGGGACTGAAGAAATATTTAGAGTTTAATGCGAACATAAATGAAACATTGTATAACTAAAATTCGGGGTCTTTTAAAATCAAGTATTTTCGACTGGTCAAAAAATTTGTTCTTGCAAAGCTTAAAAATGTTTGGATTAAAGAAACGTAAATAAATAATTAAGATATTCTAGATACGACAAAGAAAGTCGAAATTCGGATAAAAAAAATAATTGTCTACAAATTTTAGTCAGCCGCTTCCCACCGTTCAACACCATAAACATCAGATAATTTTTCCTATATAAACATACCCAATAAAATGTATATTATCTTACAATTGTTAAATTTGCGTCACATTGGGGATAAGCAATTTTTATTAAAAGTATTGAAAGTCTATAAATCTGGAGCTGTTTAATCCTATATTAAATAAGGCAATAGCTTCAATGCATGGGAATAATGCGGTAATGGTATTACTATTATGATATATTTTTTTGTATATATATATTTCTAGACATATTGAAGTGACTAAAACGAAAATATCTTTTTACTTTCTACTTTAGATACTTCAAATATAAGGTTTGTGTTTGCAGCTGTAAAGGATACTATTCTGAATTCAAATCTTAAGGATTACCATTTGGCCTAAACTGGATTTGGATCAGAAAACTATTTTTGTGGTTAATATTATACATATGTATACATACACATATACACATATATGTATATATATATATACATATTTATTTATATATATAAATTATATATATAAACATTTATAATTCCTTTTTCGCATATAAATTAAAAACAAAACACAGAAAGAAATAAAAAAAAACTAATAATGTTTGCCGAAGATTAAGCATCAATTAGACCCAAAGTCAAATTATATAAAATTTAACATCAACAGAAAATTGTATCATAAATTATACTGAAACGGATGAAAAATTTATAATAATTATGAAAAAATAAAGATAATAAAATAAATAATTAAAATTTAATCAAAAGCTTAAAAGGAACAACAAAGGGAAACAATTTTTGTCGTACTGAAGCATAAAATATACTGAAACCAATCACGAGAAGAAAAAAATATGTTATTTAGAAACAAAATGGTAATTTTGCGTTAAAAACATATGTTTAAAGCTTTTCATTTAAAAACCACAACAAAAACTGTAAGCCAACAACAACAAGAAATGAAACACAGAAAAATATTATATTTTTTATTAAACTAAAAGCGTAAATATTGCAAATATTGTTTACTAAAATATTTATATACAAACGAGCCCCTAATAAGATGTGTATATATTTATACACACATACAAACAAACATACATCTACATGCATACCACATACATACATGCATAACTGCATAGGCAACAATGTAATGTTTTGAAATTTGTATTGCAAGAAAGAATCAAAGTTAAATGTAAATTACAAATGCTACTAACATGACTAAGTACTATATAATGTAATAATAATAACTAAAACATACAACAAAATAATAAACGCATTTGTATTGTGCAAATGACGTCCAGATACATCGTATCTATAATTAATTAACAAGTGTGTTTGTAAGGTGTATTCGTAGCTGCAGCATAACCATAATTAGCGACAGCAACAACAGTCATAATCACCAATATTTAGACTAATTAAAACCTGTATGTTATACATACATACAACTATATAAGAAACTACTATCATATGTATAAATACAAATTAATCAAACTTTGTTTTTCATAATTATAAATATATATTTTTTTTTACTTTTTTTAAAAACAAACTTTGGTTTACCACTTGAACTCATTTTTTAAGCAAGCGGGCCAGCAGTAAACAAAGTGCAGAACATTGTAATATGTTTATTTCTAAATTTCTACTGGATTACTGTATTAAGCTTTAATCCACGTAAACCGAAGATAGAGTAAATGATAGTTCATAAAATGCTCGGGTAGCCGATATTAAAAGCCCGAGCAAAACAGTGTCAATATTCCCCCTATTCATAAATATAAACTAAATATGTTCGTATTTTTATTGGCAACGAAAAATAGACAAACAGATCCATAGAAAATAGAGACAAAGCTAATGGATTCGCAATTCCAAAAATGAATAGTTTGACAAATTGTCTCACTAAACAGACGCACAGATGCCGCATATATAATATATGAAATAAATAATGTGTCTATATGCATGTTATATCCTCAATGGTCAAAGCCAAGCATATCAAAAAATGACAATCGTGCAACAGTTTTCTATCTCCGAGATACTCATTGAGTTTATTAATATATTAAAATTACAATTAACATAGAAAGCTATTTACAACATTGATTGATAGTCACCGCTGTAAGTAACCATTGAAAAACTCAAATATTACACTCATTTCATCGCATTTGTACAACAGCTTTATTACTTCCAGTTTAGTTATTCAAAGTCACTTTAATTATGCTGATATTTTTAACAATGTGCTCATTCATTTCATATTTTGGGTGAGTCTGTTGTGGCACTAATTTGTCCATTTTCCCCAAACTACATAAAGCGGTGACAGCTACAAGTGCATATCAAATTATATATATATATATATATATATATATAAATATCATCATTTTGGCAGCCAAGACGCGTTTTCATTAATGTTTGTGTGTCTTCTAAGGACAGTATGGATATCAGTCCATAATATATAAATGGCATATATGTAACTAAATGAACAATTCATTGATTTTATAATCCATAAATAAATACTGCTTAGTATTTATATTATTAATTAATTAATAATTATTATCAATAAGTAATAATTAAAAATTCAAGTCTACCAGCTGAGCAATGAAAAATAAATATATAATATTATTGATAATTTTAATTAAACTTCATTCCAGTCTTATATATAGCATAAGCTTGGGCGTCTTATTTAACAAACACTTTAAATTCCGCTGCTTTTTAATGTGCCAAGTTAAAGTGCCTTTTTTATTGGGGTACTAAAGTGCAGTAGCTTTACATCTGTTCAAATGTTAGTGTCGTGGGTCGAAAGGAGAGTGCAATGCGCTTGAGAGAGGGGAAGGGATGGGTTGGGGGTTTTAATCCATCGATTTCTTCAGCGTTGCACAGCCAGCGCATTTTGCCTGTATGCAGTTGACTTATACTTAAACCGTAGGCACTCAACACTTAAGGACTCTTGGGATTATATAATTTAAAGGATTGTGTATACAGTAAAATATTTTATTCATCAGCATAAGTGCCATATAGAAAGCTTATCAGAGGCAAAAAACCAAAATAAAAGTCGCATTGTTATGCTTAGTACTTTTCATCATAGAGTCTCTTAAGTGCTCCCGTAAAATTTCCTCCTATTCATAAATACACATTTAAAATTGGCAGATCAGTCAATATGACGTATGATTGATAAACTAAATATGTTTTCAGTTCATATCGTTCGTATTTTTATATTGGCAACGAAAAATACATAAAATATGTGAATAGTTTGAGAAATTTTGAAACAGACGCACAGAGTAAATTTAGATAATTCATTGAAAAATGTACAAAATAAACGTCGAACTGTTGGCCAGAAATTCATTAATATCAAAAACAGATTTGAATATGAATAGTAAAAATAAGTTAAATTTGTACCTGGATGCGTATATAGAGATCCGATGATAAATGCCAGCAATATGAGACGAGTTGTCATTGTCATTGTGCTTGGGGCAGATATGGAGAATGTAATTATGATAATGTGGAATACTTTGACAGTCGTCTCGTTCAGCTCGGTATCCTTTCCTCTTCAGATAGAGAGATTTTATGTATTTATATGTGTTGTGTGTATTGCGAAAAACAAAAATCGCGAACCGCGAAAACCCGTTCACACTGAGCGACACTGAGACACTAAACTTTGCGTGGGTTGTTTTGGTTGTTTGGTCGGTTGCTGCTTCTGCTTCTGCTTCTGCTGCATGCCACTGCTGCGAGAGGAGAGCAAACTGAGCACAACAGCGTCAAACAGAATAGGACTGCTCTGAACAGCGAACTGCTCATAACTCGACGACGACGACGACGAGGTGCAGCATAAAAAAAAAAAAAAATCAACAAAAAGGAAATAAACGAAAACTATGCGAATGATGATGATGACTCACAGCTGCATTTGGCTTCCCAGTAGGAAATTGGCTTGCAACTCGAGCAACAATTTACACAGCGCTGCGAGTATTTTCAGACATCTCTTTTTGCTTGTCGGAGTCTCTTTGGAGTTGTGTCTATGTGTCTTCATTTACCATTGGCATTCACCGCATGCCCATGCGCAAAATGATTTCATCCATCGTGGCAAAAAAGCAACCACAAAATGAAGCCTCAAGTAAACTTCACAGGCCGTGGCCTAAATGTCGTAAAACTTGTAACTTATGGAGTGTATATATATATATATATATATATATATATATAGAAGTTGTATATGTATTTGCCATTCTACACTGAAAAAATTCCGCTTACCACGCGCCTCATAGTCATCAGTTGCTCATCAATTTAACTTGAAGCAGCTATCAAATTATCAAAATAAATTCACCCAAAAAAAAAACTTTTTTTTTATACTTTATTATTATTTAATTATTAGTAATAAGTAATCAGCTAACGCTCAAATTCTTATATAAGAAACATTTACTTTTTTATTTGCTTAAATTATGTATTTATAAATCCCACTGGAATTCGTCATATTTCTAAGAATAAGGAACAGCGAAAACATATTTAAATTATAAAACAAGGTCACCAAACAATCAATTATTTAATTGGGTTATATATGCTGAATAAAGTGGATCTATAATTTGAAAAAATAAACTCGGCAAAATTTTACTATTGGTAAACAACATTTGAAAATAACTTCTTGAATTTCTTATATCAATTTGTTGTAGCTGCTTCTGTGTCTTCCTTTCTTTGCAGTGTATTTGTTTATGTTTGTGTGCTTGTTAAAGATTGAAATTCTTTAGCACATTTGCTGACACTTTCAATTCCAAACAGTTTTTCGTCACAACTTTGTGTCCTACTTCAGTCAACAGTCGCTGCTCTTTTGCACAAACACATCAGCAAAAACCAACCCCCCGCGAACACCCACACAGAAACACAAACACACACACCCACACACACACACGCACGCCACTGGAACTTGTTTTGTTCTGCAAATGCATTTGTGCTTATGGTGTCGCGTTGCCAACTATACCAAAGAATTGTCGGCATATTAACAAGTAAATATTCGTTCTAATGTGCGCTCTCTCATTTTCTCTTAAATGCCGCTTGCCGCTCTCTTTGCAGCTGCTGTTTCGAGCTTATGGAGTCTGCGCGGCGACTGAGAAAAGGGATCCGTGTGTGCGTGCGTATGTGTGTGTATTTAGATATCTTGCATGCATTTTATGCTAACAGCGCACAGCTTTTTAACACACACACAAACACACATAGAATACTTGAATTGTCGCTGGTTGTTTGTTTGATTAATTTGTTTTCAAAGTTGTAAAGAAAAAAAATTCCCAGAAATTCGGTTAATGCCGCCGTCGCCGTCGTGCAACATACAAACTGTGTATGTGTGTGTTGTCTACGTGTAAATATAAATATTTGATTAATATCCACCCATTGCTTAGCTGCAGGCGCGAACATGTGCAACAACAACAACCACAACAAAAATCTGAATTTTGCGGATGTTTACAAAGTTGGCACCCAAAGGCAACTCCAGGCAACCCCAGGCAACAGAAGACAACAACGCAAACAACAAACAGACAATCACAAAAATATGAATATATATATATATATATATATATATATATGTATGTATGTATGAATGCATCAAAATGCATCCACAAGATACTCACACTCGCTCTCAGTGCACAATACACACTTTGTTTTATGGCCGTAGATTAATTTTAATTGTTTGTTTGTCTCGCTTCAGCTTGCCGCATATCATATCAGCAAATGTTGCACACATAACACATTACATGTTGCTACATGTGTCCACACGATGAACACAAACAATTTTCTGTTACTGCCCCACAGTGGTATTCATATCTTTTTACCGCAACTACAAATGCAACTGCAACTGCAACTGCAACTGTGGCAAGCCCACGCAGACAACGCAAACAAAATGCGACCCCTAAAAGCAGTTGGGGCAAGTAAATCACAGTGCTTGTGGGGCAAGCAATCAACCGGCTTCCCATGCAAAATGCTGGGAACGTCGCCTTTTCATTAAGCAAACGGCAAATTGTATCTCTCGGCTTGCCAATGTATGTGCGTATCTGAGTATCTGTGTATCTGCAGCTCTCTTCTGGGAACTTGACAGCTCAACGAGGAGTACATTGAAATGGGAATCGTCAGAATGCGAAGCAAAAAAAATTGTGGATAGCAATGCCCAATAAATTCACAGAATTTAGCACAAGAATGCCTAAATAAGATAAACATGATTTAATTACATTTTTTGCCCTTTGATTGTGAGTGAGTTGCATACCAAATTAATTGCTTACCGATTGCCTTTTAATTTAACCTACATTTCATGCCCAAATGCATGCTTTTATTTCTGTATTTATAATATATACTTAAGGAACTTTCACTTAAAATTCATCATATAAACGTAAAGCTGCAAACACAATTTTAGTTAACCCCTGTCAAAAATTCTAAAAACTAATGATTGCTCAGCAATCGAAGTAAACATTTTCTGATCTACAAATATTTTTTATAAAATTCAGCTCATTCAGCATATTTCCTAATTTTTAATTTGTATTAAACAATTAAATTTTTAAATAAATGCTTCTATTATAGATTTAATACCTAGAGTCAAACTGCTATCGCAATATTATTAAAACCTTATTAGAAAAACCCAGCTACGTGCCAAGTAATCATTATAATCAACTGTTGATATCTTTATTTTTTATATTATAAATTCATTAACTAAGTTCAACAACTACTCAACTATTAATTAAGCCTTATAGAGAAGTCAAGATGATTGCTCGATAATCATAATAATAATAATCTTATTAGCTTTAGTCGCCAGACAACATTTTTCCACGCCCACAGTAAATTTGAATAATTTATCTGAGTGGAAAAATTGCATATGGGAATTTAATGAGCAAGTAATTAATCGACATATGAATATTAATTTTGCTGATTTACATTAAACGCCCTCAAATAAATATGTTATTAATAAGCTAGAAATAATATCTTGCGTGTACATGGTATAAATATGAATAGACATTTCAATGAATTGCATTTGCTGTATTTGTCATCAGCTAACAATAATTAATAGTTAAATATTCTTCCTTTAAATACGAATATTGCTTAAAATGCTTGTTAAATACAATTTGGAGTTGTGCGTTTCTCTTAGTCTAAGGTGTGCCGCTCTTTAGCAAACTCTTTGGCCTTCGAATAGCTACCCTCTCTTTCAGTGGCTCTCTTGAAAACTGCACCAGTGTCGTCGAGCCAGAGGCCGACGTCATTTCTTTTTGTACTCTTGACCCGACCGGTTGCATTTTACCGAGTGTGCGCCCAGCAAAGCCGAAACCGAAACCAAAAACACCGAACAGCCGAATTTACCCGACAGTTTTTGAAAAAGTCATTTCATAAATTCGCGCCCAATAGACAAACGAACTCCAGATACAAATGCGACGTGTTCGAGCAGTCAAGTTTTGTGCGGAGATCAGAAGCGTTATCGGTCAGAAATAAGTGGCACCTTTCTTTCCCCAATTAAAATTGTACTTATAACTGTAATTCGTAATTGTAATTGTGTGTCGCCGTGCAGCACAGTGGAAAGAGTGCTGAGTGAAAGAGCCACAAACAAAATCAAAACATACAACAATAATTACGAATATCGCTGGTTGAAAAGTGCTGAATATGTATATGTAAACCGTTAATTGGAACGCTGAACTCTTTGAATTCAACTGGAAACTAATTACTCGACAGTAATTGTATTTACTTTTTTTCCGTCAAATCACAAGAACAACAAACAAGCGACAAAGAGGCAAACGCAGACGTGCGACACATTTTAAACACCGCTGCAGACAATATCAGAATATATATATATATATGTATATATATTCCCAATATACTTTCATATTACTTGCTTGTGTCGAGCAGTCAACAGTGGCCAAAATGGTATCGAGCCGAGTCTTCAATAAGTCTATAATCTCAGCAGTGCTGCTGCTCGCAGGATGTTGTCTGGGTAAGTTGCAATGATGATCGTATGATGATCTAATTAAGTGCAACGGAAATCGGTGACTTCGATTTGTGTGGTTTATGTAAAAGTCGTTCTCTATCTAATCTCGGTGATTATTTGGGGACCCTTTGAACTGACTTAATCGCTCACATCAGATTCACATGCATTGCATCCGAATCGAAATACTTTTTTTTTCCGAACATGTAAATAGAAATGATTGTGTGAATGTGTGGAATGTGGCATGTGTAGAACAATTTTTGACCTACATACTATACGAATGTCCATTCGGGTATTCGAATGTCGTACGCATTGAACTTTCAGCACAGTAAATATTTCTATATTTGAAATAGTCGCATTCTTAAGATTTTCGAGTGATTCATACTCTTTCAAGCGTTTCATACTCAGTGCCAAGTATTAAACACTTAGCTTAAAATAGATTTCTATGATCTATACAATAAGGTATAGTCCGTAAACACATTTTTTATTTTCTGCGTTAATTCATATTTTATTTGAATTCGTCAAATTCAGGTAAATGATTAATAATTGGGTATTTCACAACATTTTGGTAAATACATTCAGAGTTTGTGTGTGTCATCTTTGACTCGATGCGAAGCTGTTTGGCATTAAGCGAGTTTCGCATGTAAAGGTTAATCAATATGTGATCTATTGCTCAATCAGTTTGTACATTATGCGAATAGTTAAGTGTTTTTGCTACCTGATTGCACAATAGCAGTGAATAGTAACATTTGCGTTTCATCTGAAAGTAAATGCAGCTCACCGTAAAATGTACAATTTATGGGCGAAAGCTGTCACATTAATGCAGTTATTTATCACGATCAATAAGCCGAGTGCAGCTTGCAAAAACACAAAAAAAAAAAATATGTATGTATATATTATATAAATAAAGAAAAAACAAGCACTCCCTCCTTCAATGCGGCACTCAATCAATAGGAAGTGAATATGCCAATTTTGTGTGAATGGAAAATGCCGCCAGCGTGGAGAGAAATAGGGAAAGAGGCAGAGACCCCCGTTGGCCCGTGTTTAGCAAACCATTCGCATATTGGTTACGCTGTTAATTATTCCATAGGTGCCTAATAGGCGACAACACAACAGCAACAACAACAGCAACAACAACAGCCAAACAACAAGAAAGGAAGTGAGCAACAAGGCGCTGCAAGTAACCAGGTAGTTGCAACCAGGTACTCCGAGTGCGAATCTCACCACACAACAGCTCCTTGGTTCGATTTCGGTTTGGGCAAGCGTGAGAATGTGGGTTTTGTGCAAAAAAAAAAAAAAAGAAGATAGAAGCAATACCCTCCAACTGCTCTAAGCTCCGCAGCCTTTATGCAACATAACCCCTTGGCCATAAACAATGCGATTGCAATCGGTTTGATTGGATTTCCGAGGGTGCCATGTAGGGAATTAGGAAGACTTGCTCATGGCAACAGTTTGCTTCAAATATGCACATCAATTTCTGCTTAAATGTAAGACTCCAATTTTCCTTGCTTGACATGGGTAAATAGCCAAAAGAAGGAAAAAAAAGAGAATGATCATCATAACCTTATCTGCTGCTATTGTTTGTCTACCATTTTCTACGGTTTCTGCTCCTATTCCAATTTTGTCGGATGTCGATTGGGGCATTAAATTTCACGAATACACCAGAAAAGATCCTCTTGCTGTGTGTCTTTTGCATAATGCTGATTCTGGTATTTGCATACATATTTATTTTGGAATCTGTGACTCATGCGCCCCGATAACACGCCTTCATGGAAGATGCTGTGATCGGTTGCAACTTGCTTGGAATTCGTGAACATTTAACCAACAGATACGAGTTGCAGATACGAGTTTTGTCGGCTGCTCTTTATGTAAGCCGCCGGATTCATTCGCATTTTCATGTGCCACCGTTGCAGTCTCATTCTCATTTGCTCTCTCTCCCATTCTGCAAGTCTACTGGCAGCATGGGGGCATTGTGGGTTGGGGTAAGGGGCATGCCGCAAAGCGGCAAAGCGAGTTAAACAGACTCATAACCAATTCTCGACAATTAAAGAATCAATTTACTTAACAGAGCTGGCGAATTGGTGGCTCATGCTGTTCATGCCACTGCTGCCACTGCTTCTGTGTGGTGCGGGTGCGGGTGACTCTCTCAGATAGAGGCAGGGGATACAATCTCTATGTGTGTGTGTGTGCACTCAACTGGGGCAACAACAACCAGTCAGCCAGTCAGCCGGGTATTATTATTATTTGAGCATGTGTTGGCATGGTGACTCCCATGTGCATGTCTGCAACGAATACTCCAATACATATGAGTGTGTATGAGTACACTCATGAGTGTACTCTTTTATATAATTGTATGTACTCGATTTTATGTACTTATATAAAAATTGTGCCACATTGAAAATTAAAATTTAATCGTTTTGATCACAATGATAATGAAGAGCTCCTCACATAGATGATTCAGCTGCAGCCAAGAATAATCCAAATTTAAATAAATGAAAATGGTATAATAATGGATTCAACTGCTAGGATAGACAAGTGTTGGTAACTTTTCGCTGAGCAATTAAATTGTTCAAGAATTTCAGATGTTTGGCGATTGAATAAATAAAATGTATTCAATAAAGTATAATTAACTAACTTAAACAGCCAATCATTAATATATATTATTAAATTGATTTTATTTTATTACTATTTATTATTAACCATTTTTTTTTTGATATACACAAAAAAATGATCTTAATTGACAAAAATGCTTTTATCAAGGGTTAAACTGCAACAATGAAAACAAACACAGCATTTGCAGAGGCAATCAATTTTCTATACAAAGTTTGATTGATTTTTCTCAGTATTGTTGTGTTTTCGCCTAATTGAATCAACAAACATGAATAAATCATTTATTTGTTTTCAACTGAGCTTTGTAGAGACCAGCATAATTGAGGAAACTTGAGATTGCCGAGTAAGATAAACAAAAATGCAGCTATGAGTCAAATTCTTAAAATAATAATATATATAAATACAAATTGAAAATCTCAATTAAAAGAAATACTTATAAGCAAAAGTACAATTTTGCAAGCAATTTGTAATTTACACAGTTTTCTCGTGGCTCTAATTTCTTTGACCTTAACTTCTGTCGTCATTTGATATCCGTCTGCATTTGATAGGTCTTTGGATATTGCCACCAGTGTTGCAAACAACACATGAAAGGGAATGGCCGAAGTATAGCCATAAATAACACTGAAGAATAGAAAATAAAAATGTAATTTGGAAAAACTGCGTTTGCCTTTTGCGCTAAATAGTTGGCAGCGCTGGAAAAGGAGTGTCGCATATTAATTACATGCCACAACCACTTGAATGGAACACGAGACCTGAGTCAACCAGAGCCATGCCAAGCCAAGCCTTACCCCAATCCCCAATGCCATGCCCTACCCTGCCCTGCCAGCCCCTACTCACAATTTCTACTATCCCCAAGCCGTTCGCATTCCCGACTTGGAGCGAAAAGCGATTTTAATATGCACTCCGTGTAGGAGCCTCGGACTCGGTAAAGTTTCGGCCATCGCCATTACGATGTGGTCTATCGGCGTATTTGATTTGCTGTGTTGATCTACACTTAAAAAAAATTATTTTAAAGAATTAAAGAAGTGTTTTCTACGTACTTTATGGTATATTAAATGTTCTTTTTAACCTAGACTTTGGCTGTTTCCTTTTCGATCTTGTTAAACCTTGTACTGTTGATAAAAAATATATATATATATATAAATATATATATATAATTATATTATATTTGTTACAATCATATATCAAAAATTAAAAAAAAAAACGGATTCATTAAGACGTTTTGCAATATTTTAAATAATTCGTATAAAATTAAAAAAAATGTATTTATTATATTACTATCTAATTTAAAAAGCATATATTTTTCAGAGTGTATATACACTACTAATATATATATATGATATACAGTGCTATATGGCTTTTGGCTATGTGCCCGCATCCCAAGGCACTTGCCGAAGCAGCAGCAGCCTCGGACTCCCTAAGTGCCGACACGTGCACTTTGGGCAAAAAACGGGAAACATGTTTGCCTTCTTATTCTTTTTCTCCTTCTTCTTCTTCTTCTTCTTCTTCTTTTTCTTCTTCTTCTTCTTCTGGTTCGAGTGTGTGTGCCAGAAATTGTTGAGGCGCTGGCCTGGCGCTGATCATAACTCTGACGGGGCACACACACAATGGGAAATCAAATGGGTCTGTGGCCAAATAAGTGAAATCAATGTTCTCGTAATGCACAATAGAAACGAGTACTTCTATATTTGGTTGGACGCTTTCGAATGCATAAGTGTAAGTGCATAAATATATAAAAATATATTTACATATACACAAGTAACTGGAGAGTCGATTTGTAATTTATGTTTTGAATACTTTCATTTGCTTCATTTCTTGGGGAGGCACTTGCTATGTGGCATGCTTCAATTGAATTTCGATTATGATAAAGTGCGCCCAATAAGTATTTTCATTTGCATTTTCAATCGAACAGCTTTCAGTAATTGCCAGAAAATTCGTTAGATTTGTACATCTGTCGATTTGTACAGATATAAACTGCAATCCCTTTGGCAAGGCACAGGACACGCGGCATTTCAGCCTCTCTAATTGAATGACGAATTCTTTGTATGTGTGGGTTATGTTTGTCAATGGGTATCTATCTCTTTCCCTCTCTCTCTCTCTCTCTCTCTCTCCGTCTCTCTCTCTCTCTCTCTCTTTCTACCACTGCCACTGTGGTCGGGAGTTTGCGTTGCACATCTGCCTTGGGCGAATGCATTGCGTAGGTAGACCTGGTTTATGGCTATCCCTTGTGGCCCGTAACCTGATCGCATACAAAGAACCTGAATGCCATTATCATTATCCGCTTCGCTTCATGTCTCTATCTGCCACCATGCCACACAAACACAAACAGCATAATTTTCGGCTCGTATAACGCCAGACGGCTAACCTGGATGGGGAACGGTACGGGGACCGGGACCGGGACCGGGCCGGTACCGTCAGGGTCAGTCACGTAGGGGCAGGCAGGCGGACCCAAAAACCTGACAACAAGAAAAAAAAAAACATCACACAGACAAACAGACAATTGGACAGAGAGAGAGAGAGACAGACAGCCAGGAGATCAAAGATCAGAGCTGCTGAGCGCTTTCAGGCCGCTGGCCCAAATGAGGCACTCGCGGCTTATCAGGTAGTAAAAATGCGGCACTTGGATGACTCCGGTGACTGGCAATAATGCTGGACAGGCTGCACTAACCAATGGTCAACGTCATCTTCATCCGCCCTCGGGTCAGCCCGCGGGTTATTAGCTGACCATTTTTCAGAATCATTGTGCGCATGATAAATTGTTGTTGGCCTAATTCTGAGTACCAATTAAAACAGGAAAAACAGATACAAAAAAAAAAAAATAAGAGCAGCAAAATAAGCAACAATAAATTCAATTGTTATATTAAGCATTAAAAACATTAGAAATGTTTCTCATGGGAATGCTACATTTAACCAATTGTGGAGCATTCCATAGGGATTTTTAATCTAATGATACAAAAGTTGCATTAATACACTTTCGTTTAGCGAAATTCAAAATTGTACACAACATTTTTTTGGGCTTTATCTAATCGTGTTTAAAGCTATAAAAAGTTAAAAAACATGTAGCTGTAAAATATTTTATCACTTCCAAGAACTAAATCCACAGCAGAATCTTAACTCTCTCAAATCAGTTTAATATTTCAGAATTTGTTTGTAAGTCAACAAAATTAACTGATTAACTATTTACTTAAAAATTGTTAACGAAACCTTTTTATTTTTCCCTTCGAAACCGTTAAGACCATTTATCTCACAAACTTCCTCTGCATTCTGGGTTCGTTGACTTTTTCGCGGAAGCAGTGGAAAAAAGTATCTTTTTTATTTCTCTCATTTTATGGCTGAAGTTTACGACAAAGAGTAGTCGATGGGGTCAATGTGGAAGTGTATATGTACTTTTGTTTGTCGACATGTATCCGCATGACTTGCCTCCAATTGGAATGCATCTCAAAAATGTTACAATTCGTTAAAAATGCGAGAATCCGCCCCCCAACTCCAGAATAAACAAATAGCCAATTCGATGCTCAGTCATCCAAATTCCGGCACATGTTTTGTGCCTGTGGCTGTATCCGTATCCGTAATGCATTAACGGCTAAATCCACTAAGCCATAATACCCTGTAGGCGAGACCAAAGTGGGTGTGCTCTGAGAATTGTTAAATCAAATTTGAAAATACTTTTACAATGATCTATCAAATTTAAAGATTACTCACACCCTGCCTATAAATTATAAAAATTATTTTAGTTTGAAATATCCTTCTGATGTTACTTTGTAATATATAGAAAATGATTGGCCTTTTGTTCAGTTAATGTTTCTATATACTTTAACTATTTAAATTAATATAAGTATAAGTTAATTATTAATTTACAAAGTCCACTCTTAGAAATTCCCCTCTTACTTTTCTTACTTATAGCCATTTAGTTGCACTGCTAATTCTGTCAAATTTACAGGGTATGCAGACAGCGACTACTTATAAAAAATCGTTACTAGTTGTTTGTTATTATGCGAGTGTCCGATCTTTATGCCAAGTTACAATTTCAACATGCAACGCTGAGCAAGGAAAGCGACAAAAGTGGCTATAATAAAGAAGCATAAATAAATAAGTTTGTGTGCCTGTGCGTGTGTGCGTGTGTGTTTGAGTGTGCGTGAGTGTGTGTCAAAGAATAACACATAAAACACAATAGCAACAGAAATAACAACAATAACAGACGGATAAACAAGAAGCCAGAAATGGCAGAAGCGAAATACAAATGTAAATTTAAACTTTTTCACAATCATCATCGTCGGACTCTGGTCCCCCTCCTTCCCCGTCTCCCTCGTCCATTGTCGACATTTTGTCTGCAACGCGGAGCGAGGGTGTGATATGCCACTCTGTGTGTGTGTGTGTGTGTGCGAGTGTGCACTGCAGTTGCCGCAATGAAAATGGACATTGTTGTGAAATGTTTTTCGATTTTGTGTCCACTGTCGACACCACTAAAACAAAGTATCGCAAAGTGACGACGAAGCTGACAGCGACGCCAGCAGTGGCAGCTACACACAAAAAAAAAATTACTTTGATTTATACGCATTTTGTTAAGACATTTCTGTCAGTGACTTATTTATTTATAATGTGTCGAAACACTTTCTATATTTAATATTGTTAATAATTTTAAAAAGAAATTCCTTAGAAATAATAATACTGAATATATTTCACAGTGAAGTTCGAAGTTTAAAAAATCTGAACACATTCTTTATTTACAGCAACAAACATTTTTTTTTAAAGAAAAACTGCTTTGACATTTTAAAAGTGATAATTCCAATTTATTAAATAAACAAATCATGCGTTTTTTTAAAAATACATAGTCAAATAACAGAAAGGCGGTTTAGCACTGGTGATTTTTAAAATTCGATGGCATATTTTTGGGCGAGTGTAGCAGTTGTTGGTTATAAGCCATGGCAGCAATGTTGGCCGCATTCCCCGCCCCCTAATCAAGGCACATGCACACATGTGGGTGCGGCGATCGGCCGACCGACACGGGAGTGGGAATGAATATGAACAAGGGAAGGGGAATGGGAAGGGGAATGGGGACTATCGCAGCGTTTTCTCTTTCCATTCGCTTATTTTAATTCTCGCGTTTTTCGTGTGGCCCGAGTTTGTGCACCCGAGTTTGTCTGTGACCCCATTTCCGTGAAATGTTTTCGTACGACTTTGACAACATATATTTGTATATATATATATGTGTGTGTGTGTGTGTGTGTGTGCGTATATATAAGAGCCAGTATAAAGGAAATGATGAATATATGAAAATGTGAAAGGGGAAAAAGAAAACATGCGGTTCGCCTTAAGCCGACAGTGCAGCTGGTGCTGAATGTCCCTAACTGTATCTGCAACTATATCTGCAACTGAATCTGCAACTGCATCTGTATCTGCATCGGAAATGGGGGTAGTGGAAATGGATATGAGCTGCTAACGAACTGTTTAAACAAACATATCAGCACGCTGATGAGCTGATGCCTTAATGCATTGCCAAAACAAATATAAGAAAAAAGCGTTTAGCGTTTTTAATTTCAATTCAACTGGGAGAACAAGTGATTAGCATAGCAGCAGGAAATGTGGCTCGTAATTATAAACAAGCGTGTTTTTATAGCCCTATTTTATCACCATATTGTTTTTACCAATAATTTTTTTATTTTCTATTTGGACCACAGCCCTACGTGCAAGCTGCCTCGTTAAACTTCAAATTATTTGCTAGTAAAATAATTTTAAATTCAAGGTTGAATGCTTGCCGCCCACATTTTAATATTTACATTTGTCTCTTTGATAATCTTATTGATCGTTAAAAAAAAATGTAAAGCTTTTACAAAGACTTTTTATGACTACAAATTCGGCCGAAAATTCATCAAAATTCGTTGCAACTATTAAATCGTTTAGAAAATTTAGAAGAATATATATATATATTTGTATCATGTGGAATCTGTACGATTATTAATGCAACAAAATATATTATTAATAATAAATTTGTAATTCTTTTTGCAGTGCATTCATATCCGTCAAGCACGGAAGATGATGAGCTGATGATGAAGGACGATTACGACTACGGTCCCGACGATCAGAGCAGTTCCAGCCAACAGAACAAGCCCTCAAGTATTGCCAAAGCAGATTCGCCACAGTTAAATAGAACTGTGACCAAGACAGGACTTACCGGCGAGGATATTGTGCTCAAGTGCGATGAATCAATTAAAAAGAGTAAGTCAAATTAAAATAATGATAAAATGTTATCTTTACAATTATGTTTATCGTTTTAGATAATGTCATACTGTGGTACAAGGACTCCACCCTCATCGCCAGTGGCAGCACTGTGACTTTGCCCAATTTTAAACTGGATTCGAACTATGAGCTGACAATTCTAAAGGCGAGTCCCCTAGATGCCGGTGACTATTTTTGCCAAATTATGCCCGAAAACGTAAAAATATATACAAAGGTTATACTGGGTGATCATTCAATGGATGTCATTATCCCGGAGAGCTCCACGTCCGGTCAAAGTAGTTTTCATGACATTGATCATTCAATGGATGTCATTATCCCGGAGAGCTCCACGTCCGGTCAAAGTAGTTTTCATGGCATTGCATTCACCTGGCTCCTGCTTGTGGCTCTCGTTCTACAGCATTAGTTTTTAATTAGTATTAAACTGAAATTTATATAATGTCCCTATGGATGTGCTTAGCTAAGTACGCTAAAATTGCAGTCTTTGTCTTCAAAAAAAAAAAGAAATATCTAATTAAGTAAGTCTTGTTAATCGTGTATTTTTCCTTTTTTGTAAAGACAAACGATTTTATTTATTAAAAACCAAAGTATACAAAAATATATGAAGACTCTTTTGATTTTCGTTTTTGATTAAATAAATAAAACATATAATCAAACAAAAAGGCATCAATAATTCAAAAACTACCCAACTTAAATCGATGAGTTCATATTTCGATTATTTTTTAGTTAAATTCTGCGTTTTCGTAGCCCAAAAGTAAAAATAAATTAATTGTTTATTGGTTGCTTTATTTATATCGGTATGTGTATATTCTTAATGTCGCTGTAACTAAAATAAAATGAAAAAAATATTACAATATTTGTTTAAGACACTGACTTTTCTTTTTAATATGTATATGTTAACATGTTGGCTCTCAAAATTAGGTTTTTGCACTTGCAAAAATTCATATATGGAACTTTACTTGAAGGCAATCTTTTGCAACGATTGCTGCAATTGGCACGTTTAGATTTGTTGTATCAATATTAATATTATGATTCTTAAATAAAGTATAAGTATACAAAATATATTCCTATATTCATATTTTGATTGTAAGTATCAACGATTCTGTATGGACAGCAGATTGCATTTATTATGGCCAATGGCAATTTCAGGTATTGTAGCGAACATATTTCAATCGAAGCCAAACAAATAAGCGACTCTCCTTCATTTTGCTCTTCTTCTTCTTCGAACTGATTATCGATTTTAATATGATTATATATAGACATAAGTACTGTTTATCATTTGTTTTTGTTTTATCTTGCTTAATAATAACTAAGTATCAATCGAAAATATCTCAACGTTCCCAAAAATTAGTCCAAACTAAAAGTTGAGAAATTTACTCGTTTTAATGCAGTGCACATATATATGTATGTATGTGTTTGTGTGTTAGTGTGTGTGTGTGTATGTGTGTGTGTATGTGTGTGTGTGTATGTGGAAAGGTACACATGTATATGTATTTCTAAGCTTTGGTCTAGTGTTATCGTAATATTTGAAATGTTCTCGTAACTCGAAAACATATATACATATATATATGTATATGTATTTTTTTTTTATTTATATATATTTATTAATTAAAAAGTGTTTTATATCTTAACTTTCGATTATACTCTCTTGGCTCTATACTAAACATGCAAACCCGCCTCCAAATCACTAGATCCTTATTTACCCATTTCTTTCATTACTTTTTTCTTTTGTTTTTATATATTATTATTATTAATATTATTATTTACATTCGTAAGTGCTTTTAAGTTCAGTATTAATAAGTGTGTGTTGTGCTTGTTCATCTGTTCAGGTAATTGGGAAGTTAATCCTTCGGATTATATATAAATCGTCAATGTTAACTGTTACTCGTTATTACGCGTACATAGAAACAAATAAATATTATAAGCTAGGTTTTGGTCGGTTTTTAACCGATCGTCGCAGTTATTTAAATCATTAACTTTAACTAAACTTAGCTATACGTAATTCATACACTCGCCATACATTATTTCCTCTTCCTAATCCTTGTGTGGATGCTTATTGGCACAAAAGTTTGTTTGCATTTTCATTTTGATTTTTGATTTTTTGAGCAATTTGCCTATGCGTGATTTTGATTTTTGATTTTTGATTTTGGATTAACATTAACATTAACATTGATCCCGCCGTAGCGGGTCGCATTAGCATTTGCATGTATAATTAGAATACTTGGATATTTGCAATGGCCTTCTTATAAATAAGCTGCTGATTCTATTCGTTGCCAGGTGCCAGGTGCCAGGTGCTGGGTTTGCGTATGTAATGTGTAATCTGAAATACATATTTTGGATGTACAGTGCCCAAGTGGATCCTGTTCCTGAGCCGCAACGATCCTTAATGTCGCAGCAGGACTGTGCTGCAGATGGTGACCATAATCATCATCATCAGACCCGGCAGCATATTCATTGTACACGCCGCATTTGATTTTGGGCTGCCCACTCCAAAGCCGGCACGCACCAAGTCATCTGGAGGCACAGCTACATCCGCATCCGTATCGGAGACTGCAAATGTTTAAATGAAAGAACTTATTTTAGTTGCAATTGTCACTTAGGTATCCCAGTACCCACCTTCATCATCATTAATGAAAAACTCGTGACTTGGCGAAAAGTTGGACCAGCCCTGAGTATTCTTCGTCTTGACGTGCGCATGCCAAATTCCGGGGGACAGTTCCATCTGATGCGTTATCTTCCAGATGCCGCTGTCCTTGTCATGGGAATGTGTCTTTAGCACAGACACAGTGGTCCAACTGAACGACTGCAATTGTGATGCATATTAATATGTGAATTATAATTCTATTAAATTAATTTTCTTGGCAAACTAGCAAAATGGCTGACTGGCCTGACAATTGCTGGCTCAATGGAAGGGAAGAGAAATATTTGTAAAGCAACTAAATATATATTTTTTGTTTTATAAACGTTCTTAGAAAGGTTAATAAAGTTAAGAAAAAAAATTGAAATAATCTGAATTTATGATCAATTTCACATAGCATCAACTAAGTCCAAAATTATGCTTTGTGACACTTTGCGCAATTGAAGCGATATTCAGAAAATTTCTGTTCTGTGGAATTGCTAAAAGTGAAGTAAATCCATGTTGCAAGGTTCAACTTACTCCTGTCAACTTGTAGTTGAGCAAGGCCTCCGAGAGGGGCTGCAGACTGCGAACGAGCCAGTGCACTGTGACCTTGTTGCCATCGATGGTGATGTTCTCGAACTGGGGCGTCTCTGGGTGGTAGCTGAGCTGAATGCGCACATCGCTGGCACCGATGGTGTTCTCCACTTGGCACAGATACTCGCCCAGATCGCTCTCTTCCACATGCTTAATGAGCAGCGTAGTGCGATTGTGCTCCTTTTCCAGTGAGTTCCTTATGGAATACTTGTCGGAGAGCGACAGTTTCTTGCCATCCTTGATAAAGAAGCTAATCGCAATTGGATTGGCACGATAGTTGCAGTAAATCTTCGCCGTGTCACCTTTCATGGTGTTCACATGGTGTCTATGTGTGGACGCTTTGGGACTGAACTGCACATCGATAGAGACGCTGCCATGTGGAGGAGTTGCACTTTTATCATCACCCAGACACTGATAAACGCCAGCATTCTCCTCATCCACGTTCTCCAAAACGATGATGCCATTTCCGTCGCCCTGGAGCCGCTGACCCTAAAGATGTATGACATGATTGAGTTAGGATTGTGATGTAAGGTAAGCTGCAATGTGCTAAAGATGAGCCAGGATGAGCACATACATTGAATGACCATATGATCTTTGCACTGTCGGGCAGATAGGTGCGGCACTCGAGCTTGTGATTGTCGCCCTGCTTGAACGTCTGCGAACGATCCGTAACATCGTGATCGTCGCAGAAGATCGATAGCCGGGCGCCAACACTCAGCGTTGTATACTGCTCCACTTTGTCCGGCAGGATCTGACACTTGTAGATATCCGCATCGTCCGATGACACATTCTTCAAAAACAAGGAATTGTCCGGCATGATTTTCACCCGGGTGCTGATCGCATTCTGGCCACTGGTCAGTATCACATCGTTCTTGTACCACATCGCCACGTTGTTATCTGTGAGTAGAGCAATCCTGTTCAATTAACTGCAAAGGATTTGAATAACTCCAACGTACTTCTGTAGTTGCGGGCATCACAAGTGAGGGTCACATCATCGCCTGGCCTGGCAGCAACTGTGAGATTTGACCTCTCAAAGTAGGGCGCTGCCACAACTTCCTCCACGGACGAGGGAACACCTTCAGAGCTTGATAGCTCCTCTCTGTTATCGTACTCATAATCATCGTCTTTAGGATCATTGGTATTCTCCTCGGAAATTGGTGACGCCCGACATTGTTCTGGAAAAAAAAGATGAGACAATTGTGGCCAAGTCAGTTTGCTGTCGTCTGAGTATTTATGTGGTTAATGAGTCATTGCTTGGAGTTCGCTCCCAAGTGAACAACATGTTCGCCATACGTGTTTACACTGCTGATGCAACTTTAAATTGGAATTGATAAAAATCACACCCCTTCAACAGGGGAAGTGCTCACAACATGTTCTACACACGCTTTATTTTTTTAGGAAATTAAGTTATTACTCCGGATGTGAGTTGAAGGAAGGGCGAATAAATGAATTTGAGTACTTAAATTGAGTGAAAGCATATGCCAATATTACCATTTATTTACATAAACTATTCAGTTAACTATTTAATTAATTGAAAATAAACTTTTAAAGTCAATTTTAAAGAAATTCTATTAATATTGTCTTCAACTCTTAACTCTTAGCTCATAAAAGAAATATAATTAAAGATAAAAAATAAATAAATATATAATACATGATTGGCTACCAATTAAATATTTAATGGCAGTTTCCAATTACAGCCTGATAAATTTGGCAAGTATACACAGCCAAAATTGAATCATAAAAGAAACGTGTATTTCAGTTAAGGATCGTAATTACCAACGATTAAGACAATGGCCCAGACATTCGGGAATTCATTGCCTTTATGGGTTAACGTAAAATTTTGGCATTAGACACACGTAAGCAAAGTCAGTCATAATATGCAAATTGAATGACTAAATTATCGGTGTGATTTTGATGATTATCGACAACATTTTGCATGCCATAAAAAATGTGGTCTTTGTACGAGCTCTGACTCGACTCAATGACATCTAACGGCAATTCCAATCTCACTCCAAGCCCACGTAAGTGAGTCATCCAATTTAAGCTGCATTTGGCCACACAATTTGTTGATGATGTGTTGCAAGGTATGATTATGCAATCCGCAGCAAGAGTGGAGTCAATTGTGCTTCAGCTCGTTATCATGTGTAAATAAAAGTTTGCGTTTCGCCTTAAATAGCTGGCATTCAACTGGCAATGATACTTATGGAGACACATAGCCAGTTATCTTATCCAATCCTCTGTCTGCCCCCTCCACAAATAGAGAGTTACCCCTTTTATGGCAGCGAAAAAACAGCTTCTGTCATCTGAGAGAGTCATCGTTGGCGACGGCGCCGTTGGTGGCCAGCCAAATGCCAATAAAGAAGAAGACCGTGGCCATCACAGACACAGTCTCCCAGACCAAGAGCAAGAGCAAGAGCAAGACCGAGACTAAGACCGAGACCGAGACCTTCACCGCCACCAATTTGAATCGTTTTTCGTTGTTCATTTTTGGTCGCCTAAGTCAAGGCCAAACGGGTCTTTACACTTGAAGAAATAGCCGACTGCTAAATGTAAGACAGTCAACACTGCTGGAACAAATAATCTCGTTTTAAAAAGATTTCTAAAGTACATTTTATTTTTAAGCAATGATATTTATTATTTAAAAAAAAAAATTATTTAAATAATGTTGCTTTGTTTTTAGTCCGCATTAAATAATACATTTTCTTGGCGTACTTGATTTAAGTATGTTTGACCTCAGCACACTTCAAATTTAGTGAACAGGGAACACATTAGCAATTCTTGCGCTGTTGTACATGAATTTAAATGAGCCTTGTTTTTTTCTTAAGTGTATGGTTTCACAACTTAGCCCCAGTTGGTCCACTTAATTTCCCAGTCGTCTGTTTGCACTGCCGTAAGTGGGTCAGCTCAAGGGGAGATGTTGCATGGCTGCGCGAGGCTGCTCGCCACATGCGTCAGCTGCTGCTTTGAGCGCACTCACTCCATTGCCGCATTGTCCTTGGATCGATGTCTGGGCTAGTCTCAACTCAACTCAACAGTCTGCCATTTGGGTGCCCCAATACTTTGCCACTCCACCTTCCAGCCACACTGCCTGCTGCTATTTTAAATGTGGGACAATGGCGTCAGGACGTCGCGGCGCCAACGAGCCAGAATCCTTTACACACTCCAAATCATCCTTGACACCCTCGTAACCACCCTGCCAAGTCACTTGAGAGTTCGTACATTTTAATGGAGCACGCATTGGGGGCACAGACTGACGACATTTTGCTTTTGCTGCCGTCAGCAATCGGAATTTCTTCTTTCTCTTTCTCTCTCTCTCTCTCTCTCTCTCTTTCTTGGTATTGAATTCCTTCACTGTTCTGATGTTACTGTGCCAAGGGATGTGAATGCAATTCGTTATGCCATCAAAAAAGTATATTTATCAGGATAGTGAATTCAATGCCATTTTATTGCATTACTCATACGCAATGGGTTGCTGTCAATTGTTGGATTTATATTAGAACCGAAACAACAAAAAAAAACAATACAATAAAATATTTAGGCCTATTTATTTTATGGTAAGTCATTAATCTTATCGTGCCCAAGCATCTTAAGCAACCTTGTACGCATTTATCAAAGATTTAGTAAGTAACGAATAATTTTTAACATTTTTATGAATATTTTGTTTATTTAGAGGTATTAAATTCTCTGATTGAATTGCTCTGAAGTATTGCTGTTTGTTGGGAATTGGCATATCAGTAAGGTCAGCAAGTGGAAAACGGCGCCTCCATTGGAAAACAAGATTGCAAGTCTGGCGACGCATTCGTTTCAATTCAAGATTTAGTTCAAGCACGTATATATATATATATATATATATATATATATGATGATGATGATGATGCGCCCACCTCTTGACCATATCTGTTATTTCATGTCCTACATATGGTGTTGATACTATATACATATATATATATATATATACACAGATACCGTCAAGTTATGGGGTCAGATCGTAAACAAATAAAATGCCATATCTGTCTCGCTGGTGTGTCTTGATGTATGTGTGTGAGGTCTTATAAATAAATATGAACTGATCGCTCTTTGCTAATTCCTTGTACAAATTTTAAATTACTGCCTGTCCATTTGGACCATTCCCAAATCCGCAATGGCAAAAATATAATTTACTGGGGTAGCAAATGGGAATTGACAGCCGCTGCTGTGACCATAAAAGTGGCAAGTAATAGTCTTTCTATATATATATATATATATGTATTTGGACTAATTTTAATGGTTGATCAGCCTACATCAATTTCGATTCAAGGAATTTGCATAGCGATGAAAAAGCCGCCACAAAAACAAAAAATAAAACACATTTTAAATCGAAAAATTTAATTGAAATCAAATGATTTGCCAAAAAAAAAAAACACATATGTCTGCGAAACATTCACATATATATTCGTATATGGAAATGTGTTTTGGACACGGATCAAAAGGGTGTCTGACTTTAATTTCTTATGCGATTTTTCAAATAGAATTTTTGGACTCGAACTATCGTCAAGGGAATATGTAATTTGAGCAACTCTAATAAAAATAGTTCCAAGAAATGTACATTAAATGAATAGAAATGTTGTTTTAAAATTTACATGCTTGTGGCATTGAAAATGTTGAGCAGAATTTTCGTAAAAAAAAAGTTCAATTCACCCGGATTCCATTGGATTGTCAGCTCGACTGGCAGATACCCTCTAAATGTAATGTCAATTTGAGTGTAAATTCAGAGCACTCATTTTATTTTAAAAATATAATTAACACAGCTGCTTTTAAGATCAACATGCGTAAAATCTTGTCTGCTGTTAATTATTGATACAACAGTCAAATTTCAGAATATTTACAAACACACTAAAAATATGCTTTGAAATTCTGGTTTTTCCTTTTGTTGCCTTATGTCTATTTTTATATATTTATGTACTACATTTTTTAGTTTTAGATATGGACATATGTGCAAAGATTTTCGCTGGATATTTACTATGAGTTTGCTAAAGATTCAGATTTCGACATTCGCCATGTTGCCTTATCTCATGGCTAAAATTGGAAAAGCGCACATTTAATTAAAAATTCTGAATTCGTTGGTGGCCATGGAAAGGCAATATGTGTGTGCCTCGATTGTGACCCATAATCGCTAAAACTCAAAACCGGCAACTGGATCACAGATTGGGGGAAGGCAAGCAGGCACTGGCTGCGTGTCTGGCATTAGCAAATATCTAACATCAAACTGCCATTCTTTGCACAACAAATATTTGTTCTACTAAATGTACGGGTCCAGAAACAGGGAACCAAGCAATGTTGAGCAGATCAGCATGGCCCACAGCTTCAATAACATTAGTAACACACTTAGAAAAAATCCTTGAGTTAAAAATTGATATAATAATATTTAATCCCTAAAAACTAGAAAATTGTTCTGTCTAAGAATAAGATAGATTATTAAAAGTAAAGTAGATTTTCTAAGTAATAAATAAATTTACAGATGACGTCAAAAGAAATGAGATTTTCTAGAATTCAGCTTGATTTTTTTTTCTGTGTGCATCTACTACAGCCAAGTGACTAGCTGAGATGTTAGGCATGTGGAATATTTACCGTAATCAACATTTTGCGCCATAACTCTAAACACATATAGAAACTTAACTTTCAACGTTTTCAATAGATAAGCGTTTTCTCCCCGATAAGATATGCTGCTTGCTTCAATTTACTTTGGCTGTGGCTTTGTCGCAAACAAACGTAACCCACGTGTTGCCCCCAGTTATAAGTACACACACAAATACACACACACACACACGAATACACACAACATTTGGTATGATATGTGGGCTGGCGCATTGCTCAAGCTTATTAATATGGCAGACGCAACTTTTGTAATTCATAATTTTGACACAAAATTACATACCCACATTTTATTGACAACGACTCCCATTAAAGAAAAACAAGCATTTTGTAAACAGTTTTCGTATCAAAGAAATATTTTATCTTACTAGCAATTCTTGTTCTGCATATCTTTTTCTTGCGTTCTTCGTTTAGACTTTTAAGTGATTTTTTATAATCAAAAGATATTGGGCAAAACCGAAAAATGCCATAAAGTGATTAACATTCTTTTATTTATAAAATAAATATTATAAATTTATGTTATTCTCATGCATTGAATAAGAATTTATAGCAAAATGAGTTTTTGACATAGATACAATACATATTTTTAACAAAGAATCTAGTCAAGTAAGGTGAAACCTGGTCAAATCTGATCAAGCTAGTGTTGATTTCATTTATCCATTTATTTTGGCAAAGAATGTCTGTGAAGCCCTAACTTCAATTTCGAGTGAAGTTATGTCATAAACGTATACTTTATGGTCTCCGTAATGTCAAGGCTATAATAACAGCTGGTTTCCCTACACTCAAACACAATTAGCCTACATATGAAATATTTGGGCCACAGAGTTTCAAGTTTGTGTATTAATTAAAAAAAAAAGCATCAGCTTTACCCTATCGAAGATATTTGACATAAATTCTTTATAGGAAATAAATGCGATTAAAATTGCGAATTTAATGGGTTAATTTTTTTCATTATTAAGGGGCGTATCTATGCGATAAATTGAAATTTTTAAATACCTGGGGAGTCTTAAAAAAGCACTTAGGCAAATTATATGTGTACATAAATATAGCTTATTGGCATACCAAGAGTAACAGTTAAGTAGACTTACCGCCATAAAATAGTCCAATTAGCAGACAAGCTAGTAACATCCATTTCGAAGATCTCATTGTTACCGCTCTCAGTTGAATTGTTGTGTTAATATAATTTTTTTGGTATATGTAATTTTTTTTTTTGGCAGCACGCACTATGAATTCGAGTGTGTGTGTGTGTGTTTGTTTTGTAATTTGCTGCCACTGTCGGAGGTAGATCGTTAACTGCAATTAATATGTTTTGTTGGAAGTCGATTTAATTAATTTGCCACTAAATTGCTACAACAAATTGCGGCCCCAATTTGGCGCCGCATAGCCAACGAAATTTTTCTTATTATTTATTAACATTTATTATTATTATTTTTACTTGTATTTATATGCGCAACGTGCGTTGCATGCAACCGGAAACTTCAAATTGCTCAAAGCCAAAAATCAAAGAAAAGCGCGCGCATATTTTTTAAATTATTGAATTTGAAAACATTTGTCAAGCACTTAACCAAAGAGACCCCCTAACCCAAAGCCAACCACTCGACTCGCAGCTTTTTGCTAAAAAAAAAAAAGAAGAAAAAACTGAGAAAAAACTCACAGCTTCCAGCAGAGCACACAAACAGTTTTGCGCTGATTGGCAGCTAAATGGTAAACATGGCTTTAAGTATTTCGCATTGGTTATGCAAGCGAGCGAGGCTATTCGGAGTGTAACTCAATGGATATTATGATCTCAGTGCGAAAATTGCAATGTGTTGTTGTGGCTACTTCGCTCGATGGTCAATAATGTTGCCACAAGTCACGTCTCTCTCTCTCTCTCTCTCCCTCTGTCTATTTCTCGCTCCTTTCAGCTCTTTTTGCCTCTGCCTCTTGGCTCTGCTCAATGCCACAGAGCGCCGCAAAGTGGGTCGTGGCGGGTCGATGGTGTGGAGCCAGGAAGGAAGGGGAGGTCAGGGAGAGGCAAGTCGAAATGCATGCAAATATGCATGCATATTCTCGTTCATAAATACACAAATGTGCAAATGCGAAAAGTCATAAACAAAAAATGGCAGCTAAAACAAAACTTTTAAAAATATTTGTATACATTAACGTAACGAAACCTCGACACCCTTTCGATGGACATTTAAGCTAATAACTCATATTTTTGGTATAGTAAACAAAACAGTCTATTTTAGCTTAGAATGTGTTCATTTCAAAGTTGTGCTTTTTTTTCAAAATATTCAACATTTTACAGGAGATCTATATGAATGTATGGAACATTCAATATCTATAAATAATCAACAGTGCTGAGGCACACTTATCCGCTAGCGCAATTAAATAAATATGCATGTACATAAATGTTTACACTTGCTGCACACATACTTTGTGATGACACAAAAGCAAATATGTGTGTAGCATAAATAACTATATTTTTTTTTTTTTGCGCTACTCACCAATTAAATTTGCAATGCTTCGCAATAAGCTTCTAGGTAATGAATTCCCTAACGATTACTAAATATAAAAATTAATAAATATAAATAAAAAATACTAATAAATGTAAGACGAACACGTAAATAATCACTTAGCACTCAACTCCAGAAAAATAGCTTTTATCTCTTTCAACTAATCAGCGTCATTTTTGTTAGTCGGTTGTACTTGGTGTGAGCTATTTTTATTTGCTAGAGTCAGATACAGTTATAAAAAACACCTCATGTGACGACGGTATTGTTAAAACTCACAGTTATCACAAATGAGTGTTTTCGAATATATATTTATCAATGAGCAAGGTGCAAATGCGACATGACAGGGGCTTTCTAGCTTTTTCCAACTCGGTTCTAGCGAGGGACGCTCAAAAAAAAACTATTTTTCATCGAACTCTCCTTTTAAAAATCACAATGTGAAAGTTATTTTCAAAAGTCAAATTCAAATGAGAAAATTCCCTATTCAAGGAAATCAACTTCAAAATGTGTAAAACATGTTGAAAATACAATTGAATTTAAAAAAAAAATGTATTTCTTGAATTTTTATATGTAGTAAGTTTTTAATTTTAAGAGTAGTTAAATTTGAAATGATCAACTTAATTTAAAAATTTTTCTATGTAACTTCAAAATGTGAAAGCATAGATGAAACTACGGTAATCAATAAATTGTTCTAAAATTAAATTTCTCAGATCTAAAAAATTATGATTTCTTTTAACTGTTTTTAAAAGTTCTCACAGTAATATTTATTAAAGTCTGAAAGAGTTTTTCACTGGAGCAAGGCCAAAAAGCACGAAGCTTTTCTTTTTTTCCATCGCTTGACTTCGAATGGAGATCAAATGATATTTTTGGGAATTAGAAAAGGAGTTGCGATTGCAATTCCAGACACGAATATTATCCGAACTGCTCTCGCTCTTGTGCTGGAAATCGTTCGTTCGCTTGGCTTTTAACATTATCTGCTTGCTTGTCTTTATTCTGTTTTTTTGGTTTTTGTTTTTGTCTTGATGTTGTTCTTGTTGCTGTTTGTTTATTTACATTGCGCTCCAAGTTAACACACACACATCAGCAAGGGCTGTGTGTGTAGCAGCTGCAGCTGCGCTCAGTTTGCTGTTACAACCGATTTTTTTCTTCATTTCTTCATATGGAATGGAAGTTGAAAATGCTTTAAAATTGAATTGAAAACTTTTGTACTGTAAATAAGAGCAAATCAATGTTTTGCCTGTGGCGTTTACTTTTCAGCTGTCTGTCTGCAGAGCAGTGCTGCTCAACTCCCCCTGCTCCAACCCCAACTGTTCCCCATCTGCAGCCTACTTGCTGCTCCTTTCGCTGCCATATGCTCAATTTCCTTTCTCTGCCAACTTTTTGGTGAACTCAGTTTTCGTTTTCGCTTTCGTTCGCTGCCCGGCAAAAAAAGAGAGACGACAACTGCATATCGAGTATTTTACATATTGTACAAACATATTTATAGAATGCACATTTGCATATTGCACAAGTGTTTATTTTTTTCTTGCTTCTTTTTTAGTTTTATTTCTGTTTCTGTGTCTAATTAAGAGTGTGCCAAAATTGTATTGGGGGCCACAAATTGGAAATTTGCAATTCACATTGCGAATAAATAGCTAGATGTTTTTTTCTAGTGATTATGAATCATTCAACACATAAAGTGGAGTTGTGTGTATATGTGTGTTGGGGCAGCTGCACCCGCCGGTGGCAGGTAAAAGAATGGTTTAAAGTGAAGTGGCCTGTGTGCCATTTACACGAGGAGCATAAAACTGGTTTGCTTTTGTGCGATGACTGCTCGAGATGGCGATGGAGAGAGATGGAGAAGGAGGGGGATGGAGACATGGAGAGAAATGAAGAGGCAACAACAACAAATATTTCGGTTGAAGACGCGTTACAAAAGGGCAACCTTAACTGAACTGAACAAAACTGCCAGCGACGACATATTGTAAGAGGTGATTTTGATTTACGAGCGGAGGTAACCAATTCAACAATAAATTCAGATTGATACAACTCGAATCTGTTTTTGTGGCTGTTGTTGTTGTTGTAGTTGCAACAACACTTGCACTTGCAAGCGCTTTCTTTCGCTGCTGCTGCATCGCATCGAATTTGTAGACCCCTTACGAATTCATTTGTTTTAGCTTTTGGTTGGCCCCGCCACAGATAAACTATACACACACATACACAATATCTACTGTCTATCTGCGCGCACAAAACAAATTGAAGTTTTCAAGTACTTAATGGATAGGAGTTAAATATTATTTGTAGTATTTCTGGTGCGCTGCGCGCTCTTTGCGTACCCGTCGCGATGCTTTTCAAGCGAGAACTGAATTTAAGTGTAGCGCGTGCTTGGGGAGCCCAAAAGCAAAGGCACAAAGCGCAACGATTGGAATTGGAACACATAACATCTCAACAGCGCTCTCTCACAGTTGCTGCTGGCGCAGGTAAACAATGTGTTTTTTTTCCGCGCTCCGCTTGTGGCGCCAATTTTATTGGAGTCAGAGCGAGAGAGAGATATAGAGAGGAAAAGGAAGAGATAAGTCCAGAAGATGCTCACAATGTCATTGTCAATTGCTGTTGGCGGTTTTCGCTCGAATTGATTTGAAGCCCTACACCGAAAAAATACCCTTCAACTTATCACCGAAGTAGGGAATTTATGTACGTATAACTATTGCCTTGAAATATAAAAGCTTGCAAGTCTTAAGATCTTAAGGTAAATATAACACCATTTTAGTTTTTAATAAAAGATAAGCCTATTGATAAAGTCTCATGAGTTTTTCTTTTTTTTCTGGAAATGACACTCTGTCTTATCAAATTTTTTATGTTCCTATAAGCTTGAAGCTGATTCATCCATTTATTTATCTCTGCAATGAGGAAGACAAAGTGACTTAACCATCAAATAAACAAATTATTCACATATATTTTTAGCTTATGGCTAAATCTATTGGTCACAATTTCTTATATATATTTTTAGGGAAATAAATGACATTACGGAAATAATCTTTTAAAAATGTAAAAATATTTAAAGTAATGTCTTTCATTTAATAATGACACTAATGCAAGCAACACATTTTAAATATATTGTTTTCATAAACGTATATTTGAAGAGACCACATATCGATAACTCGATAACTAATTTTTGCATGCGTAGCAAACTTGCAGCACTGGCACTCAACAACACTACACAGTCGACTGCGCGAATCTTTGTTTACAAAATTTAAGATAAACAAAAAAAATATGGACGTGTCTCTCTCTGAATTCAATTCCCTTGACTTGGAGAGAGAACTCTACGCTCGCGAACTGGATACCGAGGGCAGTAAACAGCAGCTCTATGACCGTCTGCTGGCCGCACGACCCAAAGACACACAGCCTCCAAAACGCGGTTTGATTGCAAAATTTGGAGCTCGTTTGCAGGTGGAGGATTTTGCTGAAGTTAAGCTATACAATCAGGCTGAATTTGAGTTGTTGTCTAGCAAGCTAAAGTGGAGACTGGAGCATGTGCGTCGCACAGAAGCTGGCGAGAGTTTGGAGTATTTTCATCCGGATGTGCTCCGTCGCATAGATCGCGCCAAGACATATATGCTGAATATGGATGAGTTTCTGGTGCGACAAGAGCCATATATTCACAAGGTAAGCCAAACGATTAATCTTCTAAATGGAAGATTTAATTAAGCACATTTTATTTACAGATCTTTGCTATATTCGTATCCCGCACAGGTGGTCAGGAGCCACATCTTTGCTATGCCCGAAGCCTGGCCAAATTACGCACCTGGGAAGAAATTCCCGAGGAGTTTGAATGGCCAGTAAGTGGGACTACTATTTACCATGATAATGGTAGCTATAAATAATATTATTAATTAATTGGCAGCTGATGGGAAGTGAACACATTGAAAAAACCTTAACCAGCAGCGAAATGGATAACGCTGAGCTGGAGACAAAGGTAAGTAAAAGTTCTACCTTGGAAATGGATATATAATTGTAGTCTAATAATCTTTCTAAATTCTTAGCTCATCACATCCGAGAACATTGCCAAGGCGATGACGTACATATTGACTGTGATTCGGGAGAAAGGATTAAAGAACTTTGTGGCAATAGCTTGTGATCAGAATAGACTTGGCTTGGCAGAGGTGACACAGCTGGTGGAGGCCAGTGGACATGTAATGCTGCCCTGTGTCTTTGACACGAGCGATCTACAAAAGTCCCTCAGGGACATGTTCTGCTCGGCCTGTGTGCGTTGCTCGGTGCGTGTCTCCAACGAGTTATATTTGCAGAGTAGCTACGAGGAGCAGCTGAGCAGGATATGCAATAGCAATAGTACGAAGAACATGAATGCAGTCCTGCTGCTCATGGACTATGTGAATCGATTGCCACAAATCCTGCTCGCCATGTGGCACTTTGAGGAGCATCGCAATAAGCCAATCTCGCTGCTTGGCCTCAACAACAAATTGGTGAAAATCTATGGTTCACATTTAAGAAGAGAACTGCCACCGATCACTTTTGTGAACTGTGCGGCTGGCTCGGGTCTATTGCAATTGCTTGTCTTCGACGCCTTGTGGCACATATCTCCAGAGCCCGAACCAGAAGAGCTGCATCCACAACAGCTCCAGTAAAAGATAGATAGCTAGTAATTTTTAGTATATTATAATCAGTTGCTAATTTAAATGTATAACTATTAATATTAATATTGTTAAAAGGTCTGTAAGAATATCTTTTATATATTAATTTATTTGTTGGAACATTGAAATCAGTACAAATGCATTTATTTATTGCTTTATGTTATGTGTAACGCATATTGAGCAAAATTTGAATAAATATCGCTAGATATACCAAGGCACTATATTCACAGGCTATGGCTGCCTCATTATGTGTCATGCTCGCTGTGAATATCTGTGATCTCTGCGTGATCTCATTGTCAAAGGCCTCCTCCGTTGCATCATATTGCATTTCCGATTCCGTCGAATAATTTGGCAGCTCAACTGAAAGTTTAAAAATGTTTAAAAATATTGTAAAATATTAATCTCATTGTTTTTATTATTATTATTATTATTACCCTCGCCGCCAGTGGCGAATCTGACAATTTTACTATTGTCGCTCCAGCCAAAGCTGCTCCGAGCCAGAACTGACACCTCAAACAGACTCGCAGGCTGCAGGCCATGCAGCGTGTAAGAGGTTATATAAATGGGACCTGAAATTGAGATTGAAAATTAATACCATGCAAGTCTTAGCTATGACAAATTTCTGTTTATAAATAAATAAATTAGCTTGCAATGCAAAAGTCAAATTCTTGATTCGTTCCCAAATTACTAAATTTATAAACATATTTTGAAATAGTTTTGATTGTTTATATTAATTTGTGTTTTTAATAATGATATGTTGTTTATTGTACCCTTAACTGAGTTGGATATAAGATGATTTCTTGTATAATTCAACAGTTGTTATAGTTTCACTCACCAATTGTCACTTGGGCTGGAATCGTCAGCTCAGTCCAGTTGGTTCTAATAGTCCTTGTTATATTTGCTAATAGTAAATACAATTTATTAATGATTTTAACAAAAGTAAAAGTAAAGGTAACTTTTCCAACCTGATGGTATCTGTCGGAATTTCAGCTTGAACTCCATGATGGGCAGCATGCTCTCGGTTTGCCAAACGAGCACATGCGAAGTGGAGCTCTGGGTGCCCGGATTGATCTTGAAGACACAGGGCATGGGTCGACCAGTTAGCTCCACGGTGGCGCTCTTGAAGCCAATCGAGTTGCTCGCCCGGCACTCGTATTGACCCATGTCGGATTCACGGACCTTCTTGATGGTCAGCACGTGCTTGATGAGGCTGACATAGCTGTCAAAGGCCTGATTGACAACGCCCAGTTCCGTTTCCTGACTGCTAATGTGAGCGCCAATGGGCACGGGAACACCGTGATGAAACCATTGCAGCGTCGCCAGCGGTGCCGCCTCGACAATGCACTCCAGATGTGTCCGATCTCCGACTCTGGTGTAGACAACGCTCTGCGGCAGCGTCACCTCCGGAGCAACTACAGAAATTTTAGTTACTTACTGTGTTACAAAAGACAATTGCAGCAGAAAACTTACACAGAACTTGGAGCTGAACGCCTGCCACTGCAGTCTGACCCACTCCATTGGCCGCCAGGCACTCGATCAATCCCGCCATGCTGCGCGACTTGATCTCAAAGATATGACTCTGACGATTGCCCAAGTTGCTGTATTGATCCACTGTGTTGCCATTATGGCGCCAGCTAATCGCTGGCTGTGGCACTCCCTTTGCCGAGCAGATCACCTCAAAGATGGCGCCGATGGGCAGCTCAAGGACGCCGCTTGGCTCCGTGGCAACACTCGGCTCGTACTGCACCTCAATGGCGTGCACCTGGATGGCTTGATAGCTGTTCGCCATGATCTCGCAGTAGTAGTCGCCAGTGTCTTCGGCTTTCAGATTGGACACCTGCAGGCTACCATTGCTCCAGAGCACAATCCTTTCGTTCGGTGGCGGAATCTCCGGATGGCGAGAGTCCACCAAAGGTTGATTATCGCGGTTCCAGCGCACATAGCGAAAGGGAGCTGTAGGTTTGATATAATAATTAAAGATGAACAATTTCTATTTTCTTTTTATCCTTAAATAATTGTTGACACAATATTTTTTAGCTTATTATTTTAATTATTATTTTTATATTATTTTAAACTGTGTTTATTTGAAGTTAAGCTTAGTTTCTAGTCAAAGTTTATAATATTATTGCAGGCTCAAATTCATAATTAAAATTATTTAATTAATTTTATAGCTCACAAAAAAATCAAAATAAAATTCGATTACTAATAAATTTTACTAACAAATTATTTATTTCTAAGAGATTAGTTTCTCTGAAATTTCAAATCTGTTTATTGACATAAAATCAATGTCTATTAAATATTATTCAATTATTCAACCCTCTTTTGGGGTTTAATTAACTTGTTCTCAAATATCAAATTTCAATGGGCGCTGTCAATAACCCTTTTTTAATTGACATGACCTACGATGGATGTATAATAAATCACTTAGTGAACCTACTTCGAAAACATGCAGTTGACGTTAAATTAATAAAATCCGTTTTTGCGTCTATTATGAAAAAAAAAAAGATAATAAAGAATGAAAATCCATTGTGATAAACGAATTTCCTTGGCTGCCTTTTGTGTAGTCATTCAAGGCGCTTTATGATATCAATCTAGAGTCATCTTTTGCTGGCTTTCAAATTAAATGTCATTGTTATATCAAATTGTTCACAAAGAGGCACTTTCAAGGCCCATTAATAGCTGAACAAATTTAGTTATTTATATGCACATTTTACTTTTTGAATTGCTCTTAAAATGCAACCTTTAATCTTTAGTTAAATTATCTTACTATCCAAATAGCACGGTAATAGAACTGTATGATTTTCGTAGGATTTTATTGTGGTTGGAACACTTTTGAATTTAAGTTTGTTTTCCAGATCATTGTTGAAATTGAGCTCGGCCCTCGAGGGATGCAGGCCAATCAGTAAAAGCGATATTAACAAATCAATGGAACACATATTGCGGTCACTTGGATTTAAATTCAATTAGAGAGCAGCGATTTAGTTTTTCGTATTATTCGAATCTATTCCAAGCAACCAATTCTCCTCTAGGCAGACGCGTGTCGCAATTTTGTGTTCCGGCGCGCTTCAAGTCACGAGCCCAACTGAACGCTTGAGCTGACGATGTGAATCTGCTCTGGCGAGGCTTCCCCCAATGCACACTTGAGGCGCTGCAGAGAGGCAGCGTGAGAGGCGTTGATGAGAAGACAGCTCAGAAAGTCACTTGCTCTTTCTTTGGATGCCGGTTGATTAGCTGACATTTAATGTACAGCAACGCAGTTGCGCATTGTTCTTTGTTTTCTTTTTTTTTTTGGATTGCAAACACATGTGCAAGCTTGAGATACATACATATATATATATATATATATAGATATATAATGTACATAATATTTGTATCTATAGATGCATCGAAGCGTTCCAAACGCCCACCACACCAACCATGTCCATTTGCCCTGGGCCATGCATCGTTAGTTTTTTTTGTCGGCATTCTAAATCCGATTCTGATTCTGATGCTGTTGCTGCTGCTGCTGCTGCGGCTGCTGCTGCTGCTGATCTATTACATTCTCCGCTTCACAGAACGTGCTTCTGTTGCATACTCTGAGATAAAATGTCACTGTGCCACAATGGGAAATATGTTTGGCCATCATCATTGTGATCGGATCAGACACATACAATTCACACATTCACATTTGGTCACAATGTGTGGCTCCAAATGCTGTCCAAGTGGGCAGAGTTAGGGCCAGGTCCTCCCCTATGTGGCATCGTTAAGCATGTATTCTGAATCTGCATTTTTAATAAAAAACTTTTACCGGATATGCATTTATACATAAACTGATTGTCTCGATACAAATTGTTGCATAATAGTAAGTAAATGTGACATGCATTCAGAATACTTTTAATTTAAAGTTGTAAATGGCTGCAAACAATTCAAAGATAAAACTTGTTCAAAATTCTGTTGAAAAAGAAGAACCCATACGGTATTTAAATTATTTCGAATGAGAATCGTGTATCCAAATTAAAATGCAGTCTTATATTTAAATTAAAAAACACAATCTTTAAAATGCGAGTGCGATCAACCTATTAAAACTAAACCGATTTTCAAAAGTAAATTTCCAACGGTTCACTTAAAAAAAATGGATTTTAAGAATGGATCAAAGCTTTCTGAATCAATAGCTTTAAATTTTTTTTAAATAAATGTTGTCTACTAGAGTACGACTGCATTATAAATTCGAATTTATGTAAAAGACATTTATCTAAATATAAACCATAGCTTTAACACATAATCGACCCATTTACACATTTCGTACTCGATTCGATTGTGACCTTTAACAGCTTTATATAGTTGAATTTTTACTGCCCGCGAAGAGATCTGAAATGTGATCGCTTTCAATTAAAAGACAATTTCATCGAATTAATTAAATTAGATGTTGCGGACTTTTTTGAAGGGGGCTCCAACAGCTGCGCAAACAAACTGCAAACCAATTAAAGACGCGTCCAAAAGACTTAACCCGACTTATACACACACACACACACACACACACATGTATACATAGAAGGCATTAATGTTCTCATCATCATCGGCATATTGGTACAGTTGAGCAATTAGTTCTCATTTGGGAAACAATTGTTGTTCCTTGAGTATAGTAAGTATTTATTTATGTTTAACCTGGGCTACATTATTTTTAGCTTTGTTTTGTTCATTTTAAAATTAATAAACAGCTGAATGCTTACAACCGACGCATTAGCAACTTATGTTTTTTAACGGTGTGGGCTTAATATTATTTTTATATAGTATTGGGCATTAAATCAAAGTTTAACTGATGCACGTTATAAGAATGTATGTTTGCATGTGTGGCAACATGAAATATAAATTAATTTTTAAAACAATTGTTGCATATATGTACAATTATAGATGATTTATATAGAAACTAATACAGTTATTTTTTGTTTTAAACTTAACGCTGTTTGAATTACAAAGGATATGTAATCCTATGACTATTTTATGGTTACAGTTAAACGAGTTTCGTATTTAAAAATGTTTAGCTAATTGTTGTTCATAAATTATAATTATTGAAACACAGACAAACACACAAATAATCAGGGACAAAAATTCCATGAGTAACAGATATTGGCTTGTAAAACAAGGAGTCTTCAAAAACGCATTTGAAAAAGATTCCTTGAACAGAAAATTATAATTATAATAGTGGATCGTCGACAACGTATCCAGCACAATGCGATGTATTCGTAAGCATAATAGAATTTTTGTAAATTACGCCTACACAGTTCGGAGCCGCGTTAACAAAACTTTTCTATTACGATCATCGATTACGCTTAATTACTCGTAACTTCTAGCCTAAGAGGGGGATTGTGAGGATGGGGAGGTTAAAGAACTTCGACATTAATTGGGTGGAACACTAAATTAGGCCGCGCTTCTTTTTGTAATCTTCCAGGTTAAGTGAACGCTTGGACACCGTTTCGGTTGGCTTGTTCGCCGGCTTTGGCAATGCATTAGCGCTGTTAACTATATAAGGGAAAATATTGTAATTAAATATATATTTAGATATATAAATATATATTGTTTATTAAGTAACTCACCTGGCAGCGGCACATCGAGGTCTATGTCAAAGTCGTGCAGCGAGTACAGACTGTAGTCCTTGCCATCGTTTGCCTTTGCATTATTGGAAGTACTCGTCTCATTTGGTTTCTTTTTGCCCGGCGGCGGCGGCGGCATCGGTGCCAACAGCACATCTTCGTCATCCTTTTTAATGCCACCCTTGAAGCCCATGCGTGGCTGGGTGATACGTCGCGTGAATGGATCCGATATCTTCTGACCTTTGTTGGCACGCGCCTCCTCCATGATGGCCTTTTCAGCATCCTGGACATTGCGCTTCCGATTGCGATCGTTGATGTACGAAATCAAATTGAGACTGTGCGAACGTCGCTTGTCCAGTTCGGAGGCGCGGCTCTCCAGCTGATCAATCTGCTGGCCCAGATCGTTGGCGATGTCGTAATCGCCGCGCAGCATCGCCGCGTCGCGTTCTTTCATCAGGCAGGTCTTTTTCATGGCATAGTTGGTGGGTCGATTGCGGAAGCGATTCTTCTCCTCAACGATCTTGTCGACATCCTCGTCCTTGTACTCGTAGTTGAGGGCCTTCTTAATGTCGTTGGCCTTGATCTCGATGAGATCAATTGAGGGCATCGGCACATGCGACTGCTGGCATATATCGACCCATTTGTTGAACTCTGTTTCGGTGAACTCCTGATTCGAGATGAACTCCAGTCGAAAGACGCGCTCCTGTGTGCCATGCTTCAAGCGCAGTCCACGATTCGTACGCGTCGTGCCCAAACTGTAGATTTTTCCAGTTTCGACAACGCCAACGATTTCGGCAACGCGATAAACGGGCTTCTGACCGTTGTTGCCAATGCTGATGCGGACGAAGCAATTGACGACGGTACTCTCAAATATGGGCAGATTAACAAAACGCTCCATTTTGAAGCGAGACAATCGCAACTTGTTGAGATCCTCACGGGTGGTTATAAATACCGGGTCCTTGGTCGTCTTGTCATCTTCTTCCGATTCGCTGGAGGCTTTGCTGCTGTTCGAACGGGATCTTTTGTCCGTCGGCTTCTCATCGTCATCCCAGTCACTGCTGCCGGAGTCATCTGAATAGATTTCAGATGCTTTTAGTTTCACAGCCGATTTGCAACCGGACACGCTCTCCAGTTCCTCTTTGTCATCATCCCGATCACGTTCCGCTTGTCGCTTCGCTTCCTCCTCCTCTGCAAAAGGAAATGAAAGAGAGAGATTTGTTAAATATATACAACGGAAAGGTTTACTTTGTGAAGCCAAAAATTCACCTCGCTTAGCTTTTCCCTCTCGCTTGGCTTTCAGCATGGCCATTGCGTTGCTGCGCTTGTCATCCGTTTTGTTTGCCTCGACGTTCTTTTTGCGCTCCTTGGAGCGCTCCTTATGATCTAAGTAATCGGCCACATCACTGGCCCTTTGCTCCTCGGCAATCCGCTCGGCACTACTGCTTCTGGGTGCACCAGCACCTGAACCGGAACTTGCTCCGGATGAGGATGGACCCTCGCGCATCGAGGTCAACGCCGGCGGTGGACTCTTGGGCATGGTGCGTGGTTCTAGTACGCCACTCTTGCTCGGATCAGTATCAGCACCAATGGTTGCCTGATGAATGTTTGGTGCTGCGAGTTCTTTGGCTCTCTTGAGTCGCTTCTCCTTCTTGGACTTCTTTTTGGCCCGATCGCCCTTTGACTTTGATTTTTCGTTCCTTTCGCCACGGCGGGCAAGCTTTAGCTTGCGCTCGATCTCCCAGCGGGTGCGCATGATGTCGCGCTGCTCAATTCGCTTGAAGATCTCCGTTTCGCGCTCTTTCTCCGACAGTCCATTGAGTCGCTTTCGATCAGCGTCATCGCCCATCAGATCATCATCGTAGCCATCATCAAACTCGGAATCTGAACTCGAGGATGATGAATCAGAGGAATCTGTGCCAGAGCCCGAGCCCGAGTCCGACGATGATGTTGATTTCGATTTGGATTTATCGTTATCAAAATCGCTGTCGGATACTTCTCCCTCCTCCTGTTCACTCTGATTATCTGCCTTTTTATGCAGTTCGGCTTCGGGACGCTTTTCGGTGGAAGTGGGGACATTTGTTGGCCCGGCCTCATCCTGACTATCATCGTCCCAATTTTCCTCCGAGGAACTCGAATCCCTGCTCGTCTTCTTTTGGCGTTTCTTTTTTGTGGCGGGCGCTCCCGATTTATTATTAGCCCAGTCTGAGTCCGAATCTGACTTGGAATTTGTCGCTTTTGTGACATTACTTGGCTTTTTGCGTTTTCGGGCCACCGACAACAAGTCCTGCATGCAAAATACTTATGCAAGTTAATATATAGATTTTTACTTATGATTTATGCGTCGCATTGATTTTTGTTGCATGGCGGCTAAATTTTTTCGGAGCGTCCTTCCACACTTTTAACATTTTCATTACTCACCGATTCCAGGTTTGTGTCTGTATCGCTGTCGCTGTTGCTTGAATTTGAGTCCATTAGAGATTGCGTTCGCCGTTTTCCCATACTAATTAAGTAAATTTGTGCCAAACAACAAAGCTAACCTGCAAACAGGGTGAAAATAAATAACCAACATGAACATACATACAACATACATATATATATAACATAAATACAGCGATAGACCATTTACATTTTGCTCAACTGTTAACGGTTAACAGCGACGACTCATTTTTGCGCGCAGCAATAGCAACTTCTGCCTATATCGTGAAAACTTTTTCAAATTATGCAATTCGAAGAAAAATTGCGTACGATCACAAAATTTAGGTTTTGTTTCAATTTATTTATAAATTTTTTTTACTTTTAATGGCTCACAACTCAATAAGTTACAACTGCTGACTGGCTGTAATTCGCTTCTGTGATGCTGAATAACAGCCCGTTGCCAATAATCGATTTAAATAATCACACTAAAACTTTGGCCAAAAAAAGGGATAAACTGATTACAAGCAATCGATAGGCTGAATGCCATTGGTTCCTGACTCAATGCTGATAGCTATGAAATCAAGGTGCCAGTTTGTATTTTGAATTTGTAAATTTCTCACAAAATGATTGTATTTGCACAAATATTAAAATCTTAAAATTATTTTGAGATACAGTTATAAAATTAGTTACGTATGTAAGTAACATTTCTACTAAAACATCAGTGAAAGATAATGTACTGGCATTTCCATTGAATACATAATCTTGTAAAAATCATATAAATCTTATGTAATTTGCTCTCACACAATTGAAAATGTGTAAATATGAGGAGACCCTCGAAGACATTTAGTGGTTTTACGTTTATCGCGGTGTATGTTTTTACGATGCTTGTTTGTTAATGGTTGTGGTAAATGACAAAATTAATACGTTCGCCTGCTCTGTCATCGCAGTGCGGTATTCACTGTACCTGAACACAGCCTTGACACTGAATGTGGTGCTTTTCTGCATTTTTATGGCATTAAAAATTGTTAATGTTTTTTGCTCAACAGTCGGTCTCTTGAGCTTAAGCACCCCATTTATTATGGCCTACTGGCGATGTCAGCTGCAACTGTAAAAGTTAGGAGGGAGGGCCAGACTCACCTGAAGTGGTCTCCATCAGTACGCTGGTAAAACGGGCTACAATGCGACGTCCACTAATGCAACAAATAAATCATGAAAAGTGTGTGACTGAAAGTTGCCAGCACTGAGAAAAAATGAACGCCAAATGCAGAATATATATTTTTTGCAGTCTGATGCCCCGAGTTGGGAATAGAAACATTAGCCATGTGGTGCAGAGAGCTGCGGCAAAAAGCCGGACATAAGGAAAGCTTATACTAGGAAAGGTTATTTCTCTTTTGGTATGTTTTTTATATATATATTTTATAAGACTATAATTTTTATCGGCTCTACAAATAATAAGAAGGAGTTTTTAAGAAGGATACAACTTGGAAACTGCGAAAAATAGATTTAAAGTCAAGTGTTTTATTATTTAATTAATTAATTTTAACATTACAATATTATTTGTTAAATCTGTTTTCTCCCTTTTCGTGAACAAGTCTTAATTAAATAAACATGGTAAATTTGTAAAATATATTAAAATAAAATATCAACTATTTTATTTCGTTATTTCTTAGTAGTAGTGTATTTGTTTACCCTTATTTTCAACAGTTACACTTGTTACACTCCTGATAAATGCCTTTAAAATTATGCTGGCCACTTGTCCAGCAGTTTTTCATCACATCCTGGCTGCAGTCTATACATGTTCTCCCTGCAGGACATTTAGTAAATTATCGGGTATTGAATTTGAATTTGACATCGAATAGTGGCTATTTCTGAGACAACTGGAATGCGACTGAATACTGACTGACTGCAATGGCACTAATAAAATAAATAGACTATGAAACTTACAAGCACATACGTACACACATACGCACACTCGTACACACACACACACACAGCCACGCACATAGAAGCATACAGTGAATACAAACGTGAATTCTAGCGTGTGAGAGTGTTTCAAATGAAATGCTAAGAATTTCATGCTTATGCGTTCCGCTCAATGGATTTTGGATGACAGACTGACAGACGAAGGGAGGCGACTGGGAAGAGGATATAAACATTAAGATAGCGGGATGTGGAAAACGCAATGACATTTAATGGGATTGGGTCAACAAACGCATTAGTGTGTTCATGGACCGGGAATGCGAATGGTAACCAGGATAAGGACATTATGGTGTGCACAAATTGTAGCGCATAATTCTTTAATGGGATAAATTTGTGCTTTATTCATTTTCAATAAATACAAAATGATTCAATAAGTGTGGTGAATAGATTGGAAAAAATCGGAGATGCACTAAAAAATATATATAAACTGGAAAACAATAAACTTCTGAAATGGATAAAATCAACTAAAAATACTTGAGATTAATGAATAATATAATATTCATAATATACATAAGTATATATATGTGAAAATCGAGTGGCTATTTATAATTTATTATATAAGCCTATGACCGGGTAGCTCAGTCGGTAGAGCATTGGAATTTTAGTCCAAGGGTCCAGGGTTCAAGTCCCTGCACGGGAGATATTTTTTTCCCTTTTCTTACTATTCAAATAATCTTTTATTTTTTACTAATTTAAGCAAACAGCAGTAAACAACAAATAATTAATATGTACATGTACAGATAAAGTCCTACATCAAAACACGGTTAAATCAAACTCCAGCAAAATATTTGCTGCATTTGGAATCAATTTGAATTTAATTCTGCAAATTGAAATGCCAAGAGCAGTCACATGGAATGCGTCTCAAATATAGACACACACCCAGACACACTCTTCCACACACACACACACACTAACACTGAAAGCAATGTCTTCAATGTCAACAAATGAATAGAAAAAACTTAGTCGACTTCGACCTACTCTGATAACAACATGCCTAAGATATAAAAATATATAAATGTATTACATATTATATTATTTTTGTTTGGTAGAAATTTATATAATGTTTTTACTTTAGCCTTAACTCTGTCAAAACTGAACCGATTTGAGATTTCTGAATAAACTTTGCTGTAAAAAAAATTACAAATGGTCAACAAATATAAAAATTTCTTAACGCATTTTAAAACTGCCAATTTTTAATAAGGTATAGTCTCCAAAGAACTGATTTGCATTTAAGTTGAAACTAATTTGAAAAAGTTTACAACACTTATGTGCAAAACTCTACTCAAAGACATACTTTAGTCAACTTTAGGGACAGAGTATTAAAAGTTTCTAGACTCAAGTCAGGCCGTGGATACAAAAGAAGAAAGCGAAAACTTTCACTTTAAAGGACACGTAGAAGATACTTTAGGGATACTCAATCAAAGTGACTATATGTATACATATGTGTACATAAATATGTGTAGTCTGATAGCATATAGACAAACATGTAGGACAGGTTGTCAATCTCTGCGAGAGTTGGTTCGCCATTCGCCATTGGAAGCTCGGCGAAGCGCAAAGCGGAAATCAGACGCCATATCAGGCGGATACGCTCGACAAGACCGGACGGAAATGAAACGTAAGTGAACATTGCAGAAACAACAAGCAGCCGAACATTGAATTAAATGTTCGGAGCATCAGCAATATAAACAAAAACAAAAAAACGAGAGGACAACTGACATTGACAACGATGATGATGCCATTGAAGCTGAGGTAGGATGCGGGCTAAAGATTTAGGACTGGGATATACAATAAATAGGACAAGGTAAATATTGAGTATATGCCATCGTAAACAGAACGAGATTGTGTCAACAGTGGCAATAAAAATGCAGTACCAATAAAGCGCATCAAAGCAATTTTACTATTTTCGTTGCTCCACTTCGACATACGTACATATACATATACATATACATATACATATACATATACATATACATATACATATACATATACATATACATATACATATACATATACATATACATATACATATACATATACATATACATATACATATACATATACATTCATTCGTACAAACATACATACTGAATTACATAGAATTTTGTTTAACTCTTACTCACCAAAGTCATTTAGCAAAACATTAAATCGATTTCGCATTTGCAGTAGAAATGCAAATGCAGACAGCAAAAACAACATCAATTTTTGTTTGTCGACTGTATCAAAAAAACACATTTATGTAGATAATAGCAAATAGATGCATCTAGATACAGCTACATTTCTGCAGCAGATTTATGTGGATATTCAAACCAAGAATTTCAATTCTGACAAATGCTGAAAATTAGTGAGAACTAAAATATTTATGCATATGAAAAAAATGAGATAAAATCTACTTAAAGTAATCTCAACAAATTGATGAAAATTCTAGTTATAAATAGCTTTAAATATTTAAGTATTTTGTTAGATTCTTAGAATTCTTAGTAGCTGAGATGTCTACGTTAAAAATCATAAAACAATGAAACCTCATTGGAAATTTAGGCTTATAAGTAAATTGTAGTCTCTTAGCAGATGCAATTTTTGGCAGTGGAAAATTATATTCAATTAAGATTTTGTCGAAGAATTTTTTAGCATAGATCGAAATCTGAAGTCTTTAGAGTGTTTTAAATATTCTACACATCTACTTTCTTTGAAACTGCTCATATTTTGATTTCTTAATTTGAATTTTTAGTCTTAATACAATTTTAGTTATTCTTTTTAAATGAATAATATTTGCTTAGCCTTCTACAAATTGCATAGCACAATTTGGTACAGCTTTTGCTATCTAGTCTTAAACTTTATTAAATTAGATATATATATATATATAACTATATATATATATATATATATATATATAAACTTATTCAGAACAAGTGCATCAGCATCCGTTGTAAATTGACTTGAGTCGAATTTGACTGTTTCTTTAAATGGTTTAACCAAGCAAAAGCGCAACTAAATCGCTTTGCACTGCATCGTTGTGTGTGCCTGACTGCGAGTGTGTGCGTGTGTTTTTATATATACATATATACATGCATATATAGAAATATACATATTTACATACGCATATCTGTATGCAAATTGAAGCAAAGTTTTTCTGGCGGCTGCCTCTTCGAGGGCTAACTGAAACGCTTTACACGATTTCTTTACGCCATGTTGCACTTTTTGCGAGTGTTGGAAAGTTCAAATGACTGTGAAAATGCACACAGGCGACGGGGAGCCATCCCAATATGCAATGGGAGGGGGAGGGGAATGGCAACAAGAACAAACAACGGCAACAACTATTCTATAAAACACCAGCTGGGTTGTCGAAACGGCAACGGCAGCAACAAAATGCTGCACGTGTTGCAAGTGCGCAATCGAAAAACTTGTATATTTTATGCATAACATATTTTTTTTTTTTTTGAGCATGTGAGAAAATACAAAAATTGGAATAGAAAACATTGTGGCGACTTTTAACCTTGAACTTTATCGTTGAGAATATAAAAATATAAAGGAACTAAACAACAGAAAATTCATTTATTTAGTATTACATTTATCAAAGTAATATGTATAAATACATTTTTAATTGCTTGAAATATATTTTCCCACGTAATAAAAAAAAAACCAAATATATAATTATATCTTAATTGTATAATTCTAACTTTTAAGTTATTTAAATGTGTTAAATTTATATTAGGTATAACTGGCCTTAAATAGATCATTACTTTAAATAAATTTAAAAAAAATATAATAGATTTGATAGTTTCTTTTTGTACTTAAGTTTCTCATAAAACTATGGAGAAGGGAGTACATTGGGACGTCTCAATATTATTAAGGAATTAGTCTTCCCGTTTTTTCCCCCGTTAGAGTAACCGCTTCATAAGCAACTGTTGCCCATCAAAAACGTCGAAAACGCTGTGGTTTCCCATGGGGAAATATTGCTAACTTACAGATAAAGATAATAATCGGTTAAATTGGGATAACTCCAACTGCGCAGTCGCCATGCAAAAAATAGAGAGAGAGAGAGAGAGAGAAAGAGCGCATTCGTCCTTATCTTGTCCTTATGCTCTCTCTTTTCAAGTTAGCTACTCTCAGAAAGCTCCTTTTGGCACATTAAGAGAAAAATTCTCATTTAAATCAAAACAAATTTGGGGCTCTGTGCTTTGTAATGTTTTGAAGTTGCCCCCTCATCTGCACTGGCTTCCCCTTGAGCTCTTTGTTATTGGTATTTGTTGCCATTGGTACAACATTTCCATAGACGAACGAACACGCGCTCAATTTGATTGAATTGTTATTGTTATTTGACTGTTGTTGTTGAATTGGCTCTTGTTTTTGTTTTTGTTCTTTTTTGTGGCTACTGCTGGTATGTTGGCCATTTAGCCAAATGCACATTTAGGCCAAATAGTAGCAAATTTTTATATGCATGTGTGTGTGCGTGTGTGTGTGTGTGTGTGTGTGTGTGTGTGAGAGTGCTTGAGCCTGCTTGTGGGACTATGTCAGTTCCATTGACTTGAATAAATAACGAGCCGAACGTGAGTTGATTTTCTAGTCTTAGAATTGTTTGTCTTTTGCACGTGGCTGCTGCCAGAGAAGAAAGAATTGTAAGTGTGGCCGTATTTACATTGTACCCCTGTGTGTGTGTGTCTGTCCGACCGTCTGTGTGTCTCTGATTTCTTTTTGTTTTTTTGTGTTTTTTGTCTTTGGGTCAGCAAATGACTCGCTTGTGGCTCGTACAGCGTCAGCGATTTGAGGCCGGAGTAGCTGCAAAGCTAGTGGAAATTGTAGCCTGATTTACAGGCAACCCTGACCTACTACTTATATGTGTGTGCGTGCGTGCATGTGTGTGTGTGTGTGTGGAAGTGTGTGTGTCACTCAACACTCGATGGCATTGTGAAACAGTCAAATACATCAGCATCAAAGCTATATATAGAAATTTAATACATTTGCGTTTTATGCACAACTTTCATGGCCTTCAATGAAACACACAAAGAAACACTTACTGTGTGTGACAATGTTTGCAACAATTTTTATTGTTGCAACTCAACATTAAGGGGCAACACGCAACACATGTCTCAGGCTGCAAAGCCCTCTTGTCGTAAATTAAATTTGTTTTGTATCAACACTCAACTTAATGAAGCAACTCGCTCGATTATCCTTTAGCTTAACGATAGTCATAAATCATGTGTACAGGGTAACTGCCAGTCGTGCAATCTCCACTCGAGCTGAGTAATTAACTGCTTGTTTGCTGACATGCTGTGTAAGCCATATGATGTGTGGATGCAGTCTCAGTTCACGTCTCATTCTGCCTTTTACTGCTCTGCTTTCACAGCTGCTGCTAAACTTTAAGTGTGGCAATTGCAGGCGAGTGTCAGGCCGAGCTTTGCAATTGACATAATTAGCTGACATGTGTGTGTGTTTGTGTGTGTCTGTGTATGTGTGTATGTGTAATATAAGAGTGTTGCTCATTGAAGCACATTCAAGAGCTTTGTTTTTTATTTTTTAATATGTAAGTCTTTGCACAACTATCAGTACTATAAGCGAATCCCAGATTAAACGTACATCTCTTTCTGTTATATTTAAAGTTTTTCCTGCTGCTTATAAAACCACATTTTTTTTTTATAATTATCATTATTTCTCTCGTTATTTGTCAGATAAAAATTAATTTAAAAATAAGTACATTTTAGCGAATATACAGAAATTACATACAAATTTCAATCAAACAAATTCCAATTAAATTCTAATGCTCAATAAAATATCCTTTAAGTAAAATACAATAAATTTTCATATTTGTTAATATTATTTTTGCTGAATTAGCGATTTACTTTGATCGAACAGAGGCGAATTGGTGGCATACTTTAAGCGTTTGGAATTTATTAATTAAGCCAGGCCAATAAGTGAATGTCAGTGTATATATATATATATATATATATATATATACAGGCGGAGGCTGACCGGGGGTCAACAGGCCAACAGGCGTACAAAGGAAAATGCGGCTTTGGCGTCAGCTCAACTCAACTCTCGATGCAGTCTGAACCGTTGATCCCAACCCACATGCAACATTTGCATGCATATGGATGTGTACTGCACACACACATACACACACCCACAACAGAGCAATTTGCATATAGATTAAAGGAGTGTAATGCTGTTGGAAGACAAACAACGCAAGTCGACGTAAGTCGCCCATAGAATCTTGTGCAAAATCCTTTTGCTTTTGCCCAACCGACTTGCTGCAGTTTTGTGGGCGTGGTCGACGGATGTTTTTCTTGCCGTTTGCTTCCGTTTTTCTGCTCTCGTTTTTTTTATATTTTTGTTTTTTTTTTGCCGTGAATAATTCAAGCGTACGGCGCACTATTCATGATGTTTGTACTTTTAAATATGTTGTTGCATAATTTTACGGCCCTCGATGCGCATTTGCATTGTTTTTTTTTTTTTAAATATTTTTTGCATGTTTTTAGTTTAATTGCAGTTTTGCATAGGCCTATTTGCCAGGCCAACTATAAATTAAGTTCATTAATTAAGTTGTTCTTTAAGTTTAATTCCGAGAGTTATTTTTATAGTGAATTACATTTAATGAATTATATATAAATAAAGTTATTGAAACATTTTCAAGTGCCCATATTATTTACAGTAATTATTTTAAATTAAAAATTTTAATTTTTATTTGCAACATTACTTTGATCGTTATTAAGAATGTTTGCTTAAAATCGCATTTGTGCACATCAGTATGCAACACAACAGAAACAAGCTGTTTTGTGTGTGTGTGTGTGTGTATTAATGCTTCTGGCAACACTTACAAGAGCGACACCCCAAAAAATGTTGTTCATGTCTTTTGCTACCATTGTTGTTGTTGTTGTTGTTGTCGTCGGGGCTGCTGCTGGTGCTGCTTTCGCATTCGTGTCTCGGACATGAATTACGTTTACCGACAATTAATTTCAAGTGAAAATGTGCTAAAACTTTTAATTGGGCTACCAAGTGGCAGGCAATGGCTGCACAACGTGGAGGACCCAAAGAATTTCAGCAGCCATAAAAATGTCGACAACATGCCAGCCAAAAATGTTGCTGCAATTTTCCCCGGCAAGCCAGCAGAAGCAACAGCAGGAGCAGCAGCAGCAGGTGCAACGGGCTAAAGGATAACCAGGCAACAGCCAGACAGCAGCTTTAAGTCAAATACGAAGCAGCCGATTAGTAAGCAAAATTAAAACTGACTTCCAGCACAATAACACGATGCGTTCATTTAATGAAAACATAACATGCGAGTATGTATCCCTTTCTTGTTGCACCAACCTGCATGCACCAAATGCAAATTGGCATAACGATTGCCACCTCAAGCCCAACAGACCTAAAAAGTAAAAAAGAAATAATATTTGCTTATCAAATGATGCAGTGAGTGTAAAATCGCAGCAGCAACAGCAGCAGGAGCAGGAGTTGCAGCAGCAGCAGCAGCAGTTGGGACCTATCCAAGACCGGTTCAAGGCACACCCGTCAAAGTCAAACAAAACAAAGGTTATACGAATTATGAAAGCATGCAAAATGGCAGCAAAACCGCCAAACGAAACTCCTCACTTCAAATCCACGCCTCGGCGCACAGTGCATGCAAAATGTATTTTTCACTCCAGCTCCTTTTGTGTGCCGCTTTCTGCGTACGCGTTAGTTACGGTTGCCTCAGCAGCTTCACTTTAATTAAATCCAGTTGTTGTTGTTGTTGTTGTTGTCGACACACTTCCTTTTGAAGACCTGCTGCAATTTTGCATTCCTTAGCTATCAGAAACTAAGCGAAACTAATTTTAACTAATGTTGGGAATACTATAAACCAAATCTTATCTATGTGATATAATATTCTAAAACTATAGAAAAAATTAAACTGTGAATCTCCGATTCGTTTGGTATTTTATTCACATTAAAGTTGAAATTTCTTCATGAACTAAAAATTGATTGATAAGCCACCCAAAATTTAAAATACCTTTGTGATAACTTTTTATGTAATTACAAACTCAATTCAAAAATTTGAATTGAAGATCTTAAAGAGCCCTGTTCAAATCACAACTATATTTAATACAGATTTAATGAAAAGAGTTTAAGTCTCGAAGCAGAAAGAGTGTAAGAATTTTACCAAGTGCTTAGTAAACTGTTATAGCAAAACGCTTTCTTAAGCCAAAAAAAAAAAATAAAATAATTTGAGTTGCTGCAGCCATTGATTTAAAATTAATTTAAAATGAAACTATTGAAATGCAGCAGCATCCAGTGGGAAATAGCCAGCATTGAGTGTGGCAACAAATGTGCTCCTTTCCTGAAATGTCTGGCATCATAAATTACACAGCTGCCATTAGCTAACACAAAATGAAATTTTTCAATTAAACTAAAGGCCATTGATGATAGTGGCAATGTCATTAGCAGGCCCACCAGGCTCTGGCCAGCTAGGACCTAGGGACTAGAAACTGCTTCTCTCTATCTCTCTCTCTGTCTCTGTCTTTGTCTCCCTTTGCACAGACACTGGCACAGGTAAATCGGTGGCACATAAATTAAAATCGAAGCCAGGCAATTTTATGTGCACTTAATGCGAGTCGATGAACTTTACGCCCACACAATGTTTAAATAAATGCACTGTGTTTTATGGCATACTCCAGCGGATTTTGGATTGTTTATGGTATCCGCAGCTAATTGACAATTGAAAATGTTGAACATTTGCGAGTAGCGACAATTCGACAGCTAGTCATAAAGTTAATAAGCAATTTGCATAACAAATTTTCTAAAACGTTGACAACATGTCGCTTGCATTGGTACATGGGACGCATGCTTAATGTGCGTACATCGCAATGCGGCACATTGCGTATACGCCATGCGACCCAGCAGGCAGACAGACTGACAGACAGACAGACGAGCCGACAGGCCTGGCAGGTTTGCATGCATTTAATTGTTTTGCAAAACCAGAGTTTCGCCCAAACAAAAATGTCATTCCTCGTGTGCTGTGTGTACTTGGAGTATTAGCTTTATTTTGACGCAACTCCCACCGCCACCTCAGTCAAACCAGTCAACCCAAATGCAGCCCGCGGTGCTGTTTGCATTTTTCAAATACAATGTTCGTAATATATTCTCGGCTTGTTAATTAGCCTGGCAGCGGCAACAACAAAATGCGCAACATGCATTGCCAGCCTATTAAAATAGTGTGGCTTAAAAGCCGCTTCTGCCATTTATGGTTGCAAAATTGTTACTTTTAGTGCTTATTGACGTCAGTATTACATACGTAATTATGACATATTTTCACTATCGTATTACGTCAACAAATTTAAATAATAAATGTAGTTGATTAAAAATTCAGAATTAAATCATATTCAGATTCAATAAAAAATACAAATTTTAATTTGATATTTTTTATTGCTATTTGTATTAAATTATTTTCCACACAAGCTTTAAACTTAAGACACAGTGCAAGCTGATGGTAATTTAGAAATTGGAGACGATAAAAACATTAATACTTTAAAAAAAAACAAGTTTTCAAATCTAATACAAATATTTAGCTTGGAACGAATGTTTTAATAGTATGAAATAAATCTGAATAATTATATTTATTTCAACATTTAAGAAATGGTTTCAATTAATATCGAAATGAATACCAAGTATATAACTTTTCTCAGAGTGTACTTGGTTGACTCACTCGGTGATCTATGGCACAGCAGCGGTGCAGGGAACGGGTGCAGGGCAACTCCCCAATACGTGGATTGATTATATGGCGACCGTCATCGACGATGACGTTGTCTCGACAGAGATTCCTGGGCACACATTCCATGTTCAGGCCACAGCTATCATAGCCGCTGGGTTCAGTGTCAGAATCAGTGCCTTTGGACGCTTTGTTTGTGATGTCGGTGCTTGCGGGCTTAAGAGTTCTGGTCATATTCTGTGCGGCATCCCAGCTTTCCAGTTGCTCGCGATCGCAGCACACCATACCCTGACCACAGATGCGCGCCAGGCGTTCCAAAATGGGGGCAAGTCCCGAATCATCCGACTCATTGCAACGCTGCTCGGTAACGCACACCTCCTCTGCGTCACATAATGACATTGATGCATCGCTTTGCTGGCCATTTAACAGCTGACTCTGAGTCAGAACAACAAAGGCCAGCAGCCAAAAATAAACGGGTTCCATCAGCTGTAATATATAATATAATTTAATACAAGGTGCAGTTATCTCAGTTGAGCGAAAGAGAGAGAGAGAGGGAGAGATATTCAGCACAGTGAAAACAAAGACAAAACCGTATGCAGTGCGTAGGTTATCAATAAATCCCTTTAATTCACATTTAATAGATGAACTTGTTTGCCTGGGGTCTTCTTATCTATAGAAAATGTTTTTGCTTTTCTATTCTGTTCAATTTTTGTACACATTCACATTAACAAATATGTTAATTTTAGCATATTTAATTAATTTATTTTATAATTGCATCCGATGGTCAGACGATTGCAGATTTTGTAAAGGTTTTGTTTTCACAGCCAGTATTTATATATATATATATTTATATACATATATATATATATATATATATATGTATTTCTTAATTTCGTTGAAATACAACATACATGTATATTTGTTTTTGTCCGATTGAATTATAGTTCGAAGCCCGTACAATTGCAACTGAGGTGTCTAAAGCAGATTTCGTGTATATTATAGAACCGGCTGGGAAACAAGCCGAGAGAGCAATATTAAATTGAGGCGCAAATAAGCATCGAAGAGAGACAAAAACATTAAGTCAGATCAATTAAAGAGCTGAGAAAATTTCAAGCTCAGCTTAATTTCAATTCGCAGAGAGAGTTTACAGCGCTGAATCTGTTGATAAAGCTAATAAAATATGTGATCTGAAGATTGGCGAGCTTAGTTAAAAGTAGCAGCTCTTACGGAACGTACCTCGAGCTAATCGTGAATTATAACTGTTGATTTTGTTGTGGCTCTTTTGGCTGCGGTTTGTATATGTAATTATTAATGTGCGAAATTGATTACTCATTTAATCAGTATGTATCTGGACATATACATTATAAATATTCCCACTCAATTTATTGCATATAATATTTAAGATTTCCTTGTTTTTAAAATTATTCTTATTATTATTAATCTGCTGTTCGAATTTTCAATAAAATACTATATCAATCAAAGTGTACAAAGTTCACAGAATAAATTTATAACAAGTGAAACAAGTAGTGCGACATAGCCGACTGCAAAATGCTCTAGATAAATATTCTTGTTGGGTTGCTGCTTGACCGTTAAACAATTATTCAAGTTTTTTTTTTTTTTATTAATTTAACATCCAAATTGTGTTATTTACTGGATATGATAATTTTTGAGAGTGGACGTCTGTTTCAGTCAAACCAGTCAACCCAAATGCAGCCCGCGGTGCTGTTTGCATTTTTCAAATACAATGTTCGTAATATATTCTCGGCTTGTTAATTAGCCTGGCAGCGGCAACAACAAAATGCGCAACATGCATTGCCAGCCTATTAAAATAGTGTGGCTTAAAAGCCGCTTCTGCCATTTATGGTTGCAAAATTGTTACTTTTAGTGCTTATTGACGTCAGTATTACATACGTAATTATGACATATTTTCACTATCGTATTACGTCAACAAATTTAAATAATAAATGTATTTGATTTAAATTCAGAATTAAATCATATTCAGATTCAATAAAAAATACAAATTTTAATTTGATAATTTTTTTATTGCTATTTGTATTCAATTATTTTCCACACAAACTTTAAACTTTAGACACAGTGCAAGCTGATGGTAATTTACGTAGAACAAATGCTAATGGACAATACTTGCAACATAAGTGCTGCCGCACTGTTTAGATATACAAATGAGTATAGAACTTTTCCTATAAAATGTAGCATTTTGGCCACAAATCACAACTAACAACCCAACTGGTTGCAGTGTAATAAAATAAAACAGGACCAAAATGGTTATGGTCACATTTAACGGATTTTCCAGTGCAATTAGCCAGTGTCAATTGTTCATAGGATGTGTGTGTGTGTGTGTGTGTGTGTGTGTGTGTGTTGGCTCGAATGTGTGAATGGAACATTAGTGGCTTGTTTTGTTTTTCATGTTGCCTAGCCAATACATGCAGGCATGCACACTCGCACACACACACACACACACACACACACACACGCACACTCGCACACACACACACTCAGTAAACATACACGACTTTGTACTCATTCCCAACTGCCATTTGCATCTGTTTCTACTTCCGTTGGCAGGCCACAAAGCATTGGTCCTCCGTCAAACGCCTGCTCTACTCCCATTTAGCCCCTCCCGGGCACAACATGATTTGTAATTTGATGCCATGTGCACACACACTTACACACACACACGCACACACAAAAGGAGAGAGTGAGAGCGAGAAAGAGCAGTTGCAGCTGCCGTTTCCCGGTTGCAAGGAAATGTGCCTCAAAGTATGCAACACATGTGCGGCCAGGGCCATTATAATTGCGCACACTCACACACACAAACACGCACACACTCACACACACACACATACACACACACATAGTTGCAAGATGGATGCAAGTGAAATTGCATTGGACATTATGCTTTATTATAATTAAATGATAATCAATTTGCTAAATATTTGAATTTCTGAGATATTTACCAAGCAATGCAATTTAATCAGGCGTCTCTTTGGCTATAAGAAAATGCTAAGGCACACATAAACCAAAATATATATATATATATATATATATATATATATATATATATATATATATATATATATGTGTAGAGGCAAGTATTTGCTCTGGGAAAATCAATATGAGTCTCTGGCAAAGTAGCATGTTGCATGAAAATAACCAATAAATAAAAATTTTCTTGCAATTTACTTGAGAAATGAGACGATTTTTTTTTGTTGTTGTTGTTGCTTCCTTTTTTTTAAGTAGAAACGTCGCCAACAACAGCAAGCAGCCACCACCGAAATCAATTCCCCAGCTATTTCACAGCATGTAATTTCTCAATTTTTGGTAGCAACGTTCGCTGTCCAAGACAGACTAGCTGCTACTAGTTGCCTCCTTTCCTCCTTGCCCCCTTGCCACCTTGCACATCCAGCCTCATTGTTTCGCGCTGCTTTCTTTAGCTACATACTTAATTTCGGGACACGACAACGTTGTGGGGGGGGGGGGAGGTGAGGCGAAGGGTGCCACAAAATATGTTGCGACTCAGCTATTTCTATTTATAGGAGAAGGCCATGAAGATGCTTAACTTATTTCTTTTGCCCTCCTTTTTGTTCTCTTTAGCTGCGTTAATAGTTGCAATAAATCTGCCGTTTTTTTTTTTCCTTATTTATTTTTATTTTATAATAAAGTAGTGAATGGTTTAAGCTGCATTAGTTGGCTAAGTAGCTAAGCAGAGCTTGAATAAAATTAACGTATATTGTTAAGAAATTTGACATTTCTTTATTCGCATGCATTTTTCATATTTATTGTTTTAATAAAAAATAAATGTAAGAATTAAGATTCATTTGAGAAAAAAAATTCATCTCTAGTTGATATTCATTTGAAATGATTAATTAGTTATATCGCCCACTCCAGATCAAAGCCCAGTGACTTGGCCTTTTCATTGATCCAAGGGCGTAGGTAGGGCACATTCGCATAGACACCCGGCACATCCTCCTCGGCGCAACTGATGCCCCACGAAACGATGCCAGCCATCTGATAGCGATTCTCCTGTCCGGGCAGCGTACAGAATAATGGTGATCCGCCATCACCTTTGCATGTATCTTGGCCCTTCCTGCCGCCGGCACAGAGGAAACTGGGACGAAGCCGGAAACGACTTTGTAGTTGTGTAAGTCTCAGCTTTGCCTGGCACTCATCTTTGCTCACCAGTGGCAGCATGATGCGTTTGAGTACATGTTCATACCTACTGCTATTCAGATCTCGGGCACCCCAACCGGTGGCGTAGCATACTGCCTGGCGCAGATCTTTTTGCACCTGAGGCGTCTCTGGCTGTGGCAGGCACAGCGGTTGAACATGCGGCATTATTGTGACCGGTGTCTGCAACACCAGCAAAGCAATATCACTAGCTTTCGATTTAGGATCGAACTCCTCATGGCTAATGATCTGCTTGATGCGGCGTGCCTGACGCTCGTACGGCTCATCCATTCCATTCAGATCCCATTCGCCGGCAAATACAATTAGTGTGTCCACCGTTTGGTTGTCTATATTGTGAGCGCTCGTCAACACCAACTGCGGATGGATTAGTGTGCCGCCACAGAGATACTGATTGCGTCCACTCATGATTGCCACCATCCACGGAAATTCACCAAAGATTGATACATCCGCCTGGTACTCGAACTTATCATCATCCGGTATCAGGCCGTTCGGATTGCTGTGCCCGCAGCCCTGGTATTTGAACTTGTTCAACCTTTCAATGTACGGACTCTTATCGGCCGCCACCTAAAGTAAAATGGATATAGAAATTGGAGACGATAAAAACATTAATACTTAAAAAAAAACAAGTTTTTAAATCTAATACAAATATTTAGTTTGGAACGATCGTTTAAATAGTATTAAATAAATCTTATTTCAACATTTAAGAAATTGTTTCAATTAATATCGAAAGTATATAGCTTTTCTCAGAGTGTACTTGGTTGACTCACTCGGTGATCTATGGCACAGCAGCGATGCAGGGAACGGGTGCAGGGCAACTCCCCAATACGTGGATTGATTATATGGCGACCGTCTTCGACGATGACATTGTCTCGACAGAGATTCCTGGGCACACATTCCATGTTCAGGCCACAGCTATCATAGCCGCTGGGTTCAGAGTCAGAAGCAGTGCCTTTGGACGCTTTGTTTGTGATGTCGGTGCTTGCGGGCTTAAGAGTTCTGGTCATATTCTGTGCGGCATCCCAGCTTTCCAGTTGCTCGCGATCGCAGCACACCATACCCTGACCACAGACGCGCGCCAGGCGTTCCAAAATATGGGCAAGTCCCGAATCATCCGACTCATTGCAACGCTGCTCTGTAACGCACACCTCCTCTGCGTCACATAATGATATTGATGCATCGCTTTGCTGGCCATTTAACAGCTGACTCTGAGTCACAACAACAAAGGCCAGCAGCCAAAAATAAACGGGTTCCATCAGCTGTAATATATAATATAATTTAATACAAGGTGCAGTTATCTCAGTTGAGCGAAAGAGAGAGGGAGGGAGAGATATTCAGCACAGTGAGAACAAAGACAAAACCGTATGCAGAGCGTAGGTTATCAATAAATCCCTTTAATTCACATTTAATAGATGAACTTGTTTGTCTAGGTCTTCTTATCTATAGAAAATGTTTTTGCTATTCTATTCTGTTCAATTTTTGTACACATTCACATTAACAAATATGTTAATTTTAGCATCTTTAATTAATTTATTTTATAATTGCATCCGATGGTCAGACGATTGCAGATTTTGTAAAGGTTTTGTTTTCACAGCCAGTATTTATATATATGTATATTTATATACATATATATATATATATATATATATGTATTTCTTAATTTCGTTGAAATACAACATACATGTATATTTGTTTTTGTCCGATTGAATTATAGTTCGAAGCCCGTACAATTGCAACTGAGGTGTCTAAAGCAGATTTCGTGTATATTATAGAACCGGCTGGGAAACAAGCCGAGAGAGCAATATTAAATTGAGGCGCAAATAAGCATCGAAGAGAGACAAAAACATTAAGTCAGATCAATTAAAGAGCTGAGAAAATTTCAAGCTCAGCTTAATTTTAATTCTCTTCGTTAAGTTAATGAATTTGCAATGGATGTTCGCAGAGAGAGTTTGCAGCGCTGAATCTGTTGATAAAGCTAATAAAATATGTGATCTGAAGATTGGTGAGCTTAGTTAAAAGTTGCAGCTCTTACGGAACGTAACTCGAGCTAATCGTGAATTATAACTGTTGATTTTGTTGTGGCTCTTTTTGGCTGCGGTTTGTATATGTAATTATTAATGTGCGAAATTGATTACTCATTTAATCAGTATATATCTGGACATATATATTATAAATATGCCCTCTCAATTTATAGCATATAATATTTAAGATTTCCTTGTTTTTAAAATTATTCTTATTATTATTAATCTGCTGTTCGAATTTTCAATAAAATACTATATCAATCAAAGTGTACAAAGTTCACAGAATAAATTTATAACAAGTGAAACAAGTAGTGCGACATAGCCGACTTCAAAATACTCTAGATAAATATTCTTGTTGGGTTGATGCTTGAACGTTAAACAATTATTCAAGTTTTTTTTTTTTTTTATTAATTTAACATCCAAATTGTGTTATTTACTGGATATGATAATTTTTGAGAGTGGACGTCTGTTTCAGAATTTATAAGACAAAACAAATAACTACCATAAACCCAATAAAATTGGTAAAAGTGGCATAATAGTTTTGTGCTTAAGTATCTAACAATAAGGAGGAAGTATCTCCAACTCTTAAAACAATTCACATTCCTGATTATGGCCAACAGTCAAGTACTTGAACAGGAGAGAGATAATTTTATCGTTGAGCTTATTCGAATAAAATATTATTCTAGCGATAATAGCGATAACCGGTTAAAATTGCATCCCGTGTTTAATTATAAATGCAATATATATTTAAATATTTTTAAATATTTTTACCAGTGATCGGGGATGAGCAATTTAATAAAGTTCCTGTCACTGCTGGTACTCGTACATGCCACCTCAGTGCTGAGCTTATGTAATGACGATCAGATTTGTGTTACGGAACAACGCTGCACGGAGTCAGATGATTCCGGTGCTGGATTTCTCATACCACGGAGCTTTAATCGCATATGCGGCATGTCCCTCGTCTGTTGCGACAGAGCGCAGCTGGAGAGCTACGCCCGAAGTCAGGCGAGTGGCACCACTAGAACAACATTAACAAGGCAGTCAACCAATTTGGAGCGTCAGACCTCAGAGAAGCCGGTCGATGTTAATCAAATGCTGGATTACGAGAGCTGTGGCCAGGATAGTCTGTGCGTACCCCGACATCTGTGTAAAACTGGCTCCGTTAATACAGATGGTCGATTTATAATTCGGCCTAAAATAAGTAAAGCCAGCAACTCGGGATGTGACGCTTTCAAAACTTGCTGCCCCTTGGGTGATAAGGTATGCAGAATAACAAAATAATTATTATATTATAATAATTTTAGCAAAATTACAATTAAGAAACAGGTAACAGCCCTGACATATATATAAAATATATATATTATAAATTGATTAATTAGTTTATGATATTCACCTACAAATTTCCCATTCCATCAATGATTTATTTATGTGCATTGATTTTCCAACTGATTTCTGCTGTTGCAGCTCGTGGAGAGCGACAGTCCCACGCGACGTGATGCGAAGGACTTCCAATACAAGGGCTGTGGCTACAGTAATCCTGGCGGACTCTTTTACGAATTGGTGGGCTACAACGATCATGAGTCGCTCTATGCCGAGTTCCCCTGGATGGTTGCCATCATGGACATGCAGTCGAATTACGTTTGCGGCGGCACATTGATACATCCCCTTCTGGTGCTGACCAGTGCACACAATGTGGCGAACCACACCGCAGACACACTGCTGGCCCGTGCCGGCGAATATGATTTGAAGAGCGAGGGTGAGCCGCTTCCCTTTCAGACGCGCCGCCTGCGCGGTGTGTATCGCCACGAGAGATTTAACAACCTGAACAAGCACAATGACATCGCACTGCTGGTGTTGCAGCAAGCCTTCGATCTGGCAATACATATCCAACCGCTTTGTCTGCCGCCGACTGACAGTGCACAGCTGCAGGCAGAGTTGCGCAGTGCTCAGTGCTTTGCCATAGGTTGGGGTCAGCTCAATATCAGCGATAATTTTATGGTACAGATACTTAAACGCATTGATTTGCCAATCCTGGAGCATGCACATTGCCAGCGGCTGTTCCGTATCACAATACTTGGAAGACGTTTCGAGTTGGACAACAGCTTCATTTGTGCCGGCGGCATAGAGGGCAAGGACACGTGTAAGGGAGATGGCGGATCACCTTTATTCTGCACCATGCCTGGGGAAACGGATCGTTTTCGGCTGGCAGGCATTGTCTCCTGGGGGCTTGAGTGCACAAAGAAGGACATTCCGGCCGCATACACAAATGTACCATATTTAAGAAATTGGATTGAGGAGAAGGCCTGGAAAGAAGCCAGCGTTGTGTTAACCTAAGACGTGAAATAACTGTAAAATATTATTGATAACATGGAAGAAATCTTTTGTTATTTGAAAAAAAAAAAAATTAAATAAACAATTGAATTCATTCATATGCATTTTATTTAGAGTTTTTAAGTTAAGATTAACTTAAAATTGTTGTGTATATAAAAAAGAATAAATCTATATATACATTCAACGATTTGGTTGCAAAAACAATTTAGGTTTAAACAATAATTTGATGCTCGTGCAAATTGTCAAAATGCGCCAATATTTCTTTCAATACGTGAATATTTATGTGTTTTGCTAGTCGCCTAATCTGATTTATATGGGTTCGGTATGCGATTTTGATTTGTAGTGCCATAAAATGTGCCGGTCCATTTTTGGGCACACAAAACTCAAGCGAACTCTATCTGTCTCTGTCTCTTGCTCTATATCTATCTCTTTCCCTCTGGCTATGGGTATTGAATTTCAAATAGTGGCAGAACTCCTGCAGACACTGTTGCAACCAGCAGTGCGTATGAGCAATCAGTCAACCAGCCACTGACTCAGTCAGTTCCTACATTTGATATCTGTATTTATGCTTCACCTACTCTCAATTTCAGCACTTCAAAATGTGCGATACTTTTTTTTTTCTGCTGTTTGCATAACGATTGTTACAAAGTCTCTAAAAACTAAAGTATTTTAAAATAACTACGTTGAATAAATTCCATTGAATTTAACTACAAACAAATTGTTAGTTTTTCTAAGCTAATTTATCTGTTTGCACTGCAGTTTTAAGCAAAATATTTTTATATTAAATAAAATTTGGAAGAAACTTTTAGGATCGTTGAGAAGGTTAGGTTAGTTTATGATGGCTGTCCGATGTAAACTTGTTCGTCTGTGCAACCTAGCCAAAAACTCTTGTCATCATTATAAAAAACGAGAATTCAAAGTTTCAATGTAAAAACGTCAAAGCTTCATTTAGTTTTTGCTGTGGCAAGCAAATCAATGTGAGTCTTGCAAAAAAAAAAAAAAAAACTGTTGATTGCTGAGTGTGGTTTTTATCGAGGAGCAGTTCAAAGTGGAGAATTTAGTTGTGAGCAAGATAATTCATTAAACACTAACCAGATCTGATACATTCACAAATCGCTTAAGCCGAGTTGTGGCTTAAGCAACGCAACTGCAATAAATTCAGCCAGATTGCCTTAACTGCAACTGCAACTGCAACTGCAACAAGGAAGGGAAGCAGAAGGAAGGCACAACTTTCACCTGTGTCGCCATAAATTTTCATTGCCTCCATGCGTCGAGGCGCAGTCAATTGTCCTTAAATGTTCGACATTCTCGATAACTCATCGATGTCGTTGGATTTCTAGGAGGAAGGGAGCGGGTATGAAAATCAACCCTTTAGCAGCATTTTGGTAAAGTTTTCCTTTTTCTTTTTCAGCGACAATGAAACTGATAAAATTGTTAAAAAGTTGAAACAATGATGGATGTGAATTATGACCAAGAACGAAAGGAAACTTATCTATCTATATGTATATATTATGAGTGAAGGATAATTTTATAATACTTATTAAAGATTTATGAACATTAAATTCAAATTACAACTTGAAAGAAATATTTGGGAAATATATTTATGAAATTAACCCAAAACTATATTTGAAATGAAATTCTTTATACAATATTAATTTATTCTTGTTGTGCTGTCAGTTCCCGACGGCCGAGAACCGAGCGAACATCTTTTGTGAAGCGAAGGGCGTCCAGAAAGGGTAGCAAATTCAGCAGTTCCTGATCATTGAGATCATAGATATAGCTCTTGATGGGTATGGCATTATCTGGGAAGTCGCGATACGCATTCGGCGAGTTGTCAATTATAAAAACACTTGCCAAATCATTATTGACCCAAGCCAGATTCTTGCTGAACAATGCCGAAGTGGGGACACAATGTTGTCGATAGAAACGACGCTGAAATATTCCGCGGCCATCATCCAATTTGTCTACCACAATTGAGGCATAGGCCTCCATGCTGGCCGTAAAGATGACCACATCGTACCATCTGCCCACAAAGTTGAGAAATTCGTCGACATATGGCCGTTTGAATATTTGGAATTCAATTGGTTGGATATCGGCAATAATTGGTATGTTTAACACATAGTCCGGAACAGCGGTTTCGGGCAAACATTGACAGCCAATCCAATTGTTTGTCTCCGGATCGAGATAGCATGAATGCAATAGCGTTTCATCTAGATCGAGTACAAGTGTCTTGCGTCCTACCTTTTGCAACTGCGCCTTGGATGCCGGCGAAAGGGGCGCCTCCTCATAAATGATAATTTGATCCGAGTGAAATAAGTTTTTGATCTGAAACGCCACATAGGCGATAAACCTCTTTATATACTGACCCAGTTCGTCCGTCCAATCGTAGATGCCGGAAACTCTTAGGACACGAATTGAATCTGTGCTTGTTTCACTTTCTGGTGTTTCCTCAATTGCTGTGACCTTGGAGATGTTTGGCTGATCAACTGATGATTTAGACTTAGGGTGCTCCAAGAGCTGTACAACCATTTTGGTACATGAAACGAAAGTTCAATTTTGTTAAATTTATAAATATTATTTTTAATATATTATTTCTATGGTTTGACAATGTTTTCAATATGTAATAAATTGTTTTGTAGCGGGTAAAATGATTATTTAATTTCAATCAGGTAAAAACGAAAGAAAAGTTGTCCATTTTTATTTTAATAGAACAAAATTTCTATATTTGTAAAGTATTTAAATTTAACTATATTTCAGGATTACTTACGGTTAAAAGTGGTCGATTGTTTGAAAGTAAGTTTTATAATATTAAAGTAAGAATTCAACGGCAAAGAATATTGAAAAATTATAATTTGATTCATTGAACGTTTTCTTGTGTGTTTAACAAATACATCTGACTTCATTTCCGGAGAACATGTCTGAGTTGGTTAAGCCAACAAGTCCACATTGTCAATGTAATCTTTCGCACCTCTTCATTGACGATGACTGCCAAACGGTGGCAAAATGGAAGTCAAGTTAAGTCAAGTGTAGTCGGAGCTAATTGCAGCCAAGCCACAGACGGTACTCGTGCTCCCAATGCACCAAACGGCAGATTCATTAGCACACAAACACCAGAACCACGAGGATGGCACAACAGTAGAGCAGAGCAGCGGTGCGGAGATGGGAGTCGGAGATTGCTCAGCCGAGCAAGTGAAATGCAAATCAGGGAAAAGAGAGACGAGGCTAACGGTGAGTGTGCAGTAAAGTGGACAATAGCAACAACAAAAGCATTTTTACCACACACCCCCTCAACCCCTGCCCCCCACCCCCCTCACAACACACCTTTACGCACATTAATTAAGGCTTGCATAATTTATGTGTAGCTGTTTTCTGTAAATGTCGCTGCTGCATCTAGCTTCCTTCCCCCCATCCTTCCTTCCTTCCTTCCCTCCCTCCTTCCGACCGTCCTTCCTTCCTTCCAGCTCATGCGGCTAACTTTGCGTATACGCAATGCAATTTCTCTGGTAATTGAGTTATAATAATAAGTGGCCATTTATTGGCAAGCTAGTGAAGCATAAAGCTTAACAAGACTCTACTTTTTAAGTAGTTTATTTAATATAATTTTGTGAACGGTTTCCATTTCATATTTTTCGCTTGTATGCAGAAAATATTTGCTACCAAAAAAAATGTAACAAGTCACAAGAAACTTGGAAAACTGTTGCAACTCCAATTCGCGCAGCATAAAACTATGGTTTTTCTTTTGAAACTACCTTTTTGTTGGTTAACAAAAAAAGTTGTATAGTTGCTGCCAAGATTTTTATACATAACAAGGTAAAAATATTCAAATATGGATGTGGCATTTTGCATAAATTGGCAATTTATTTCCTAATTGACCTACATTTTTATATTGCAAATAATTAAGTAATAAGGGATTAATTCGATTAGAATGCAATTCTATTTCTAATATTTTGATATTTTCCAATTTGTGTTTTATATATATAACAATATATAACAAATATTAAACAAAAGCATCTCAAATTGAGAATACTGTTTGGCCATTAAATATTTGATGACTTTCACACCAAGCGAATCAGAAGCAAATAGAAGTTGGCATTTCAGTGCCAGCACAATATGCAAATTAGGGGAGAAAAACAGAAAGACAAAATATAAAACAATTTGGTAACACGCAAAATGCATCAGAGCTCATTGCATAGCACCATGGAGTATGGATCGTTATACAATCAATTTCGTTCGTCACTTTTGTACCCTGTGTCCAGAGCAGGTACATGATTGGTATGAAATAAAATAAATTAAATTATTATTATTGAATTGCACACGTTGTTTCACTACCAAAAAAAATTATAAATATAAATATAACTTTTTTTTTTATATTTCATTACTATAACTTGAATAATGTGAGTGTGAAAGTCGAGCAACTTGCTCCAAGGTTGGTTCACTTGTTATGCTCGAAAATTGTGCTACTGAGTTAAGGCATGACTGCAACTGGAGTTGAAGTTGCAGCACAAACCAAAAACTGTTGCAAAACCATGTCACATTAAGTGCCACAGACAGCAGTAGCATCAACATCAGCATAAGCATCAGCTCCAGCAGCAGCAGCAGCAGCAGGAAGTCTATGGGACTTGAGTGCTTTTATTGCAGCCGGAATTCTGCGGGCATTCGCTTTGAAGTTGTAGCTTGCATTTGGCTTCCACTGCTAACTTCTTCCGTTCCTTTTTTTTTTCTATTTTTATTTAATTTTTTTTTCTTCCTCTTTTTCTTTGGCATGCGGGAGTGTGATGCACTTGTTTATGTTTTATATGCCACTGCACTTAAATGTAAGGCTAATGTTTTGAATCTCTTTATGTGTCTGGGCAGCCATTGAAAACTATTCAAAACATTACATTCGTTTTTCCATAAGCTAATGTGTTAGTTTTGATTTGCATGTGTTGGCTGCAGATTAATCAAACCAATTAGCTGCCACTCGTTGTTGCACGCCGACAATCAATTAGATGCTCTAAATGTTGAACCAAATTCCGCATCACTTTAACCCTAATTAACGTCAAGCTGCCGTTGCTGTTGCCGCAGCCTCATTGCTTCATTATGCTGAACGCTTTTTATAATTAAATAGAACCGAGATAACTGAGACGTTGCATAAAACGGTTCACTGCGTTCCAAAGGAGCACCACGGAGGACGTCTAAGACTTTCGCGCCTTGCCTCATGTCAGCGTCAAAGCTGAAGCCATTTTTCACTTTTCGTTGGAATTTTAATTATGATACTTTATTAACGTAATTGCTCTTTGCACTCTTACAATGTAAATCACTTTTTAACTCTGCTATTGTTCTTAATTGTGTTTGTAATTAATTTGGTCGATGTCACAACTATTTGATATTCATTGTGTGAAGCTGTTTTTACTTCGGCTCAAATGCGATATCTTCGGAGAATTCATGGATAAAGTCCCACTCGACGAGCACAGCATATAAAATAAATATAAAATACATAATAAATGCATAGGCGGCCGAAGAGCGTCTTGCCCAGAAATTATACGTCAAATTCCAGGCCAGAGTTGTAAAAACGGCCAGCATAAAGAATATTAACGCGTTTTCACCCTGACCCTGGGCCAGCCAATACGAAGAGCCTTTGACTGAACACTGCCCATTGATAATGCAGGATAAACCAATGCCAAATGTAATGCCTGAAATTCGTTGAATGCATTTGCAAATAATTAAATAATAATAATATAAGGAAGAGCAACTCACTAAATATTGGTCCGGCGAGGACGGCAGCAAATGCCATTCTCTCGTAGCCCTGCAGAGCCAGCTCCAGATTCATAATCAAATCAGAAAGTGCCCCGGCAAATGATCTCACAACTGCTGCAATAAAACTCTCACTTATGTTAAAATAGAATCCAGACATAACACAGAGCACCTCCAGTTCGGTGGCAGCGATTGTAATAAACATTATTGAGGTTGTAGCGGTGAGTACAATAAATAACTATAAAACATACATACATACATCAAATATTTATTATATATTTATCGTTTTGATCATATTTAGATATTATTAAACTTACGCCATGATAGCTGGGCGGCTTATCTGTGCGCGAATGGATCAATACGAATATGGAGAGCGGCACGGATACAGCAAAGGTCCATTTGGAAATATTATAGTCGAATGTCAAATGCCAGTCCTGGTATTTATCGACAATCAATGCTGAAAGTGTATTTGATATACATATTGACATATATACCTAATTGATATGTGCTACCTTGAGTCACGGTGATAACCATAAATGGAATAAAAACAATCTGTAGGCAATTGAGCAATTTGCACCATCCATGCTTATCCCGCGTGTAGTCCACCAAAGGCACAAAAATAGTGCAGAGCAGTACAATGGGTGATATTAAAATGCAGTATAAGCGACCAAGCCAGCCCTTATGTCTAAACTTGATAATGTTAATGGGTATTATAGCCTCAAGCAAATCAGAGCATAAGAACAAATTTTTTGGATTATCTGAATTATGTAGAATATTACGAGTTTCTTCAATATTAACCGTATTGAGATGAGACTCTGGTGTTAGCGATGATATGCTCCGTTTATTCGATTGAACAATATTGGAAGATTGAATTGTGTGTATTATCACTTCGTTGTCCAGATTATGCTCTTTTATCTTTGCATTAATCTCTGATATTAAGTTATCCCTATAAGCTGAACTAGGCGTCCTCTTAAGCTTCCTTATTTCCAATTTAAGCTCTAACATATTAAGTGATTATTAATAGGAATATTTCTAAAGAAATATTTGTATACCACTCACATACTTTTTATGTAGGCACGCAATAACATTAAATCCAAAACATTGATGAACAAGTATAAAATATAAAACATCATAAGAACTGCAAGAAAATAATAGATACGTTTATATATATATATATATATATATATATAAAGAGTATTCAAGCTTACCGATAGAATCATATAAATCTATATTTTTACCTTGCAATATTAGATAGGAGAGTAATTCACCAGAAAATATCAGACAGAGAAGGTCGCGCAGTCCAAATGCACCACTGACTTGAAATGATCTAATGTAGCAAACTGTGCCCCCACTTAAGAGGATCACAGCCAATGAGTTGCTGATGCATATGGTAAAGAGTGGTGCATATCGGCGAATATTCATCATGTTGGTAATTAAATCGGGAAAAGTATTGCAAAAAGACAATACGGTTATGCCTGCCAGATACTCGTTCATGTTCAGCTTGACGGATACAATTTTCAGTGCTGGAGCGAAACTTATGTGAAAATATTGTATAAATTATGAAAATGCAATCTGATTATTATTCTTTTTTTTTTTGTTGGATAGAACTTACTATTTTCCAATAATGTGTACCTGAAGAATCAAAAGATAAATCGCAATTAGCATCAACAGCCACATAGCAGCTAACTCTACAGTTTTGTTTGATATCTCTATAGTGCAATACATAAGGTGAAAATACTTGAATAAATTCATAACACGATTGCATTGCTCAACAGATTTAATTAGGGGACATCGATCTTTATAGTCCACGTGCTCCACAACAAAGCAGCTCATCTTTATGCAATATTGAAATACGTTAACATATGTCACAACTAGCATATACATTATCTTACCTCTTTGTTAACTTTCTGTATTGAAAATGTTCTATTCATTTTGATACATATTTATTGCTCGAACTTAACGAAATTTTAATTGCATATTAAATGTTGTTTGCAAAGCATACTTATACTAAATAGGTTGGGTAATCATTTAAATTTGCTTGATTAAAAAACATGCTAATTCCATTCAACAAATGTCGGTCAAGTAATTAGCAAGAGGACAATATTTCAAATTAACAAAGCATCTTTACTTAATATATTTTATTTTGGCATAATGGGCGGTAATTTTTAAAAATTAAGTAATGGAGACAAAATTGATTGAATAAACAGAAAATTGGTGCCGCCAAGATAAAAATAATAAATATTCTTTATTCATACAATACGATTCTTAGATTTTGTAATTTTTTGGGAAAAAAAAGAAATGCCTTAGGTAATAACTCTCATATTACATATGTTCATAACATCTTAATAACTGTATTATTATATATTCTTGTCTTGCGCGCGACTAAGAATATAGCGACAAATTCAAGGTTGTTTCTCTTACATTTTAGGAAAATTATAAGTTGCTTCTCAGTACATATTTATTTTTATGTACCCCTAAATATTAATCAATCAATCAATTTGCTTGAATGTTTCAGAATATTTTAATGTTTTGGCTGGCGTTGCGAGACTTTTGGCAACATTTTCGAGTATTTTTTATTTATCCATTAGACCACAAGATGGTTTCAACAAGATTTTCAAGTTATCGATGAAAGCCAATTGATTTTGTGTCATTTGGAGATTCGGTGCCTGCAGCAGATGCTTGATGAGGCATGGATCATTATCGGATTTGGCCGGTTTATTCAACCACTGCTCAAAAGCTTGTAACACTTGAAGAGGAAAGCATACGCAATCAGCGAATTACGTGAATTACTCGAATCCACAGCCTGTGCCAGATGCTCCATAACAACTCGGTCAATCCCATGGCGAATGACTTCACCCAGTAGTTTAATGGCCTCCAGCGTAGAAGCCTGCGCGAGGAGCTATGAAAACATAAGCAACTAAATATATATTTGGTACAAAGATCGGACGGTAAACATGAAAATTGGAGGGGATTTACTATGGTACCCTAGCAATCATGAAAGTTTGATCCTCTGTGATCCTCTCTCTCTTGTGTCATAATCGATTATTTGGTTAACCTTACCAATGCGCACTCCTTGGCCTGCGGCGGTTTATTGATATTTAGTAGCAGTGCCAAGTGCTCATCCTGCCACAAGTGCTTGTGCTGCAAGGAATTGGTCACCAGATCCCGAACTTTGCCAGCCAAATCTGTAAGGCACATGGATTAATATAAATACACATATAATTAGGTTTAGCTACCTGGATAATGGAGAAATGAGAGCGGCATGTTTTTGATGTACGAATTCACGACTAGATCGAGGACAGCAAGGCGCGCAGGTTCAAAGGTGTCCAACTGCGGACGCAGCCTATCCATGCAGAGTATCAACTGTGAGATGAGTGGCCAGTGGCTAAGGCGCCACATGCACAGTTTGCCATGCAACGCCACATATGTGCGTGCCAGACGAATCTTATCGCGTGCCTGTTTCAATTCCTTGTCCTTTTCTGTGCCGGCGGCGCCTTTCATCAGCTGCGACAAACGATGGCGCTGCGATTGAAGACATTTGCGACTACATTTGATGAGGCGCTGCTCGACTTGTGGCAGACGGAGCACTGTCTGCATAAGTTTATCCATAGCGACATAGTTGTTCGACTTCGAGAACTTGGCCAGGCCATCAGCACAGGCCGAAAGATAATTGAACTGAGCCAACCGTAACTCAGCGTCGCTGTAGGACACTTCGGATACGTTCAAATTGAGTGTCAGTTGGCGCTGGCGATGCAGCCGACGGTACTGCATGCCGTTCAAGATCACTGGGTGCTCGTAGAGCGCCAGCAGCAAATCGAAGTCACTATTCTGGCTGAGCAGACGCTCATCCTGCATCAGTTGTTGCACCGTAAACGGCACATGGTGAACGGCATGCGGGGCACAATGGACACTGGCGACGTGCCAGTAGAGGTGCGCGTATGCTCCATGGGTCATGGCCAGCTGGGCAAGCGATAGCCATGTCTGTGCCGGCTGCTCCCAGCATAGATCGAGGAATGTGTGCAGCGGAAACTGCTCAATGGAGTCGCTCAGCTGATTAAAGAAGTAAATACGACGCGAACTGTGATCCAACTCCTCAAATTTGTAGTGTTCTAACAGCTGCAACTTGTCGCGATAACAAAGCAGCTTCAACTTCTCCATGGGATCGGAGCATGCCACATATATGGGCGACAGCACTTGGCTCAGCAATTTGCCGTAAATCTCATTATTATCATCCAATTCATTTTCCTCGAAGTCATCTTGCTGTCTTTGGTGCGCCTGGACCAACAGCACTTCGGACAAATGATCCAAAATGAGAATGGCATGCGACGGTGTCAATAGCTTTACATGCTTGGCCATGGTCTCCACGCACTCGTCGTTGCCAAAGCAAATGTTTCGCTGGAGCAGCTCATTGAGCGCGGTCTGCAGCTGATCAACGCTCACATTGTTCATTTCGTCATCGAGGAAGCCAAGCAGCTCGCCGAGCGTAAGCATTTGTAGCCGTTCCTCAAAGCTCTGAGCGCCCTGTGTGAAATTGTCGAGCATAGAGCGGAGGCAGTGCGCCTTCAGTATCTCATCCTCGGCGAGCAATGGCACCAGCTCACCGCATTGATTGCTAATGTGCGCCTGCAAATGGAAGAGCAACTGGCCCGAATCTAACTCCTGCCACGCCATGTACGTGTCCACACTGACGCAGATGAGCAGTCGCTGCAGCCAATCCATAAGTTTGCTAGCAAATATACGCATCTTGTCATCGCTATTGGTGGTTTCCACTTTAATGTTCGCCTCCAATTTAAATATTTTGGGCGCACGCAGTGCATAGACCGGCGCATAATCGGGCAGCTGAGGCAGCTTGGATCCATCAAGGGCATGCATTAGCTCCAGCAATACGTCGAGCAGCTGACGTATTGCCTCACCAAGATACCGATCGCGAGCGGAGCGAGAACCGAGTGATTTTTGTCGTTCCTCCGTGTCCAGGACATTTCGCTGCAGCATTCGCATGGCGTTGTCCATGAGAAAAGCATTCGAGGCGTTGCCGTAGCAAATGGATTTGGTGACAGCGCTCAAGGCACCGCAGATTAGCGGCAGAGTGTGCCGTTTAGTGCGCAGCACCTGATGAGCCAGCGTATCATTCAAGCAGTCAAAGTACTGTGATGCCAGCCAATGGGGACTACACGCGATCAGCTCGAGCAGCTGCTGATGCAAGCCACACTGCAGCGCCACGCTAACAGTGACAAGTTGGGGCAACGGTGCCGGCAGCTGTTGCAGCAAGTGCACACACTGCGGATTACAACGGCCCAAGTCGCCCTTCTCAATGCTGCCGTCCACATTGGCGCTGTTTAGCACCAGATACATGAGTGCACCACGCAGCTGGTCGAGATCTGCGCCAGCTGCAGGCACTGCGTTTGCCTCCTCCTCATCACTCTGCTGAACGAGCCCATGCTCGAGTAGCACATTGAGCAGGCGTTCCGATAGGTTCTTGATATTCTGCTCGTTGCCTGTGGGGAGAATTGTGTTACATTCCCGCGATGATTTACGTATGTGACAACAAAACTTACCACCAAAGTAGAGGAAGCTATTTAGTTTCTTAATATGCTGATGGTAATTGGTGAATTCAATGCGTATTTGGTTGAACACCTCGCAATTATTCAATGGTAGCAAATCCTCCATTGTAGTCTTGCAAAAAAAAATCGTAACAAATGCGCATCTAGCTGTTGCCGGCTACTAGCGTTATAAATGTAATGAGTCAAAATCGTAACCATCGATTGCTATCGATATTTAATTCCGATAGTGTACGAGATTCATATGGCGCGCAATTAGCGTAATTTTTGACTATTATCTCAATGTAATAAGTTTCAAAGTTTTTTTATGTTGTATTGAACAATTTAATTTAATTGTAAGAAATGAAATATTTGTCTAAGAATCAACAACTATTCGAATTTCGATCGTAGCTGATTTGGAATCGGGCCAAGAACACAAAATGCTCCAAAGGCTTTTTACGAAAAGTATCAGGATAATTTAGATTTTCTATGACCAGCTTCAAAATAGTGAGAGTTGTGCACCAAATGGAACCAAGTATACGTAAGGAAGCAACTGATTCAATGGAATGTATTGGAAATTTCCCAAAAATTCATTTATTTTGGATTTTTAACGAAGCTTTGTCGAAAATTGTCAGATGTTCACGGTTATTTTTGTTAATTTCCAGCACGCAGTAATCCCCCTTTGCACTTTCTTGGATTGGCTCAAGCTGGTTATTTTTATAAATTAATTAAATTGCATATGCTCCGATTAAAAACTCATTTGACAAATGCTTGAAAAAGGCACGCGAGTATCAATAAGTGCTTCGTATTGTCTCCATGTCTGATCAAAATGGCCTCTCAAATGGGGAGGTGCTTAATCGAATATTCGTGCGTAACAATTGTCTCTGCAATCGACAGAGATAAGAAACTCTACCAGATTTATATAAATAACGCCACTGCTGTCGATGCAATATTCAATTGAACATCATGATGAATAAGGCAATCATTCTTCTGGCTGTCGTGCTGTGCGCCCAGGCCGTCTTTGGGGTCACCATCATCAGCAAGTCTCAGTGGGGTGGACGTAGTCCCAAGAGCAAGACAACTTTGGCCAATTCTCTGGCCTATGCTGTGATCCACCACACCGCCGGCAACTACTGCACCACCCGAAGCGCCTGCGAGGTTCAGTTGAGAAACATCCAAGCTTACCACATGGACAGCTTGGGCTGGGCCGACATTGGCTACAACTTTTTGATTGGCGGTGATGGCAACGTCTATGAGGGTCGCGGCTGGAATGTTATGGGTGCTCATGCCACCAGCTGGAACGCCAAATCCATTGGCATCTCCTTCCTCGGCAACTACAACAACGATAAACTCACCTCTGGTCAGATCAAGGCTGCCAAGGCCTTGTTAGCTGATGCCGTTTCCCGTGGACAAATTAAGTCTGGCTACACACTGTACGGTCATCGTCAGGTCGGCTCCACGGAGTGCCCTGGTACCAATGTCTGGAACGAAATCCGCACCTGGCCCAACTGGAAGGCATAAGTTGACTACTTGAAAAATTCTTCAAAATAAAAATTATTTTTAATACGTAACAAAAAGAAATATTCTTTTCATTATTACAAAAGGAGCTAAGAAAAACTAACATTTTCTCTGAGTGTATGCTAATGACAATCAGTGTGATTTTTCCAGGGGACTTCCCCACAAAATCGCAGCTTGCTTACTTCTACAATTAACAGATTACACAATAACAAAATATTTAGTTTATAAAATACAGTGTTATTGAGATAGCCAAGGTTGTGCCCATTTTTAAGAGGAAGGGGATGGGGAAGGAGGATTGATGGATGGCGGAACAGATACGAGTCCCATGACGTGTTCTTGCTTTAATATGAAACAAGTGTTCGTAACGTAAAAAGTACAGTTTTTGTTGGTGCTTTTTGCATTTCACTCTTGTTCAAAAGTAATAAGATAATCAGTCTGCCGTTAACAAATTAAATATATAAAACAAACAATACCACAAAGAAATTAAAATTTAACTTTTAATAACAATATCTTTTGAGTACATTGATAATTCTTAATAGCATTTTTGTGCAATTTATATTAATTTGAAATGGTTATGACAAATGACGCATTGCTCATCATATTAAAATTTTTTCAATAAAACGATTGCAACTTGGCTGTCCGTTTTTATATAAATATGCAATCTACATAAATCTATAGTTTTTGCTTATGCAGAATTTGAATTGATGGAGGAATCGAAACGCCAAGGAAACTGACTTTGTATATCCTCCTTGATGGATCACGAAACTCATCTGAAACATCTTCATAAAAACATTGTAAACTTCAATACAATATTATAATGTACAAACTTCGAAAATAAAATTTTTGTATTCTACCCAATAAATATATATATATATATATATACATTTTTTTTTTTTTTTTGCTATCAAGCCAAATGCAGTTGAAGCAACTGTGAATCTTGTTTCACGTATTGGCACTTAATAGTGGCCACCTGACGCTAATCACATAGAATATAAGTGGAATCGATTTAACCACGGGAAATACACTTGGAAGAATGAACAGGGCAGTAGTTACCCATTAGAGTTGAAGATCAGAAAGTTGTAGCGTCGGTCAATCTCCATATATATAATAGTATTAAAGTTTATAAGATTCTAAGCCCAGTCTTAAATAAATGTAAGACATTTCATAAATTAGTGTTGAAGATAGCGATTTGATCAATTTATGACTACTGCTAATAAAAAGGTTAACAATGCAAAGTTTGATTGCAATAAACATATATTATATAAAAGAAATGACGTAGTGATCCAATCTAGACATTTACGACTGACTTATTGTTACAATAAACTATAGTAAAAGTAAAAAATGAAACGTGCAACAAGTTTCATATTTATCGATATACGAATACAATGGAAAATATGTGCAAAGATTGAAAAATATTCTAAAACTTGTCGGTTGACTTTAGCAGCTATAAAAAAAATTGTCTATCTTATTCCGACTTTAAAGAAAAGTGTCCAAGAATTGCTTTTAACAAATGTAGTATATAACGTGTATTGTATATTTTTATAAATTTTTATTGTGCAGCAGTTTTATTTTAATTGAAATTTTAAGCAATTGATAGCTTAGGCCCTCCAGTTGGACCAGGTGCGGATCTCGTTCCACAGATTGGTGCCGGGGCATTCCGTGGAGCCGACCTGACGATGACCGTACATGATGTAGCCAGATTTGATTTGACCACGGGAGACGGCATCGGCAAGGACACCCTTGGCAGCGTTGATCATGCCAGCGGTGGGTTTGTTGTTGTTGAAGTTACCCAGGAAGGAGATGCCAAGGGACTTGGAGTTCCAGTTAGTGGCATGGGCACCCAAAACGTTCCAGCCACGACCCTCGTATGCAGAGCCATCACCACCAATCAGGAAGTTGTAGCCAATATCGGCCCAGCCCAAGCTGTCCATGTGGTAAGCCTGGATGCTACGCAGCTCCCTTGTGCAGGCATCCCGGGTGCTGCAGTAGTTGCCAGCGGTGTGGTGGATCACAGCGTAGCCCAGGTTGTTGGCCAAAGTTGTCTTGCTCTTGGGGTTACGTCCACCCCACTGCGCCTTGGTAACGATGTTGATACCAAAGACGACCTGAGCGCAAAGAAGCACTGCCAGAAGAATGATTGCTTTGTTCGACATGATTATGGATCGAATCTGATGCCAACTTTAAGAATTCTCCCGCTTATATAGGTGGGCGTGATTTGGCTGTGGTCAGATAAGGGACTATCGCGACATGCACAGATACTAGTATCAGAGACATTGGCATTCTAAACAATATTTACGAAAATTAATAAATTTGCAATGAAGATTGCAAACTGATCAATTTATGGCAAATGGCAAAGAATATAGCCATAATCTGATAACACTTTTGTTTCCATCAGATTGTAGTCCATTGCTTTTAAAACTAAAATAAAATAATAACAATATGATAATAAAATAAAATTCTTTTTATGTGTGGTGCTTAAAATTCAGTTAAGAGCTTAAATTACGTTAATTCAATTAAAATAGTATCTATTGTGGATGTGAATGAAGTCCTCGACAAATATTGTAAAACATATTGTTATCGCTCAGTGGCATGTGGCCATTGAGAAATTATTATGAGCCATTAATAATACTTAAAATTCGAATGGAAACTTGAATCATTTTATGCCAACTTCAGATAACAAAACTCAAATGTTGTTTTTGTATTTTAAACTAATATTTATTAGAATATCTCTGCATATTTAGTATACAGTATACATATAGATATTGTACATACATAAAATATTGATTTCTTCTTGTTTTTTTTTTTTTTTTGTTGCCAGTGCAATTTAATAATTGATACACAAACTAAAATACAACAAAAAAATGTAAATAGTGTTATACATTTATGTTTCCACGTATTAAATATACACAGAGGCTTACAAGTTAGCTTAAAACATAAGTAGAATATACGTTTGCATAGATAAGACTTCCCATTTAGATTCTTGTAACTTCCGCTTGACTCTCTTATTTGAATTTTCATTTCTCTTTTCTTTTTTGGTAACAACTACTTGCGCTTAACTAAGTAAAATACACAGGTTAAATAAAATAGAAAAAAAAACAACAAGTGCCAAACGGAATTGACTTATAATACACAGAGTGGCAAATCTATAACAAAAATTGTTGCCAAATATGCACGACAGAAGCATAAGTTTTATATATAGAAATGTCTAGAGCAAAATTCAGAGAATATTCGTTTATATGAGAGGGTATTCTTTGCTTTTTTTCTTTTTACGTTAAACAACAATATGCGAATGCTAGTGGCTTACATTTTAAAAGGTTGGTTTATTTTTGTTTTTTTTTTTTCATTGATAATTGATAATATTCAAAAACATTTTTTTCTCAATATGTTAATACATACAATATTAGTATACGTTATGCGTACAAGTGTGCGGATTATGTATTTATAAAAACGAATCCGAATTGATAGAAACGATAGAACAAATATCTACTGCACGTTTGGAATATTTTATATAGAAAACAAATTTCTAAAAGTTGTGCTATGTTTTTGTGTTTTTTTTTTTGGGCAAGAGAGGAAGAAGGGTTTCGGTCGCAAGGGGGGTAGTTTGTGTTTCTTTTGTTTTTGGCTTACAACACAATATAATAATAATTTAAAAAACCTTAATGAAATCACAACTTAGGCCTGACTCTCGTTGTGTCCAGGCACCACCTGACCCGGTATGTTCACCTGGCGATTGAGCGACATCTGCATCTGCTGCAACTGAGCCTCGGAAATATTATCGTTGTTGTACGGAGGTGGTGGGACCACACCACACCTTACATCCATGCCAGCATCGATGATCTCCAGATCCGTATCATCATCATCATCATCGTCGTCCTCGACCTCATCATTATCACCAACATTTTCATTATTATCGTCGGAGGCATCGCCAGAATTTGGTTGCTCACTGCGCCGCATTGGTGGCGTGTTGGCATTCACATGAACCGTATTGTTGTTGTTTGGTGTGTCATTGTTGTTGTCCAAGTTGTCATCCAGATTGGCAGCGCCAGCATTAACAGCATGCCCATCAAGTGCCACAAAGAGTGGAGTGTTGCCACCTTCTGCAGCAGCATCTCCAGCAGCAGCACCACCAGCAGCACCCTCATCCTCATTTTGATAGTTGGACATAGCCACCTGATAGGATGGCGGCGGTGCCTGTTTCAAGTACTGAGCAATCGCCTCATCATAATTGGGCAGCAGCGTCGAATAGGCTCGCTGCTCCTCCGAACCAAAGCCACCACCAATCCCGCCATGGACAACCATTTCAGGCAGGACGCAGGGCAACAAGCTACGCAAATGCTGCTGACGCAGAGTCAAGTACTTGTAGCAGCGCCAAACAATGCCAATGCAATATGCCTTTAGAAACACAATGCACAAAAAGACGACGAGAACAACGATAACCAGTTCCTCAGGGGGCAACTCCAGCAACTTCTCGCGCCACGGCAAACGATGCGATTCGGCAATAATGCGATGAATGGCCTGCAGATAACATAGGTAACCAGCAGCGGTCAGTCTATATAGAAAAGAAATATTTATAACATAGGCAAACAGGAATCAAAGAGTCGAGTGTTGTCACTCACGTGGTAATGGCAAAGTCAAACAGTTGCAGACAGAAGAAGGGTAGCAAATGTGAGGGTTTTCCCTTAATGGTGCCATAAATCATCATTAGCGTTATGGCTATCATGCAGGTGCACACAAGTCCGCCCATATCAAAGTTCTCTGCAAGTATTTTCAAATTAATTCAAGTATTAAACGAATTTTTGAAGGGCCGGGGCTTCTTACGGTAACGCTTACGATAGTTGAGCGAATGATCGCGATACGCATAGGGCGGATCCACCTTGCTCAACGGTGTGGGCAATGCGGGTGCATTAAGATCGACGGTGAAATCATGACTGCCACTTTCCAATTCATCCATCATATCCGGATTGCGCCAAATGACAGCCAAAACGCTGAGGGCCAGTATGTTAAGGAACTGCAATTGATCAAGAAACAACACTGTAAAAAATATTTAGGTTTTGTTGTATGTCAAATCAAAGATTACAAAGTATTAAATTACAATATTAAATAAATATATATGTACAATTTCATCTTGGTAAGCTATACACTCCTCGACCCTTTTTGTTTTTTTCCATTTACTGTCAGCTTTCTGCAGAGACTACACTCTCCCGAGGCATCCACCGGCTCCAGGGAGCGCCAGTGGTTCTTGTGCTGCTGTTGCAACCAATTAAGATAGTGCAAAAAAGACTCGTACGTAAACTCCTCGGAGATCTGGCAATTGAGGCGATGGTGGTAGCTGCACAATCGATCATAGATCCATTTGCGCTGCAGCGGTGGCCGCATTCCACTTCGCTTCACGTGCAACTTAAACGCATCTAGATCGGAGCCGTAGCGCTGTCGGGCTGTGGTGTAACTCAGACCATCTTGCATTTGCTGCAGCACCTCCGCCTGTGTGGTTATGTGTCGCAGCTGCATGCAGCTGGAGTGCCTATCCTGCAACCGAATAAGCAACCACGGCGGCACCAGAGTAAATCGAATGCAGGAGATGAGCTGGACAATAAGAGGACGTCGTTTGGGCCACTGATAGTTGAGCCAGCGAACGGCGGACATGAAGACCTCCATTTCGGCGTTGACTCCAATGCCATTGGAGCTAAGCAGCAGGCACACGGCAGGCATTGACAGCTGAAGAAACTCCTGGGAGGCGACGAGGGTAAGGAAAAAGCAACCCACACGCAACAGCAGACCACGTTGAGCATATTCCATGCGCAAGAACCGTGCCTCGAGATACAGCAGTGCTGCTCCATCCTCCTGGATGCCATGCGTCAAACACACTTCGCACTGCCTCTGCAGTTGGGGCATTTGCAGAAAGCTGGCAGCGCGTAGCACTTCAAGCAATCCGTGACGCGACAGGCGCGGCTCATCCACCATCATCCAGTTGTAGACGAGATGAAAGGCACGTGGCGTCACCCACTGCGAGGGCAGCTCCACATTGATGATGCTTGCCTCGTTGTCCAAATCACAGAACAGACCCGAGAAACACTGCAGCACAATGAGATGGACTTCCAAACGACTGTCGGCAATTGTAATCACAGCGTTCGTTCTTCGTCCCTTCCGCATCAGCTCCGACAGCAGCTCGTAGAGATTTGGCTTGGAGAATCGCCTTTCTTCTGTTTCCGGTTGGGCCCATTTCTCTGGCGCCGTATATCCCATGGAGAACAGTGTTCGATCTGCCACTTTGTTGTGGTAATCATTGGGCAGATTAAAAGCCTCAGCCTCACTTAGTGAATTGGAGGAACTGACTGCATCAGAAGATGTGGCATCACTCGATCTGTCTGGCTCTTGGTGCATTGCATTGAAAATGTGTTGGCAAACATAATGTATACAAATTTATTTCCATTCCTATTAATTATGGCTACTTTTCTACACTTGTCACTTGTCAAATATAACTGACAAATAATTCAAGGTAATAGAAACACCTGAATACTTAAAAAACAATTGACAAAAATCTTCAAGGTTATAGCAGAAAATGACAAATACATTAAGATAAATGTGAGTAAGCGCATAGAATTCAAGTAGTTATCTAAATCCTAATATAATCATCACATTATGATATGAAAGTTGCTCTTAAAATAAGTGGCAAACATTTGGTAAATTTTAGCTTTTGATCTCAATTGAGATAAATCATTTTGATAGTAGGTTATCAGGTGTAAAAATTGTGAAGTGAAAATAATAATAAATAAAATATAAATGAATCATATTGTGGAGTGAAACTGAAATACTATCTTAAAATTAGTTTAAAACTGACGAGATTCGTTTATAAGTGATTCAAGAATATTTTTAAGTATTTTACTCGCCGCATTGTTGCCAGTTCAACAAAAAGTGCTCTATTTTGGGGCACTGTTGCAGCATAATTCTTCATTTCAACTTGGGCAGCTTTATACATATCCGACAGAGATAAAGGGATGCTCTTTGTTTATTTTTTTTGGGACTGACAGAGATTTACAAATTTGCCACTCAACAACAAATTAAAACGCTAACAAAAAACACTGTAAATATTAACATGCCAAAAATGGGGGGAACGTATTTATTTTCAGTAACATATTGTGAACGTTATTTACCCAATAAAGATATCATTTTTTGCATTCACCACACGAAGTTATTATAATTAGCTGAACTTGACGCTTGACATTTACGGATATATGATACGAATGCAGTGGCCATCAAACTGCCTCACATTAATCACCTAAAAATTCTCCATTTCAATTTGACAGTTTGAGCAGCACTGCCCAAACAATATATTTTTATAGTTATATCAATGCAAAACGTGCAGTCAAGTATAATAAAACAAACAAAGGGAATGAAATAATATCATAGTAAATTAAAAAAAAACAGCTCAGCTCTTATCAAAACAGTAGCGCAATTGCTCTCAAAGCCACCTTGTTGCGAACCAGCTGCGATGAGATTGATGTTGTTTTGCAGTTGGAGAGTCACTGAATGCACAGCGACAATTGATTTTTCCCTACTTGACACTGAACAGGGTCAACTTGATTGTGTGTGTGTGGGAGTGGGCGAGCGAGTGTGAGTGAGGGGGCGGCAACAGTTTTTAAATACACTGGAACAAGGCTTATTTTGCTTACCAGATGCCAAAGGCCAATCATCAGTGTGGCTGTATGCACATGCAGGCCAAAGCAGCAAGTCCACTCCTTGTTGACACGGGCATGATTGGTATTGCCATTCCCGTTATTATTGTTGTTGTTGTTGTTGTGATTACGTTGCGGACCCATTTTGACACGGATCCTGAACATTGCACGTCCGACGTCGACGGCGGGTTGATCGTTTTGTCGGATCGCAGTAAACTGATGACGAACGACAATAATTAAAAAAATTAGCTCTATTTTATATTTATTGCTCGTCTCTCTCTATGCATATGTTTGTGTATACAAACACACTTGCAAATGTATCTATGTATGTATGTAACGTGTGTGGGTTGTATGTATTTGTTATTGTGCCACTTTTTCACTCTAGATTTCACTATATTTAATCAGCAACAATCCGCAAAGTTTGCTATATTTAAATTATTGTTATTTTGTAGGGCTATCTTTTAGAAGTATTTTTGTGCTAGCTTTACCTAATTCAATAATTTATTTACTCCGTATTATTGCTTTTACGCAGTGTTTCAATTTCTTCCTTCAGCAAAAATCTAAGCAAAAATTAGTGTGACCGTACTCTATGTAATAATTCGGAGCACAATCGATATTTGCAAAACGCTATCGATGGCAGTGAAAAGCAAGTACGGTGATAACATATAATGTATACCTATTTAATGTATACTTTTATTCCAGCACTGTCCAAGCTATCGACAGACTAATCGATAGGTAAGCACGCAGGTTTGTTGTTGCATTCCTCAGTTGCGTCTCGTCTGGGGTGCCGTTCTTTGCGTAACGTTAAATTCGGTTTAATATTATTATTATTTCTTTAAATAAAAACATAAATTGGCAAGATGGTATTAACGAAGGAATATCGCGTATGCATGCCACTCACTGTGGAGGAGGTGAATAAATACCAGAACTTGCTTTTTAATATGCGCACCATTCACACTTTGTTCATATTTTTACAGTACAAAATCGGACAGCTTTATATGATTGCGCGTCATAGCCTCGAACAGTCCGACGAAGGCGAGGGCGTCGAGGTAATTGAGAACAAACCGTGCGAGGATGCCGTCCATGGCACCGGTCAGTACACAGAGAAACGCATCCATTTGTCCAGGTTTGATCGCAGAATGAATTTTATTTGATGTGCTCAAATTGATATACCCTGTATTATTTGTGCAGTCGTCTTCCATATTGGATACAGGCAATTTGTCCACGCGTCTTCTATGTAACAGAAAAGTCATGGAACTATTACCCCTACACGCTAACAGGTGAGCCTTCCAATATGCCCATCTCATTCACTCTTCAATTTACAGCACGGTTCATTCAAATAGTATCTTTTTTTTCTATCTTTCCCATATGGCACAACTTGTATTCGATAAGCGTAAATCTAATAAATGTATATATATTGCATTGGGGTTTATAAATTTATATATATATATATATATATATTTATTTTTTTTTTTTTATGTACACCTGATATTAGCACACTTGTCAAGCTAAATAGATAAATACATCACAATCATCTGTCTGATAAGGCTTTCAACATCAAAGGGAAAATTGTTAGTCAGATTAAATTTTGTATCTGTGTTTGTAACTGTAATTGTAATTGAATTGGGACTTAATTCCACTTTTCTTAGAAATTTCAATATTATCGGTAAAAATATAGACTAGTTTTAGTTTTTACAAGAAAACAATCAGTAAATTTTTATGATTTTATTTTTTGGTTTTATTTGTAATTTGTAGATAAAGCATTATTGATAATAATATCAAAAAAATTACAATAATTTTTCGATTTCAAATATCTTTACATATTGATAATTGTGATTTATATTTAGCTTTGTTTTATTGTCTATTGGAATTAAATTGCCAGCCATCCATGTATCATATATTTTTCAATCAAATTGGCTTTACGTTTATTTTTGTAGTATATAAAAATATATCTATGCATCCAAATAAATGTCTCTACTTTAATTAATATTTTAACGGTCAATATATGCGCGCTTCAAATGACTGGACAGAATACACGGTAATTAAGCAAATTAATATAGAGAATTTATGCTATGCATTTATAAATTAACTCCACAATATTACAGTGTTCCTTTATACCTAAATTCAATGTGTTAATCAAGACCAAATATGAGAATAACAATGGTAGCACCGAAAATGTAAGAATCAACTTTAAGCTTAACATAAGACACATATCGTTAATAATTGTTATCATTTAAAGTGTCTGGATCTGAGCGAGGATGAATTGAAGGTGCGTACAGTGGATCATTTAGACATTGCCTTCGATGAGCTTAATGCCAAGCATTACAAACGCGATGAGGATCCCAAGTTTTTCAAGTCACAAAAAACCAGTAAGTGTAAAGATTGGTAAAGATTCGGTAATTGTAGAAATGTTATAAACGTTTTTCGCTTCATTTTGCAGATCGTGGTCCACTCGTTGAGGGCTGGCGTGAAACTGATACGCCCATCATGTGCTCCTATAAGGTGGTCCATGCCAGTTTCGAGGTTTGGGGATTGCAGACGAAAGTGGAGGATTTCGTTCAAAGAGGCATTCGGGAGATTCTGCTGCTGGGACATCGTCAGGCATTCGCCTGGGTGGACGAGTGGCATGGCTGGACGCTGGAGGATGTGCGCTCGTATGAGCGACAAAAGCAGGCCGAAACCAATGAGAAGGTTCAACACGCGAACAAGGATGCAGAGGCGGATGCTAATGGTAGCAGTCCAACGCACGAAGCGGATTCTTAAGATCAAATGCTTAGCTTGAATTTGTGTGAATGTTATACCAAATTGATTGGCCAATCATGGCGTGCAGCCACTTTTAGTCTTTAGCTCAAACAAGATTAAAACGATGAGTCATCGAATGGCGAGCTTATCAAATTTCTCAAGTCACAGCCATAAGAATGTTATATTTACATAGTTTAATGCATTTGATATGGTCCAAATAAGCTCAAAATTCTGTAACTAAAACCAATATGAGCACTACTTGACACCAAAAACCAAATGAAAAACCAAACATAACAATCAACAGACTATTTAATAGACAACTTAACTACCTAGGCACCTGTAAAAAGGTGTTTACAAATGTATGTATTAGATAAATACGTGTGTAGAGCACAATATTTGGTGTTTTGTTAACTATTTTCCTTAGTTATTATATTAAATTGTGCTTTGCAGAAGCTTTACAACCAAAATGAGCTGTTGACATTGATGTACAAAATGCAAAAAGATCATGAATTAAATAATATTTAAGTAATTGCATTTTTAATTACCCAAAGGGAATGCTGCTTAACCGGAACATAATTATTGTCATATAAAATTTACTTGCTTTATATAAACAGAAACAAATTATGGACAACCAAACAATTAATTCCTTTTTGTTTAAAAAACTTATAATTTATTCTTGGTTAACGCTAAATTTATAGCAATTAGTATGCGTGTTCAGCATCGCATTAAAAAGATTGTCTAATATTTTTTGCTTGGACTAAAAAACGCATAACAATCAGCTGCTGATTTACACATATAAATCAATGTTGTACACAAACACACACACACACACATGCACACGCACATAGGTCCCCCTCAGAGAAAGAAAACAAAAAAGCAGACTCAGCGAAAGCGTTCTCTTTGCTCGCAAACAGCTGATTTTTGGTTTATAGAGATCTTTAAATGCCGGCAAAAAGCAAAAAACTAAAACTGGAAGAATATGATGGCGATTCGCACTTGCGTCTCAATTGAACTTCAAACGCCAGAAAAGTAGCACAGTTCGCGAGTGATACAGATACGGATGCGCGGCAATTATAATAAAAAAATAAATAAATAAATAAAAAAGTATTAAAATATGTTGCAAACACTATACAAATCTGAAAGCAATATATATCTATGAGTATGTGGCGGGCGATTTGCTTCGATACTTACATATATCAAATTGAAAATTAACGTAATGTGTAAACGCATAACTCAGATAAACATTGGAAAACTTTCGGTGAATGAGTTTTAAAACAGTTCGGTAGAAAACAGAAATACGCAGTTCCGGTGCCTCTCTGTGTTTTTTATGTGACGCCTCTGAGAATGGCAATGAGCCATCGAGCCGTTTACTTTGAGTTTTGTCTTTGCCTGCAACTGGTTATTTTCGGAAGGTGCGCGAAATATTAATTAAAAAACAAAAGTGTTTTAACTTGATAAGCAAACTCAAATTTCCTTTGCACACATAGCGGATACGCAATTTGTATATTATCAAAGTGTGCCCTTAGACATGCTTTTATTTTATTATTATATTTTATGCTTATAAATTAACTCAACATTCTGTTAACATTTTCATAAAACGATTTGCTCACGTTTTTATCACCACACTAAGTCAACCGAAATAGTTGGAAATGATCTTATCATAAAACCCATTTACATGTGTACCGCTTTGCATATAAGCTTTTATATATAGTTCGACAATCACTAAATCACTGAATATTGAGTACGTAATCGCCGGTACTTAACTACTTTGATTTATGAAAAGTGTTGTGTCCTATATGGATTATATTTTATTGGATGTATTAGTTTTCTAAGCGTTTTTTTTTTTTAATATATTCGTTTTATTATTGCTTAGGAGTTGAAAGAGGTGAATAATTTAAACTTCCTACTGTGATAATAATAAACATAAATGGTTAATTTAAATTAGTCAACAGTCGCATAAAAAGCTTGCCTGTATTCAATTTACATAATTTAATATTTGTTTATACAGGGAAGATTTAAGATTACAGCTTAAAGAGTTGTCTACAAGCTAAATGAAGTATTGTTCAAAGTGGAAGAATGTTTTTTTTTTTTTAAATTCAGCTTAACACATTCTATTGAGCACTATTCTTAATTTAGTTGTTATTCTGTCTTCTTTACTTTTATCATTTTGTTAGATACTTTTGTAACTTTTGGACCTTAACGACATAATCAGGTTTTGTAGTAATTAAATAATCTTCCTATCTTGCTTCTGACATATCAGATCGTAGACCGTTTTAATTTAGTTCTAGTTAAGCATACACTTTTATTCTAAATGTGTACCTAAATTATCTTTGCGTCTAGTTTATATTTGCACATGTGGATAAGAATAGAATAACGAATGTTAAAGCACATGACATGAATACTTATATCGTGTTTTAAGACTAACCCTAATTATACACACTACTAAGCAAGAAAGAGGGGTATACCTAAAGATATACCCGATTACCAAATTGGGGACAGGGTATTGCCCATTCGTGTTATTTCGATTTGCTTAACGTAAATTAAAAAGCAATCGAAACAATATTTTATTTTTACTTCAAACAAAACAAAATGAACATTAAAGTGGTAAGCATAAGTTAAAGTTTAACAAATTACTTCAAAACCTTGAACTTTAATTGCTTATATTGATAGCATAAATGAAATTGCGCGAGAATATCGAATAGTTTCCAATTAAGCGATTGTCAATTTAATGTACTGTGTTAGGCAACAGAACAAAAAAGACAACGCATTTTTTACAAATGAAAAAATTTCTTAAATTTATACATTTTTCTATTGCTCACTGCGCTTCCCATTCGCAAAGTATGTCAAAATTAATAACATATACTCATTAAAACTGTAAACACCTTTTGTTGTGCTTGAATTTCGTAGATTTTGTATCCACGTAAAAAAGTAAAAGTATGAACGGAGAATATGCCGATAGTAAATATATATATGTATCCACTTTTTGTTAATTAACAATATATGCTTGGGCAATTTTGAAGACAGTCTCTCTCTGTACAGAAAAACCCACGAAATTATTGTAGTTTAATTGCGTAACTTGATCGAGTCTACAAATATTTACAATGCTCGAAAATACCGTTTGAGCTAATATTTGTTTTATTCTCTCTATTTCTGCTCAACATACACTTTAAATGGTACAAGTATGTAAACTACTGTTATTGCCACCATTTTGTTGTTGTTGTTAATTTTAAAATAACAATTGTTGAATTTTGCTGTTTTTCTCTTCTTTTTCTTGTATATTATTTTTGTTAACACTTGTTCAGCAATCGTACTACGGAAGAGTTGCTAATTGCAAAGGTTTCCATTTTTAAAGGAGATTCGTAAACACAAAATGCATTTTTTTTTATTAAATATTTGCTATCAATTTGCAACTGATATTCGTTAAGATAAGTCTTGGATGAGAGAGATGCATTTATTTCTTATTATACTCTAGTATTTGCATATTAAAGAGCACTATTAAAAAGTGATTTACTTTTATTGTGTTATAATCAGTCAATTCACAGACACTATTATATTCTGGTACAGATGGTAGCCGAGTATATAAGTCTTGCGTGATCTTGTGTGGGATCTTTTTTGGACACAGATACAGGTATAAATTTGGTTGCATTGATTGATTGATTTTCTATATAGAGTGAGATAATTTAAAGAGATTATTACATGTAACAATGACATTAGAGTATTCTCCTGTCGGTTACATCCAACTTTATTTTATATTGTTTTCATGAAAATGTCACAAACTGATCTAGCAAGGTGTTAAGTGAAATCATCACCTATGTTACTAGTCGCTAATTTGCACAGAAAAAATAATATCAATTTGTTAGCTCTTTTATTTAGTACTTTGATTTTAGCTGGACCTACAAAAAATTCCTATGAACCATATATATATTATTATTTTTCGCATATATAGATTCGATTTAAAAAGGTGCAATTCAGTGGGATCGCCCAAAAAAGTAACGCAGCCCAATTAATTTATGGGACCATTATTATTTACATGTACTTAGCCAAGTTAAGTGTTACTTACATATATATGTATATAGTCATAGTCCGAAAAAGTCAGTTAATTACTTTTAATCTAATCAAATATACATTGAAAATCAATTATAAATTTTTTAAAATTCTTACCCAAAGTATTTATTTAAAAGGTGTTTTATATGCGTTAGTAAAAAGATTCTTAAATATGGCTTGAATATAAAATTTAACGATTAAATTTTACAAACTCGATTTAACTTGACTACTTAATTTTTATGGGTACAGGTAGCGAAAATAGATAAAATTTTTGTAATAAACTAGAGTTGTTCATATATGATTGAGACAACTCCAAAGGCAGATAATGAAGATAGTTGATACAAAAAAAAAAAAACTTAAAATATGCATAGCTCTTGCCATTGACATACATGAAATGTATAGCAGGCTGTAAGAAATTATCACCTACAAAAAATAGACTCAGCAGTGAGATATGGACTCTAATTGCGAAGATTAACAAATGGTTTCCAAACATGAAATCGTAACATTTATAAATAGTGGCTAATTTATTCACAGATATTGTGGCGCTGTAGATCACAGTGATGAGTTGACGACTCTAACCACAACATCCACATCAGTGGCACCCTTGGCAGATTTGACCACATTGGTGCAGAGCCCCGCCCACAGCTGCGTCAATTGGACAGCAGCGCCGGAGGCAGCAGTTGGAAACTGCACTCGCTCAACAGGAAATGGACTAATCCGATGCTATGGCGGCATGAACAATCTGGCGGTGCTCAAGTATGGATAACAACATCATTAAACCCAACTGCTTACTAATTGAATATATTTTGTATAGCTCCAAGTTGGGCAAAGTCTTTCCTGCCCAACAAATGCTGCTCTGTGGCTGGTCAAAGGTGGATTTTAATCCAGAGCTGCTCAAGTTTCCCAAATTGCGCTCTTTAACCATTGAGTATAGCGGATTGATTAAGTTCACATTGGACTTTCCGGATATGGAACAGTTGCAGGCAATCAACATATCCTGGACGAATCTCTCGCATATCTCGTCACGCACCTTTAAGCAATTGCATGCATTGCAAGTATTGGATTTGCGCTGGAATAAGCTGATTCAGTTGGATGGACCACTGATACTGCCACGCTCATTCCAACAACTGTATCTGGCTGGCAATCCCTGGAATTGCACCCGTAACTTCAAGTGGATACTGCTGCAGCCGGAGAAGGGTCGCCTCGTGGCGGATCGGGAGGACCTCATCTGTACCGATCGCAAGTACAAGGATCGACAAATGATTCTCGTCATGCACTACAAAGTGGTTGGTTAAAGAATACATATTTTATAATAATTATTATTTGTTATATACATTTGTGTATTGTAGGTGCTGAGAAATGAGTGTCAATCGCATGCGGATCTATCAAACTGCACATGTCTCATGCATAACATCATTCCCAAATCATACATTCCACTTTACACGGTCAACTGCTCCCATCTGCAGTTTCACAGTCTGCCCGCCTATTTGCCACCCAATACAACTTCATTGTATATTACCGATAATCAAGTAAGTAAAGTCAACTAGAATTGAATATTATCTGTTATTCAATTCATTATTAAATTATAGATCAGCGACATAAATCCACTACGCGATAATCCGCATTATAAGCACGTGGTCGATGTGCAGCTGGAGAACAATCGGATCTCGAACATTGATGTCCTGGAGGACACGTATTGGCTGGAGAACTTCCGCCTGTTCAACTTACAGGGCAATCAGTTGCATAAACTTCAGGTCTATGCCCTGGACAATGGCCTAAATGACAATGTGAATGCGAATCTTTTGCTGCTGAGCAAGAATCCCTGGCACTGCACATGCAAGTTTGGGATGCGATTGCGTGAGCTGCTCACCAAATACAAGGATATTGTGAGGGATGCACGGAATGTCACCTGCACCTACATGCAGGGTGATGAAATGCGTCGTGCCCAGGTCCTGTCGCTGACACGGCACGATATGTGCAACATTACCGTCGAGGATGATATGCGAATCCATCCCATTGACTGGCTAAACTGTGTGCTGGCCAGCCTTATTGTCCTAATACTGGGCAAGTTGGCATATGACTATTATTTTTATAGATTTCACGGACGAGTTCCTTGGATTGTCATGAAGATGCCCTAAATTATGCGATCTTATCTCGTACTTAAGTTATGCAGATTTCCAAACTATCCAAGTATTTTTATAATATGTACTTAAATATATTAATTGAATATTGTATGGAAAAACACAGTTATTAAGCAACAAATCAACAAATATCTATTTTAGCAGATAATAATTATATTAGAGATATAAAAATAGACAATAAACCTAAACTAGAATATCATTCATATTGAATCCTCGCTAAAAAAATAAGTCAATTATTCCAAATCCAATCAAAAAGGGTATACAAAAATTAAATGTTCTTATGTGCTGGAATCAATGAATTCGATGGTGTCCTTTCTAGGGGTTGCATGACTCCGACTGCTACTCAGTCAGCGGCAGTCATCGTTGTGGTTAGCTTTTAAAAATCGAGAGAAATTTAAATATTCAAGTAATTTAAATATTGCAATGCAATTTTTCGCATTTGGAGCAAATTTTTTTAAATTTACGTATTTCCCACTCGATTTAATCAGAGTATTTGTGTTTTCCTCGTATTAATGTGATCATATTTTGTCCGATTGCATATAAGAATTATTATTGAGTAAAAGTTTTGTGCTCAACAGCTTTTGCAAGCCAGCATAAAAGCTCGATTGTTGTAAAATGTGCTTTATTGGAGCTTTGTGAATTAAGTTTTCCCAAAACTTTACCATTTTTAATTAACAAAAAAATAGGGATATATTTTTGCTATCTTTTATATTTTAATCAACTAATTCAAATTATATAGAATAATATTTTTATTTTGCTTTATGTTTTATTTTTTTGAAAATCGACATTAGGCAATTTACAAATACCTTAAAAAAATGGATTTCAAAATATATTTATTATTTTAAGGCAGCTTTTTTCCTAGAATTCAGATCGAACATCATTAGAGTAATGACATAGCCCAGCACTGAGGACAAATAACACAAACAGGCTGGTTTGTCAAGGACCACACAGTGGCAAATCTTGTAGACAAGTCGATTCCCACGTAAATGAGTCATGAAGAGTTCCAACTCCCTTTCCGATTCCTTGTCCAGTCTGCGTATATCATTGAACTGTCGAATCAGTTGCATTGTCTGATTGCAGGAATTAAGGGAATATTCTACCATATTCATAAGTAGGACGGAATTATAAGTGCTGGCGGCAATGAGTGCATCTCCAAGTATTAAGCCCCAGTTATCAGATGCCATTGTCATATTCATAAATTGCACGGCATGATATAAAAGACTCACATTGGCCACGAACATGTTTAAAAATACGCTCGCATTGGCCAAATCATAGAGGCTGAAGGCTCTTCTCGCCAGCTTCAGGCACTGAAAGTGAACGGCAGCAATCCGCCTGATATTCCGCACCAACAATCTCGATTCGCCCCCTTCTCTAAGTGCCTGCAGTGCAAGTTGTACGGCTTGAAATTGATGACTGAGTATCAGGAGGAATGTGAAGAAAGTAACTCTTCCAATGCTGATCAACAGTAGTGGGGTGAAACGGTGCAGCAGCGTGCACAGATGGTCATCGTTGAACAGGCGAGACTGTATTGCAATTGAGAAACTGACCATTGTAAAATTAACGAACATTTTGCGGCCCAATTGAAAGGCAAGCTGCGATTGTAGTCGCTTCAATGCATCCTTGCCGGCAATGCACTGCAGGATGTGCCAGTGGGTTGTCCAATGCATCACAAAGTCCGCGTAAAGTTGTATAAGTCGACGGCGTTGCACCCAGACAAGTCCATAACAACTGAGTATGGTAAAAGAGCGCAGCAGAATCATCACAATATGACCCCATTGCAGCACAATGTGGTTCCTCGAGTAGCTGGCGATAGGGTCGCTGGTCATCATTATTGGTATGTGCAACAGTAATATCACACTCACGCACACACTATAGATTAGGTATCCGGTGGATACATTTCTGATGCTTACACGTCCCTTCTGTACGCGCAGTCTCCGCGGCACCAAGCCCCAGATGAGCATTTGGTAGTAGTATATTTTAAGTACTAAGCGTAGTCTGCGATGCAACATGTTTCGCCTTCCGGTTAATACTAATCATTAATGATGGGAAACACACAGAAATTATGCAGCGAAAATTAATTTGTTGAAAGTGCTTGTATCTTGATAATATCTGATAATAACTGATGATAACTTAACAAGACCCAAAGGTTTTTCCGTTTTGTGCGATAAATATCAAGAAATTCAGCATTTATTTTGTTTTGAGTGACAGCTAGTCAACATTAAAATATTATCGATCATTCAATAAAATTCATGGTTACAGAGTTTTACCACTTTAAGGTAAACATAATTGGCATTATTCATGCCATGAAATTTGTATTCACATATTATTTTATTTACATAAATAAAGAGATAAGCATTGAAGGACAAGAATATGGTGTTTATTTTATGTTGTACTCATTTCCATAATATGTCAATCAATTAACATTAATCAATCATCAAAAATGACAATTAAAATACAATTCGCTAATGCATATTTTTATTTATATTACAGACATATTTCAGTTCCATTATTCGTTTATAGCAATTAAAAATTCAAGCAAAGGTAAACAGAAAAAAGTATAAAAAAAGTTATAGTTTGACGGCAATTGTTTTTTGTTATTTGCTCAAATTTTATAAACGAAAGTTTTTTTTAATGGCTGTGGAAAAAGTGTGAAAATGAGTTGTTCATTTGTATTTAGTGATATTGACAGCAAAAGAGTTCTATTATTTTCAATTTGCGAAAAACTTCTGCTCTCGAGCATTGGTTGAGTTAAAGTGTTAAATCGGATATTGTTTATTATTATTTATTATTTGATTCTGTGTGTATGTTTTTGGATTTCTATCTAACAAACACTTGTTTTGGTTACTCCCTAATAGCGCAACGCTATGCATAAATTTATTAATTATCAAATGCGATATCATACTTGGTGATTTTACAGTGAAGTACAGTGAAGCACTGCTTAAAGCTTTACGAATTTAAGGACTTAAATATTTATTTTTTCTGAGTTAGAGTGGTTTTAAAAACGTTTAAAATTGCCACAATGGTATCATAGGTCACCCTAAAAATATGTTTCAATATTTATTAATAAAGTTGTTAAAAACTAACTGCACTAAAAACCAAAAATTATTAAAATTCCGTCTGTCAATCATATTTATTACTGTTCACCTGCTCGTAATGGTTAATATATTCTCCACTCCCCTTAGGGGCACCACAAATGAAGCTTCTCTGGCCATGAACAAAAGAGTTTCGCTGCTAATTGAATTCAATTTCATGAACAATGGCTATCCAACCAGGATGGAGTCTATAGTCTCTCTAATCCAGGGTAATCTAGCAACAACAGCTGGCAACGTATGTCCAGACTTCAGCTTAGGTATTATATATGACACAGTAGCATCTAACCCTATCATTTTCCTCAGACACCGCTAACCGCTCCCCTTTCCACAAGCCAACAATATTTCTCAGCTGCTTTTTGTATTAATTCCAATTATACGCACGACTGGGGAATTTTCATTTGGATTGATAGAATTTTGTGTCATTATGTGCTTCGACCGTTTTGTGGGCATAGAATCAACATCCGCCTGCCATTTGTGCACACACACATACACCACACACACTCACACACACACACACATACGCAATGTTGCCATATGTTTATGTTGTTACCCTATCCTAGGAATATGCTTTGACAGTTGAGTTTTGTACAACAGCGCATATACGAATAAATATTAAAAATAGCAATTATTACCAAAAAAAGGTGACTTACATATTACCAAATCTTCTCTTCCTTCTAATGGGTATATTTTAAAATAGTATTTTTTATAATAATTAGTAAGGTATATTTTTACCAAATCTACTCTTCCTTCTGATGGGTATATCCATATCGATTGCTCCCATCTATGATGAACTAACTTATTGCTATTGTCTTATTGCCATTGTTCTGTGACTTTGGCCACATTTGCTGTGTGGCGTTGGTTGTTTCACTTGGGGCATTTAATTGGCAGGACATGTGTATTGATTGCAAAGTTTTCGGCTGTGACATGCGACAAGGCACAACAAACAAGATTTCTTACCCAAAACTAATTAGCAACGGGAAGAGTTCATTTAGCTTTTGTACTCAATTTGTGCTCAACTTTTGTCGTTTGTGATTTATGTGTTCCAATAAAATGGGAAAATACATTAAATATGTTGTTAATATTTTGTTGCATTTTCTTCACAACTCTTAAGTTAAATTACAATTATTTAGTTTAAATAATTTTGTTGGGGTTTCTCAAACAATCCAACCAAACCAAGCATTTAAATGGTAAGCATGTAAAAGTTTCTCAGACCATTATCAGCACACCACACACAAAGTGGGTCGAGTAGATTTCCACACTAAAATAAAGGGTCCTGCTTCCGCCTCCGCCTCCGCCTCCGCCTCTCGGCCGTCTCGGCCATCTCGTGGTTTCATCCTTTTCTGACTGTTAGCCAACAAAATGCTGGACGGCATTTTCTTCGGCATTTTCGTTTTTCTGGGTCATCGTCGACGTCGCATAAATATAAATTGTATTGTTTCAAAAAGTTTTTTGCAGTCGAGCATCGCGCGGCTAACGGAAAATGTAGTTAAAGTTTTGTTTTCGCCACTAGTTTATTGCGTGATTTCCTTTCACAATGACACTGCTCCCCCCAAGCATGAAGGGAACGCTTTGGGGTAAGGTTTCTCATCTCGCGTCACTTTCGAGGTGCTAAAACATTTCTCCAAATAATTTATAGTTTTTTTTTTGGTAGTGCTGCACTTATAACGCTTTGTTTTATATTATATATATATTTTATTTTGGGCTATTCTTGTGGGGTGTTTTCTGTATTCTGAATCTGTACGTTTGCAACTTTATTTGTCATGGACAAGATGAATTTCGAACACGAAAAAGGCGAAATCATCCATTGCCATAATTTTATCAAAATTTAACTGAATTTTTTTTTAGTATTTTCATTAAATCTTTACTGATTTTCAAGTGAGGCAGATTTTATAACTATGTTCAAGGAATCTTCTTATCGGCTGTGCCACTTGAGGTGCAATTACCAGCATAACTATCTTCAGGCAATAAACTGAGTCAAAATTCAAAGAGAACCTTTGTCGGCGACCTGCTTTACAACTGAGTCACAATGCGCAAGTAGATTGCAAACATTATGCAGCATGTCGATTGTCTATGGCGAACGTGACCAGGATGGGACTTGGGGCATGGTGTTGCCTGTGGCAGTTCGACGTTTTACATTTCCTATGACTTTTGCCTGCCACTTCTAATTGCATTTTTACTTAGTGCCAGGCGCTAAAGTTTGCCCACAGCTGTCACGCCCCCTATTTGCACTCCCCCGTCGCGTTCTTCCCTGCCACTTGCAAAAGTTTAATTAAACGTGTTTGATTTATGAGTTGTGTGCATGTGTGTGTGTGTGTGTGTGTGTGTGTGTGTGTGGGCAGCTTCTTGGCAGGTGGTAAATGTAGGTTTTGCAGTTGCAACCGCAATTCCAATTCAAAAACGAAATGCGTTTATTTCGGACGGGAATGAGACTTTTTCCTCACTTCCACTTTTATGGCCAATAAAAGCTGAGCACCTTCATTGCAGTTGCAGCTGTGGGCCTGCGATTTGATTTCCGTTTCCGTTTCAACACACAATTTGTGAATATTTTTGTACCTTCTACGTTTATTGATTTCAATGCAATTATAGTTGCATTTTTCCATACTCCAACAAGCACAACAATATTATATTTTCGGGCCCGCAAAATGGCTGAAAGAAAGCCGGGTCGCAAATCCCTGTGGCTTATGCCTTTAATCAGGTATAGGCCACAAGCGAAAATCTCTTGCTAAAAATATTCTAAGATAATCAACTTTGATAGGCCCCCAAACAACTTCGACTTCCATCCGTCCGTCTGCCCGTCCGTGCCCAACAAAGTGATTGAGAAAATCGCAAAACAAACGGGATTGTTGGGTCGTTTTTCGTTTGCCGCCCTTTTTTTTTTCATATTTTTTTATGGTCTTGCGCGCCAAATGAAAATGGAAAAAGTTTCGTGTTAAGGCGCTGGCAGCATTTCTCGATGAACTGCCGGATAATCGCTGCCGTGCTATATTACCCAACTCTTGTGGCTTAGACCTGGCTTACCCAGCTAGCGTTGCCCCTAGCCACAAAGCTGGTTGCCGGTGTCGGTGCCCGTGCCGTGTGAATTAAATCACAAAAAATATGTATATATATATATTTAAGCATAAAAACGTGACCCTGATAAGCCTTCAATTAGGTGTGTATTTTATGGGCCACGCAGTTGCAGTTGAGTGTTTCAGTTAAAGCAAAAAGGCGGCTAACAAATTGCTGGCTTTAATCCAATTCGTATAAAACGAAACATAATTTTTAATAAAATTGCTTAAATGATTTGTGTGATTAATGAGAGGACTTAAACATAGTCATTTTTATTTAATTAACCATATAATAATATTCATTTTTCAAGCAACATTTTAAATACTAACCCCAAAATATTAACATAAACTTAAATTCACAATGAAAGACAAATATGTTTGTACATATATATATGAGAAAATATGTACATTATTTTTATTAATTTTTTTTTTTGTATCGTTTTACGGGCACTAAGTAAATTTCACATTTAACATGAGCAATTAATGTGTGGCAAAGCCGCAAATAAAACCGCTTAATTACGTGACTCTGACCAAACTGGTTGGCAGCAGAGCACACAGGATAAAAAGTAACAATAAAATGAACAACAACAATTTCAAAATGGAAACATTTGCATGACACATTCAACGAAATGAAATAATAATATGGTTAATAAAGTCAGTCGCATCAGAATCAGATTCGTATTCAGTACGTAAAACACCGAACGCCGGACAAGCCTGACAGCGGACCAGAGCCGGAGCAGAGCAGAGCAGAGCCCAGGAGCCAATTATCGCACTTATTTCGCAGCTAATTAAAATGCAATTATATGCTTTAAACAACATAATCCCATTGACAGGCGTTTTATTTGCATATCCCATATAAACAGGTACATTAATAAATCGATTTTATTTTCATGACAACCGCAACGCATCCCCACCAGAACGCTTAACATGCCCAACATCCTCATCGCTCTCATTATCCTCGGCCGTGATGTGCAGACGTGGCGCCACAATGCCAACATTGTGGGCAAACTGCCGATTTAGTGCCATTGCCCCCGCATTGGCAGCCCCATTGTTTCCCGCCTCATCCACATACTCGCAAATGATCTGCCAGAGGGACTGGCGATCGGTGGTGCCACGACTGTGTGCCCGCAAATAAGCGGCTGTGGCAATCAGCGTAAAATTCAGTACGCCCGCATTGAAGATGTGCAGCCAATCAATGAGCTGGAGCTGATCGTTCGCCGTCTCCTGGACCAGCTGCATTGGCATCGGTACGTCCATTTTGGTCATTGCTACCGGTTGACCACTGTGATCCCGTTTGAGGCCTTGCTGCTGCTGTGTAGGTGGAGATGCATTCTCCTTGCCTGGCCACAAGGAGTGCGGCATTAGTGGATAAGTGGATAAGTTGAGCATGCAACTTCAACTTACCATCAAACACTTCGCTTGCAACGCGCAGATTTGCCCGCTTAACCCAGCCGCGCACCGTCGACTCCGGCACGCCCAGCTCACGGGAAATACTTGCCTTGGTTGCGCCATTGCGTATGCGCATAATCGCGCAATCCTTGTCCTTCTGGGCTATATGCACCCGCGGACGTTTGCCCCGTGTCACAGTTACGTGATGCATCTCGAATCTTCTAAATATTGCGCAATATTTTTTTGGTTTGACTTTTTTTTTTTTTTCTGCTGTCCGTTTTAAATTTTCAACAAAAGTAGATTTTTCTCACGCGCCTCTGTTTTTCGAATCGTTAGCTTTTTGACACTGTTTTGGACGGGGCGGGGCGATTTGTGGTTTAGCTGACATATAAATCGCTGTGGTTTTCGATTTCTTCGCGTTTGCTTTGCGTTTGCTTTGCTTTTGATTGCTTTCCTTTTGAGCTTCTGATTTAAGCCAGTCTCGTTGACAGTTGGCTAACAGGGACGCATTCGAGGGGGGTCCTGCCAACCTGTCTGCAAGTTTCCATATAAATGCTATCGTTAATTTTCTTCACATTGCGTTTATTTATGTTCTTCTGTCTGCCTGTGTGTGTGTGTGTGTGTATGTGTGTGTGTAATTTTTTTTAATTTCATCGAATTCTTATATTTATTTCTGACGTACATCTAAAATATGTGTTCTAACTTCATTTTGCATTTTCATTATTGTTGTGTATGGTTTCTCTCTAATTATTTTTGTGGCACTGCAGCGGCTTGTTTTTTGGGTTTATTGTTAACAAAAAGCATAATTTGTAAATTCTCATTTTTAAGTGGCATTTCAATATTTAGACTATTCTGAAGTAAATTGTCTCAAACAAACATTTAATTAAACGGATGACTCTGACCAAACTGGTTGGCAGCAGAGCACACAGGATAAAAAGTAACAATAAAATGAACAACAACAATTTCAAAATGGAAACATTTGCATGACACATTCAACGAAATGAAATAATAATATGGTTAATAAAGTCAGTCGCATCAGAATCAGATTCGTATTCAGTACGTAAAACACCGAACGCCGGACAAGCCTGACAGCGGACCAGAGCCGGAGCAGAGCAGAGCAGAGCCCAGGAGCCAATTATCGCACTTATTTTGCAGCTAATTAAAATGCAATTATATGCTTTAAACAACATAATCCCATTGACAGGCGTTTTATTTGCATATCCCATATAAACAGGTACATTAATAAATCGATTTTATTTTCATGACAACCGCAACGCATCCCCACCAGAACGCTTAACATGCCCAACATCCTCATCGCTCTCATTATCCTCGGCCGTGATGTGCAGACGTGGCGCCACAATGCCAACATTGTGGGCAAACTGCCGATTTAGTGCCATTGCCCCCGCATTGGCAGCCCCATTGTTTCCCGCCTCATCCACATACTCGCAAATGATCTGCCAGAGGGACTGGCGATCGGTGGTGCCACGACTGTGTGCCCGCAAATAAGCGGCTGTGGCAATCAGCGTAAAATTCAGTACGCCCGCATTGAAGATGTGCAGCCAATCAATGAGCTGGAGCTGATCGTTCGCCGTCTCCTGGACCAGCTGCATTGGCATCGGTACGTCCATTTTGGTCATTGCTACCGGTTGACCACTGTGATCCCGTTTGAGGCCTTGCTGCTGCTGTGTAGGTGGAGATGCATTCTCCTTGCCTGGCCACAAGGAGTGCGGCATTAGTGGATAAGTGGATAAGTTGAGCATGCAACTTCAACTTACCATCAAACACTTCGCTTGCAACGCGCAGATTTGCCCGCTTAACCCAGCCGCGCACCGTCGACTCCGGCACGCCCAGCTCACGGGAAATACTTGCCTTGGTTGCGCCATTGCGTATGCGCATAATCGCGCAATCCTTGTCCTTCTGGGCTATATGCACCCGCGGACGTTTGCCCCGTGTCACAGTTACGTGATGCATCTCGAATCTTCTAAATATTGCGCAATATTTTTTTGGTTTGACTTTTTTTTTTTTTTCTGCTGTCCGTTTTAAATTTTCAACAAAAGTAGATTTTTCTCACGCGCCTCTGTTTTTCGAATCGTTAGCTTTTTGACACTGTTTTGGACGGGGCGGGGCGATTTGTGGTTTAGCTGACATATAAATCGCTGTGGTTTTCGATTTCTTCGCGTTTGCTTTGCGTTTGCTTTGCTTTTGATTGCTTTCCTTTTGAGCTTCTGATTTAAGCCAGTCTCGTTGACAGTTGGCTAACAGGGACGCATTCGAGGGGGGTCCTGCCAACCTGTCTGCAAGTTTCCATATAAATGCTATCGTTAATTTTCTTCACATTGCGTTTATTTATGTTCTTCTGTCTGCCTGTGTGTGTGTGTGTGTGTATGTGTGTGTGTAATTTTTTTTAATTTCATCGAATTCTTATATTTATTTCTGACGTACATCTAAAATATGTGTTCTAACTTCATTTTGCATTTTCATTATTGTTGTGTATGGTTTCTCTCTAATTATTTTTGTGGCACTGCAGCGGCTTGTTTTTTGGGTTTATTGTTAACAAAAAGCATAATTTGTAAATTCTCATTTTTAAGTGGCATTTCAATATTTAGACTATTCTGAAGTAAATTGTCTCAAACAAACATTTAATTAAACGGATGACTCTGACCAAACTGGTTGGCAGCAGAGCACACAGGATAAAAAGTAACAATAAAATGAACAACAACAATTTCAAAATGGAAACATTTGCATGACACATTCAACGAAATGAAATAATAATATGGTTAATAAAGTCAGTCGCATCAGAATCAGATTCGTATTCAGTACGTAAAACACCGAACGCCGGACAAGCCTGACAGCGGACCAGAGCCGGAGCAGAGCAGAGCAGAGCCCAGGAGCCAATTATCGCACTTATTTCGCAGCTAATTAAAATGCAATTATATGCTTTAAACAACATAATCCCATTGACAGGCGTTTTATTTGCATATCCCATATAAACAGGTACATTAATAAATCGATTTTATTTTCATGACAACCGCAACGCATCCCCACCAGAACGCTTAACATGCCCAACATCCTCATCGCTCTCATTATCCTCGGCCGTGATGTGCAGACGTGGCGCCACAATGCCAACATTGTGGGCAAACTGCCGATTTAGTGCCATTGCCCCCGCATTGGCAGCCCCATTGTTTCCCGCCTCATCCACATACTCGCAAATGATCTGCCAGAGGGACTGGCGATCGGTGGTGCCACGACTGTGTGCCCGCAAATAAGCGGCTGTGGCAATCAGCGTAAAATTCAGTACGCCCGCATTGAAGATGTGCAGCCAATCAATGAGCTGGAGCTGATCGTTCGCCGTCTCCTGGACCAGCTGCATTGGCATCGGTACGTCCATTTTGGTCATTGCTACCGGTTGACCACTGTGATCCCGTTTGAGGCCTTGCTGCTGCTGTGTAGGTGGAGATGCATTCTCCTTGCCTGGCCACAAGGAGTGCGGCATTAGTGGATAAGTGGATAAGTTAAGCATGCAACTTCAACTTACCATCAAACACTTCGCTTGCAACGCGCAGATTTGCCCGCTTAACCCAGCCGCGCACCGTCGACTCCGGCACGCCCAGCTCACGGGAAATACTTGCCTTGGTTGCGCCATTGCGTATGCGCATAATCGCGCAATCCTTGTCCTTCTGGGCTATATGCACCCGCGGACGTTTGCCCCGTGTCACAGTTACGTGATGCATCTCGAATCTTCTAAATATTGCGCAATATTTTTTTGGTTTGACTATTTTCTTTTTTTTTTTCTGCTGTCCGTTTTAAATTTTCAACAAAAGTAGATTTTTCTCACGCGCCTCTGTTTTTCGAATCGTTAGCTTTTTGACACTGTTTTGGACGGGGCGGGGCGATTTGTGGTTTAGCTGACATATAAATCGCTGTGGTTTTCGATTTCTTCGCGTTTGCTTTGCGTTTGCTTTGCTTTTGATTGCTTTCCTTTTGAGCTTCTGATTTAAGCCAGTCTCGTTGACAGTTGGCTAACAGGGACGCATTCGAGGGGGGTCCTGCCAACCTGTCTGCAAGTTTCCATATAAATGCTATCGTTAATTTTCTTCACATTGCGTTTATTTATGTTCTTCTGTCTGCCTGTGTGTGTGTGTGTGTGTGTGTGTAATTTTTTTTAATTTCATCGAATTCTTATATTTATTTCTGACGTACATCTAAAATATGTGTTCTAACTTCATTTTGCATTTTCATTATTGTTGTGTATGGTTTCTCTCTAATTATTTTTGTGGCACTGCAGCGGCTTGTTTTTTGGGTTTATTGTTAACAAAAAGCATAATTTGTAAATTCTCATTTTTAAGTGGCATTTCAATATTTAGACTATTCTGAAGTAAATTGTCTCAAACAAACATTTAATTAAACGGATGACTCTGGTCAATATTAGTTAATATTAGAAGTTAATTTTTATAGAAATATACTTGTTAAGCTGTTGTTAAAAAATGCAATTGTTAAAAATAAATTGTTATTTATTATTTTTACTACTACATTAACATTACTAAAACTTTGTGTTGATCATCGAATTCTACTTGAGTTTAGATTTAACTATTTACTTACGACATTGATAGGCGAAATTTAATTGATATCAAAATGAAATTTCGAGATATCTAATTCTATATATATATCTATTCTGTATATACCTGAAAGTATCTACCGATTCTCTTAATTGGCACCGCTGCAATGCCATTTTAAACTCTGTATATATAATATGACTTAGGTCTACATAATACGACTTATTTCCTAATACCTTTTCGGCAGAACTTTACAATTTTTTCTTTTGGTATTATGGGAAATTTTAAAGGTATTTAATACGGTATTTTTTTTTTGCATTTCTTCGCAGAAAAATCAGCCATTTTTTTGTGGGCAATTTCCACCAACTATTTAAATGGAGTTTTTTTTTGTTATGGTCTAGGTAAGTCTATGTGCAAAAAATATATATGTATTGTATATCGTACAATATATACATAATTATTCATGTATGTATGCATTTACTTATGTACGCCTGGTTTTTTTTTTTTTGTTTTTACTTTCTTTTTTAGATTGACAATTTGCCAATTATAAATACATTGTATTGTTTTCATACATATAATAACTAATAAAAACCACCAACAATTTTTGTTTTTAATATGACATATTTTTTTTTCTTATTTCGTTTTTTTTTATATTATTTTTATATCTTCTGTCATTTTACGTGTCTACCTTAATTAATATCTGATTTATTAATGCTCTTTAAACTATATTGTGTTAATTTTTTCCTTTTGTTTCATTTGTTTTTTTTCAACAATTATCACGTGACAATTTTACGCTTAATTAATTTATTCAGGGCAGTTAATCATTTTTCATTTTGTGTAATTTTTTTTTGTGTGTGTTTTTTAAACATTTATATGTTTCGAGTTTGTATCATATAATTATTTTAATTAATATTCAATAGCTGTCACGAGGCTTACATACAAAAAATTGATAGATTTTAGTTATGTAGAACCATTTGCATACATATATATTTTCTTGCTAATAAGCATTTTATTTTATTCATAGTCCAGGTGAAATGAATAACTAGGAGGATAAACCAAGGAAGGGGGTTGCGGGGAAAGTGAATGAATCCCAATGAAAGGAAAAGGATAAAGAAACGTCACTTTAAGGCCGGGCTAAATACTTGGTAAGTTCTTTCATAATCTTTAATCCAAGTTTTGTCAACAAATGCCTTTTTGTGTTAAATTGGAAAAACTTCAATTGAAAATATTTCAAGAGTTTTTGGTGCGATAATTAAAGTTTGCATTGGAAACTTTTCCAATTTACGGCCAGCACCGGCTGCACTTCTAAACAAGATTGAAAGAGAGACAAAGAGTGGAAACTACTTGGATGCTCGGCTCCAGTTAGTAATCCTCCTGCAGGTGCTGCAATCCCGGCTGCCTCGGCGCTCCCCGACACATGCGTCGCAGGATGGCAATGAGTAGGGCAAACAACGCACATAGTCCGAGTGTGATGAGTGCCAGTTTGGCGTAGGGCAGCTCGCTGAGATCGCGTCGCAGGCAAATCTCTGGGGACTCGTCGTGCAGGATGAGCTGTCGATACTCGTTGGCCTCGTGGAGCAGGCCGAGCTGTTCCAGATTCCACTCAATGTGCCGCGTTAGTTGGGCCAGCGTCGAGGTGTGCGTCACATTGGGGCAATTGGCCACTCCGTTGCATAGCAGATGACGCGGAATGCAGACCTGGGTGTCGCCAGGACAGCGGAAGTCGCAGCCGCCATCCTGCAACAGGGACGCGGACAGACTACCGTCGGGATTGCGGGGCAAGTGGAACAGCTCGGTCCAGACCAGTCGAAAGATATTCTTACCCGGCTGACCATCGCCCGTATATTGTATGAGCACCGGCAACGGCTCCTGATCAGCGCCAGTGGCGCCCAACTCGGCAGTGGTCAGGATTGGCAAATCCCTGGCCAGTGAAATGTTCTCGGGACAAACCACAAAGCGCGGCTCCAAACGTCCAGCCAAATAGACTTCAATCTTGGCACTCTCACAGCTGCGCTCGGCGAAACGAGCCTTCTCCAAATTCAGCCAGAGATCCCTCTGTGATGCCACCTTCAATTCCCAGATGCATTTCTCCCTGCGATAGTGGTGCTCCGGTGGTGCCATTGGCCCCGCAACCATCGCCAGCGCCTTCTTATACGGAAAGACGAGCTCGCCGTCGGGTGAGGGTCCCAAGGTGATGGGGCCACACAGTGGACCATGTGCAAACTCATAGGTTGCCTCAAACAATGGATTTGGATTCTTAAAGTACGAGGTTATTGCATGTTGCCCCTGAACAATCATCTCGAGATTCATTTGATCCGCCGAGGATATCACCCGCACAGCCCTCGGTATATTGTCACAGAAACAGGCCAAATTATTTTGGAACTTGTCGCGCTCCTCCCAGATGACCAGCTTGTCCACCCGCTCCTCGTGACAACGGGTGCACGCATTGCTATTATACGGCAGCTCCTTGAAGGACACCGAGTTCACCTCAATGATGGCCCTGGCATATAGACGCCGATCGGTCACGAACTTATACTGACATCGGACATCGCTGCCACCCGTTCGCTTGAAGATCAGTGAGTTGAGGGGGGAGCGCAGACGACCGCCAGGATGCTTCCAAGCGTACATTACCTCGTCGCAGAGTGTGTTGGGCACCGGATCACCGAAACGTGTGTTATTGAAGAAGTCATAGTGCGCCCAGTAGTACAGTGAACTGCCGCTATAGCTGCCCGTCTTCGAATCGAATTGCACATAAAGCGATGGACTTGTGCTCACAAAGTCCACCTTTTCCATGGGTCGTGAGAACGTATCGCAGAAGGTCTTAATAATCCGGGCAGGATCCGCATGATCCGAATCGTAGATGGTCAACGATTCGCCGCAGTCTCCTTCATATTTCAATATGGGTGACTCAATGCGATTGATGCGAAAACTGCAACAGGAGAAGAGAAGCTGGTTAAAAGGATTTATCAGATTTTTCAACTTATAATGAAAATACCACAAAACAGTTGCGGCCCACAAAACCCAAAAGTGGCTTTGGCTCATTGCCAGGACATGCCTTAATCCCCTCCTCCTCCCCCCCCCCGGCATCAAACAAAAAAAGGAATCCACAATATTTTCGCATCGTCTTTTTCGCGTGTTTCGCGTCCTTCCACAGTTTAATATAAATTCCGACTGCGCCAACAGGTAAAATCTCGCTTTTTACTGGCACACACGTAGAACACGTTAGATTTTTACCCTATGTGCTATGTGTGTGAGCCGCATTTTGTTGCCAAAAATAAATGCAAGCCGAATACCTGGCAGCATAGCTCTATATTTTGCTGGCACGTTGCAACTCCTCACAAATTATTGGACAAACTGCAGCAATGTGCCTTGGTCTTTAAAAGATCTAAAATGGGCTTTGCAATTGGCTCCCTATAAATTGAGACTCATCTGTAAATCCTGTTGTAATCATTTTGGTTTCTCCAAACAAGTTTTTGTCTGATTGGATTATTTGTATGGTTTTCCCAGTAATGGGAATGTAATAATGTAAATATATTTTTATCTATTGTATTTCTCTGTATCTTATCAATCACATCTCCCATCGGTGCCCATAAAAAAAAATTATTTCATTTGGTAATATAATTTTAATGATTGAAGTTTGCAAAAGTTTTTATGCATGTCATTTTAGTTGTCTAGTTTTTCAAAAGAAACTATTTTCTAGTTCGACTGCAATAATTTCTGCTAGCCTTAACCACATTTATAGCTGTCGCGAAAACTTTTCCAATTAACTTTTGGCAATCGTCCAAAATCCATCTGGCCAACAAAAAAAAGAAGCAGTTATTGTAGTTTACGTAACCAGCGTCATCCATTCCGCTAAGCAGATTTCATACAATTACATTTGCGCTGTCCGAAAAATATGACATAATACAACATTTTATTAACCCACACAAAAGTTGCCAAAATGTCAAAACTACGACAGAAAGAGACAGAGACAGAGAGAGGGAGAGAGAGGGAGAGAGTGGGAGTGGGAATGTAAAAAAAGTAGTCAGTAGCCATAAGGTGCGAGTAGAGGCATTCCATTTCATTCCAGCAACGACACAATTTCATTTTTGTTTCGTATCATTTTTTATTTGCCACATTACTAAACCATTCCCTTTTTTTCTTTTTCCTATCATCCTCTTCCCTTTTGCTTCTCTATTCATAATAGAGCAGAGTTACTATTTTTGCACCGCACTGCCAACGCAGCTACTTGCCCCCCCCCCAACCAAAATCCCCTCTACGTGCTTATGCCGTTATTCACGTACGCGGCTACGAAAAGTAAGCCTGACGCCCTGCGGCATGTCCTCATAATCCGTTTGCAGCCTAGTTCTAGTTCTGCTGACTCAGTAGGGAGTTTATTCAGCATTGCTACCAAAAAAAAAACACACAAAAAAAACAACAAAATCACACAAAACGAGTAACAAAAAAAAAGAGAAAAAAAGTGGTACGCCCCGCTATAAAATATGCAATGCAGCAGCAGCAGCAGCAGCAGCAGTTGGACGATCTCTGCTCGCCCCCCTCGTCCGCCTGGGTCTCTTGTCAACTGTTTGGGGAGCAACTGCTTAGTTATGTGCATATGGCAGTCAATTGGTGTCGTCTCGTGTCGAGGTCCTTAAAACGTGGGCGTCAATTTATGTACATATCTATTTATGTATATACATATACACATATATGTGCACATGTCCCTTACAAATAGTTGCGACTTGGGAATTTCTTCTGTGCTCAGATTCATATTGGCATACATATTTGAAATTTAATAAGTCTTCAAACATATGCAACTATTCATGTTTATCGGTGTATCGATGATTAAAGTTGATATTATTTCGAAGCTACTCTGAATGCAAGATTATCTATTATTTATAATTTAAAGACTTTAATTGAAACTATGAGCATTATGCATTTTCTCAATTAAAGCTGAAAATTAAATAATTGCAAGTTTGATTAAATATTTTAAATTAACATTTATATTTCTTATATAAATTGCCAGAAAATTAATTCGCTTAACATTGCTGTGAAATTCTTAATTAATGCGAAAATTGATATATAAGTTGAATAATATTTTGAGTTGAATGTGCTTTTAAACTAGTGACAATGTATTTAAAGCTATTTTAATTGCTGTAATTACAGATAATTCGCACAGATATTTTCCCAGCCAAATAAGAAAACATATGAAATAGTTGTAGTTTGTAAAATTTTAGTAAATAGAATTGCGTCTCATGTGTAACTCTACTCAAACCAAAAAAATGCACACTTTCAGGAATTAACAACAGCTGGACCCACCCAAACAAAACAAAAAACCAAACAAAAAATAAAGCAAAAAAAGGGGCAACCATTAAATACCACAAGTTTGGTAAAGAACTAAGAAAAAAAAAGAAAAAGAAAAGTAGCAGATACTTAGTAGAGGAGAAAAAAACGCAGGCATGACATGTTACTTAAATGAGCAAGTTTGTTGGAAACAATGTCGACAGTGTCTAGACGCACAGACATCAGGCTGGAGCAGCAGGAACTGCAGGAGCAGCAACAGTTAAGGCAGCGAAGGAGCAAGTGTAGATCTCAAGGATTGCGAGAAGGAATTGTTAGATACAACGACCAACAGAGGTGAAGGCAAACAGACTGACAGAGTGCGTGTGTGTGTGTGTGTGTGTGTGTATGTGTGTTTGGGGGTGTGGCAACGTTGTGTGGGCGTGCAATTGTTGTCATGGGCGTTGCACCAACTTCTGTGAAGTTGCAACAACAGCAACACCAAGAAGAAGCATGACATGAGCAAAGACAAAAACTTCAACGACGCAAGCACGAAAATGCTGCACGCAGTTTTGTTATAGCATTTTTCCTTTACTTACAACTTTTTGGAGCAAGTGCACTTGTAAAAAAAACTGAGGAATTTGTAAAAAAATATTTCAGCAACAATTAGCAAAAGAGAAACTCTGATTTCTGAATGCTAAATTTAGATAGAATTTCTATACAAATTCTACGATAATAATTGCAATAATTGTAAAATATTTTATTCGAAATAAGCAGTCATATTTTCTGTCGAGTGTCGCATAGAACCAGTGTTACTTTTGTACAAAAATAGATACATACAAACAAGCGAGTGTATGTATGTATGTAGTGTGGTGCTGTTGCCAGTGCAGTGTTGCATTTGGTGCACTGTAATCACGCAATAATGTTGCCCACTTCTGAACTTTTAATGGCAATCGGTGTAAACGTGCTCGCCAGTTCTCCATTGGCCTGGTATCCTGGTATCCTGGGGTCTTCAGTTTGGGGCTTAGTTTTGCACGCCTTGTAGGTGGACATAAATATTTATCTTTTGGCAAAAACTTGTTTGATATTTTACTCCTCGATGTAGACAAATGTGTGCATGTTGATGTTGTTTGTGTTTCTGTATCTGATGTTTGTCATACACACACACACACACACACATAGTTTTCTTTGCAGTTTTTAGCCAAAACTTGGCAATGTTTTGCAACATTTTGTGCATAAATTATAAGGTTGAAACATGGTCAAATGTGCTGAAATAGTTGCAGTTCCACTCTGACAAACTTTTGGTACGTTTCTGCAGCTGTATTTGCAGCTGCACCGGATCACAGCAAATAATGTCGGCAGATTTACATGAAAAATACGTACTAACTGAAGCAAAGTGGTAAATTGGAAAATATTTGTGCCAAATGTGCTTGGACACACACATAAATATTTGAAAAGTGTGTCTTGGGGCATGTAGAATATACTTTCTCATTAAGTAGAATAATAAAGTATTTGAATCAAGGAAACAAACAGTTTTCTTTTCGATTCTAATTAAATAAAGAAGTTTTGACTGATTTTACTGCATAATATATCTTTATATATATATATATCTATTGACATTCTTAGAGTAGCTTATCAACCCTTTTCTGATTTAAAATTATGTTTACTTCGCAAATGCTTGCAACGCTCTCCGACAGCATTCAATTTGGTAAATGCAAACCATCAGTGCCCCCAAAATGTCAGTGCTTCAAAACTTTGCTATCGTCTTGGTGACTAAGTCGGCCGGATCAGCCAACCCCGTGTCAGAGTGGAGTTGAGCTGAAGCCAGCCAAAAACCGCAGCACAATAAAATATTTTCGTGCCACAATGGAGAATATTCAGAAAACGCAAACACAAAATGCAGAGACCAATGTGACACTTGCACAAAAGTTCAAAGAAGAGATTCAAATTCAGATTCAGATTCAGACACAAACAACGGCCCCGTCGACGCCGATAGAACTTAGAAAGAAAAGGAGAAAGGGTAGAGGGGGAGGGGGAGGGGTAGCTGCATAAAGTAAAAATAAAAAAAAATATATAAAGAACAACTTCAACTCAACACGTTAAATTAAAATGTCACATAAATCTTTGCGGCAAATTTCATTAAAATACGCTTACAGCACAGAACGCAGCGCCAAAATAAATTCAAGTGGAAGGGGAAGGGTATGGAATGGCATGAAGTAGGCAAGGATTGTGGGTGGATTAGGGAAAGGATGCAAAACCGTTAGCTAGGCGCCCAACATAGCCGCAAAACTTTGCACTTTAAGTGAAATGTCGACGACGGCTATGGATTTTGCACAGAAACCTTTCTGACTACAACAACGTCCTATATATATATATATATATATATATGTATATATATATATATAAATTTATGTATAATTCCTAGGGTTATGTCGAGAACTAAACAACGGGCTGTAGACAAGCAGACCACTCGACAAATAGATAAAAGAACGGCTCAAAATTATAAATGATGAAGAGTAAAACAGAAATCGCATAAAACATGAACAAAGTTTAAGTTGAAGCACTCATTTTAAATACCAATCAGTTATACAAAGAACAATATTTAAAATATATATATATATATATATATATATTATAATCATATTGTGCAAATTCAGCTAATAAGCATAAATTCTAACGAAGCCTCACTGAATCCCATTTGGCTGATTTAATGTCAGTTGGCAAATTATTCTTGTTACTTTGTGACTGGAGGCGATTTCTGCTAGTTTGTCTATATGCAAATTGAAGGGAAAACATTCGCATGTGAATGAAAACATGTGCACAGCTTGAGGTATATTAATATACCTTAGGCCTATATTCAACTTGCATATTAATAATAAGTCAATAATAAATAGCGGCTAATTACTAACCTGGGAAAATAGAGTCGCACAATTTCGCCGGGATGTCCTTTGATGTGATAACTGCAGGAGGTGTTTGGTGGATACCAGTGGGCAATACTCAGGAAGATGCCCTCGCTGGCGCTGCTATCCTTTAGCGAATCGGAGCTAAGCAACCAGTCACAGACACCATGCTTTATCCCAGCCGTCTCCACATGTCCTGGCCAGTTGCCAACATTGAAATGAAAGCCAGTATTTAACAGTGGACCCGCCGGTGATGTAACAAACTCCACGTACATATATTGTGACGTGCCTGCGAGGCAGATTGGAAAAAAGTAGCAGCAGTAGTAGTAGTAGCATTGTGTTATCATCATTCAGCCAGTTGGCCCCCTTTGTACTTACCAATAATGCTGAATGGAAACTTGCCCAGGCCGCAGAATTTGCCTATCAGCGGTGAATGCTCGTCGCGACCATCATAGACCGCCAGCCAATCGTACGGGCAATGCTCGTTACCAGATCCTATCGGCCTGATGGGGCAGGTCATCACGTTCTCGCATCTGTAAAGAGTTTAAACAAAAATATATATACACAAAACTGATGAAATTTAATGGATTAAAGTCACATTTAAGAGAGAGATAATTCTCCCTCGCAAATTATTATTTTCATTAAATTATTTTATATTTATTCGCTCGCACGGACAACTGCATCAACTGCATACAAATTCAATAATTAAAGTGCGCGTGTTACAGAATTTCAAGTGTTAAAACCTGACGATAAAATATGAAAATATAAATTCAGCAAGAAAAAAGCGCAGTCTGAAATTCAATGAATGACAGCTTTTAGTGTAAAAATATATGGTAAAAGTTTAATAAAGAAAAACAACAAAAAAAAAAAAAACAGTATGCAATCAGTGAAAAAAGTTTGAGTTATATTAAAAAAAAGGAAAAAAATGGTTAGTGAATTTTAATTCACTTAGCACTTGTTTGACAAAGGAAATGTATTTATCCATATTATATATTAACCCCCTTCACTACGCCACTGGCTCTGACATTCATTTGCACTTTGGCAGCGCATTAAAGAAAAAAGCCAACTTTCAAACCGTCTGTTCTAAAGAATTTTCTAACTATTTTATTTTTTTTGCCGTCTTTTTGCTTTAGCATAACCCTGAGTATATGGCCCAGACAAAGTGACCTTTGTGCAGCGAATCGCTTAGTTTTTGGTCCATTGATGAGGTCTGAAAACCGGCTGGCCTTTTTTTCATCCAGTTGTTGGCAATACAATTTGCCAGAAGGCGGAAAATTTCATGCCAATTCAAAAGGCAAACGAAATGCTTTTTACCTGACAGTCTGCGCCGTGTGTGTGTGTGTGGGTGTGGATGTGTGTGTGTGTGTGGATGTGTGTGTGTGTGTGTGTGTGTCTGTGTGTGTGTGAAAGAGTGTTCTTGTGTGAACTTTCTAATTGAAAGCTAACTTTGGCAATTACGACCCTGGACTTTAATCAAATGCGGGCCGACAAATGTTGAAATCTGCTGCGAAGTGATTTGAAATTGTAACAAAAAAATGCCAATTTAATTGACATTTTATTGAGCCTTTGACTAGCGGATGAAAAACTTTTCTGAAGAAAAACTTTCTGACCCAAAGTTTGGGATCTATTCGTATCTGTATCTATTAGCCAGGCAGTTGTTTGGCCCGGCTCTTTCGTTTCAGTCAATTTAATCACTTTGTTAGCAAGTTTTTCCTTGCCGCTCTCTTTGCGCTGCTCAGCTTTTGGGGAACCTAATCTAACTTATTGATAATAAATGCGTAGGGCAAAAAGTTGATTATTTTTACTTTTTTTTTTTTTTTTTTGTCGCGGAAGATATAAACGGTGGAGAAAGAAAGAAAGGGACGAGGAGAGAGAGGGCGGGAAAGAGAGGGAGAGACATAAACTTGATGTCTGGCAAAACTTTCGGCCAACAAACATATCAAAAATAACTGACTGGTAATAATTTCGGCATATTAAAAAACTTTTTTCTCGATGACTTTTGCATTTATTTCGCCCCAAAAAAAAAAAAGTTTCACTAAAGTTTGTTGTGTGTGTGTGTGTGTGTGTGTATTTGTGTTGTGCTTTGTGGAGAAATGCCACGTTGGCAAAATATTTTCGGTGTTTGCCAGTCAGAAATTAGAAAAATGTTTTGGAAAACTGGCAGCCAGCAAAGGAGCATCGCCATCAAAATAAACTCAGCTGATTTATAAAGGAGCAATGGCAATGCCAAAGTTGTCGCTGACTTGGCAAAATAACCACAAACGCCTACTCAAATACACATATATATATATATTTATATATATATATGTATATGTATATATTATATGTACATTTATATTTAGACAGGTCCACTATGCTCTCTGATAATGAAACTAACATCAGAGCAGCGACTCATGAGTGTTTTATGAACTGGATTTGATTGGGCTTTGTGAGCTTGGATAGATTATGATGATTGGTTGTAAATATTAGTAATGCCCCCAAGGCGTAATTAACAAAATTGGAGCTGGCTTAGAGGTATTTGCATTACATAAACAGAGACTGGAGTGATAATAATCAATATTCTACGGTAGGAAAACAAATATCGCATGGAGCTTTTGTGGCTGAATGCATTAGAATCAGTTAGTTATAAAGGATTATATCAATGAAATAAAGGAAATATATATATTTATTTGTTTTAGCAAATGATGAAAGATTTTATTGTTTTAGGAAATATACTTTAATTTGCTTTCTATCTTTAACTTGTATGTCTTTCATATCTGACATATTTTTTCACCCTTCTCAAATTCGATTAGAAATCCATCGTCAGCAATCTATGATGTAATCTCTAATTACTACCCTTTGCTGTGCGTTTAACTTGAGGATTACTTTGCCAAACACTACTGCTGAAGTATTTTGTCCAGCTTGTAACCTCAAACGAATCCAATCCAAACACAAACAAACCGCCCCAAACTAAACATCATTAATGGTGTTGCAAGCATTGAAACCCTTTGGTGGCAAACATTCGATCAACTCCTGCCTCTCAGCCCATCAGCAATATATACACCCAGCGATTAGCTCGTTTGTAGCGTTTTTGTTTAACTAATCCTTTTTGGAACGCCTTCTCCTGCTGCTGCTGCTTCTGCTGCTGCTGCTGCTGCTGACCCGTTTCTCCGTTGACATGGGTGGGTGGACTAACTTAGACTTGCAAATTAATACGCACTTAAAGCGGATTTTCAACTAGTCTGAAATGGGCTTGTCCCTCCCTAATCCATTCAACTACCAGTGCTCCCCCCCCCCACCAACGCCTTATCCGTTCCCAGTTGAACTGTCAGATCCGCACAAGCGTTTTAAACTCTTAGTTTCGCTCTTGTGCTGTCAAAGTTGGCACTTTGACGTGGCTCGTGCCTGCCCAGACTTTGCAGCGCTCAAAAGGTAAATATTCAAATTGAATCTATAAAAGTAAATTGAATGTTGCTTATCTAATTTCAGCTGGAAGGCGTCAGTTGATGTGCACGTCCACGGCGAAACTTCTGCAAGATAGTCACCTGAAATATGCTGACTGGCATTTGCATTTCAAACAAGCTTTAAGATACATAGACACTTTTGACTGCCCATTTGCCAAGTGTCTACCCAGAAGTGTTAAGACCAACATCAAAAGCTAACGACTCGTTTTTATGGCGCAATTCAAGCGATTTAAGAAGCTGCCCCAAAATTGTGGGGGAGTGAAATGAGTTTTTTAATAATTGGCCGCTGCGTTTGCGAAAGGTCAGCGAATGGACAAAATGTAAATTATACTAAAAACAGCAGCATAGCTCAGGTGTATTCAAGGGTAAGATTTGTTGAACCCTTTGGCTATGTTTGGTTACGCATGTACCCGCGCCAAACAACAACTAAAGCAGCTTCTCTTAATATTTAACATGTTGATAAGTTATGCTCTGCGCAGCATAAGAGCGAGTTAACTTAACGGTTGTTTCGCATATGAGAGATAAAATAGTTTAGTGGTTGCTCTCCGTCTGGGAGCAACAGCACCAGCAGCTGCAATTCGGCAGCTTATCAGTTCTAAATGATCGATCAGAAGTTCAAGAAGCGGCGCTGTATTCGTCATCGCTTGCCTATTTGATATCAGCTGCAATTCGGCAGCTAATAAGTTCTGTTTTATCGATCGTGAATTCAAGTCGCGGCGCGGTATTCGACATCGCTTGCCGAAATATAATTTGTTTATAATTTGCTCAACTCGGAGCTTAGAATTAACAATTATAACTAGTTTAAGTTTGGCCACGAAGGCAAATAAACTCTATTTATATTAATGCAAATTTCGGTGCATTTTTATTTTGTTGAAACTTTCGATAGCTATTGAAAAAGCTCAATAGCTCAACATTTGGTGACCCCGACGTGATTCTTTCGTTTAAATAAATATAAATTATTTAAACGTATAGAGTTAACAAACCTCGCGCACGCGCTCTTTCTATTCTCGTTTCGTTTTGTGCTCACTTTCGGTTCAGGTGTTTGACCTGCATTGGCGCCTGCGCAGTCGATTCGCTTATCGCGTTTGCATAAACAGTTGCAGCAGCCGTTTCTGCATTGTTATTGCTTTTCCGTTTTGTTTTGCTGGCGCTTGTGAAAAAGGGTTATTGCCCTCAAATTGACATTGCGTTAGGTCGAACGTGTGTGTTACATTTGTGGAAAATTGATTGACTCCTGCAAGAACATTTAAAAATGCATAATTCTGCTGCCGTTCAGTCTCCTGGTGCCCCGTTTTACAAAGCCAAGGCCAAGGCTATTGATGAGCAAGTAAAACGGATGGCCAAAGCAATTGCTCCGGAGCAAATTGTGCATCTCAGCGAACAAGAGTTGATTGTTCGGCTGAAGGCGTTGGAAAGTGCTCAGCAAACATTTTACAGAATGCATGACACATTGGAGGAGCTCGATTATGATGAAATCGGGAGTGAGCTACGGGAATGTTTTGATGACTTCTCAATATTAGTTGAAACCGCCTTGCGACGCGAAATTGACAAGCGAAAGTCATCATCGCCGTTGTGTTCTACTATGAGGCAAGATACATGTGGTGGCAATAACACATTGTCTCAAGGCAGAATCCGGTTGCCTGAAATCAAGCTGCCCGAGTTTAGTGGAGGGTATACAAAGTTTGCAGAGTTCATAGCGATGTTCTCTTCAATCATTGATGCGGACTCAGGACTTTTCGGATGTGGAGAAGTTTCAGCACTTGCGATCGTGCTTGAAAGGATCAGCTTTAGATAGTGTTTCTTCGTTGGAAATCAGCAGCGCTAACTATCCAGTTGCATTGGAGCTCCTCAAGAAACGGTTCAACAACAAGCGTCTCATGTTCCAAGCACATGTCACGGAGATTTTGGGTTTGGATTGCATCGAGTCGTCTTCAGCAGTAAAACTTCGAACCCTTTCGGATACAGTTAACGCCAACATTCGCGCTCTACAAAGCCTCGGCAACGTTGAGCAGATTGCGGGCTTCATTATCGTGCACAGTTTGCTGCAGAAAGTGGACAAGGCAACGCAGATCAGTTGGGAGGAGACAGCACCGATGGATACAATTCCGACCTGTGAACAGTTCATGGCATTTCTGGATCGACGATGTCAAAGGTTGGAAAACGTGGAACACGCTATGGCATCGTATACGCCTAGCTCTAACGTGGAAAAAAGTAATAAAATCGTTAACAACAGTAGAAAGGTCTTTGTTGCTACAAACTCCAACACAAATAAATGTGTGTGTTTTGTGGCTCTGGCCACTTAATTTACCACTGTTCCCGTTTTGGAAATCTGTCTCCGCAACTGCGTCTACGAGAGGTAAAGAAGCTCAACCTTTGCATCAATTGCCTGTGTAAAGGTCATCGGTTAAAGGAGTGCAGCTCCACTACCTGCAAACGTTGCAAGGCCAAGCATCATACGCTTCTGCATTTTGAGAATCAGATTGACGGTTCTCAAGTTAACGTTGCTCCGCATCCGCCTGCTGCAAACCCTTCTGCAACACTAGTAGCCCAAAATCTTAGTCAAGACATTGTGCTATTGGCAACTGCTGTAATCAACATTAGAAGTAGTACTGGAGCTTTAGTACCATGCCGAGCGCTACTTGATTCTGGCTCGCAGGTGCACATCATTACGTCTCGTCTAGCTCAGCACCTCCAGCTGCGAAGGCATCGCTCACCTACTTTGATTTCTGGATTGGGAGAGTCTACTGTTGCCTCAGATGGCTGTTCAGCCGATATAAGTTTTCAATCGCTAGCATCTGCGTACTCTGCCAACATCTCAGTTTCTCGTAGCTCCGTCTATAACTGGAAATCAGCCTAGCTACGACATTAGCCCTGAGCTCTGGAATATACCATCAAATATTCGCTTGGCTGATCCAGAGTTCTTCAAGGCGAACAAAATTGATTTGTTAATTGGAGCTGGGCTATTTTTTGAATTGTTGTGTGTCGGTCAAATCAAAATCGCTCCTGGTTTGCCCATTCTTCAAAACACTCAATTGGGCTGGATAGTGACAGGAGGAATTTCTTCAGCGAGCCCTGCCTCATTGATGGTCACTAGCTCGGATCTGATGCCAAATCCTAGCCCAGATCACACGCTTGATGAAAACGTTCGTCGGTTTTGGGAGGTAGAATCGTGTTCTCGTTTAGTCAACGAATCTACCAAGGAGGAACTTGATTGTGAAGCGAATTTTAAACAAACTCTGGCTCGTTTGGACACCGGCGAACATTCGGTTCGCCTTCCAGTCAAGCATACTGTGGATCTACTTGGAGATTCATATCAGCAGGCACACCCGAGCATCAAAATTGGTCGTGCAATTCGTGCACAGCGCGTAAGGGCGCCGATTCCGTCTTCAAGGCGCACGTCAAGAAGCGCAAGGGAGCCGCCAAGCTGCGTTCTCTGGACTTTGCCGAGCGCTCTGGCTACATTCGTGGCGTCGTCAAGGACATCACTCACGATCCTGGTCGTGGTGCTCCTTTGGCCGTCGCCCACTTCCGCGATCCCTATCGCTACAAGGGCCGCAAGGAATTGTTCATCGCCTCCGAGGGCATGCACACCGGACAGTTCGTCTACTGTGATCGCAAGGCCACTCTGCAGATTGGCAACGTGATGTCCCTGAGCCAGATGCCCGAGGGTACCATCGTCAGCAATCTCGAGGAGAAGACCGGTGACCGTGGCCGTTTGGCGAGCACCTCTGGCAACCATGCCACGGTGATTGCCCACAACCAGGACACAAAGAAGACCCGTTTTAAGGTGCCGTCGGGCGCCAAGAAGGTGGTGCCATCGGCCAATCGCGCCATGGTCGGCATCGTTGCCGGCGGCGCTCGTATTGACAAGCCCATCCTCAAGGCCGGTCGTGCCTACAACAAGTATACAAGGTGAAGCGTAACAGCTGGTTAAAGGTACGTGGTGTTTCCATGAACCCCGTCGAGCATCCCCATGGTGGTGGTAGCCATCAACATATTGGCAAGGCCTTGACAGTCAAGCGTGGCACATCTGCCGGTCGCAAGGTCGGTCTCATTGCTGCCGGTCGCACTGGTAGGATTCGTGGTGAGCACCCTGCAGATCTGGAGCAACGGTCCAAATGGAGAACAGCCTACCCGGGCGTTCACATTAATGATGTGGTCCTTGTAAAGGATGAAAACTTGCCACCCCTTAAATGGCCACTGGCTCGTGTGGTCGAGATTGTTGCTGGTGCTGACGGCGTTTCCCGAGTAGCTGTTCTCAAGACGTCAACTGGAATAATAAAGAGAGCTGTGCGCAAGTTGTGTGCGCTTCCGAAAAGAGGATGCTGTTGAAAGCCCGTGTCTTTCAACGGGGGGAGAATGTTTGGTTACGCATGTACCCGCGCCAAACAACAACTAAAGCAGCTTCTCTTAATATTTAACATGTTGATAAGTTATGCTCTGCGCAGCGCATAAGAGCGAGTTAACTTAACGGTTGTTTCGCATATGAGAGATAAAATAGTTTAGTGGTTGCTCTCCGTCTGGGAGCAACAGCACCAGCAGCTGCAATTCGGCAGCTTATCAGTTCTAAATGATCGATCAGAAGTTCAAGAAGCGGCGCTGTATTCGTCATCGCTTGCCTATTTGATATCAGCTGCAATTCGGCAGCTAATAAGTTCTGTTTTATCGATCGTGAATTCAAGTCGCGGCGCGGTATTCGACATCGCTTGCCGAAATATAATTTGTTTATAATTTGCTCAACTCGGAGCTTAGAATTAACAATTATAACTAGTTTAAGTTTGGCCACGAAGGCAAATAAACTCTATTTATATTAATGCAAATTTCGGTGCATTTTTATTTTGTTGAAACTTTCGATAGCTATTGAAAAAGCTCAATAGCTCAACAGGCTACATAAGATATTTATGCTCTGATTTAAGCACAAAACACAGCTAGCAGTTGGCAAAATGTCCCCACGGAGTTCCTAATACTCCAAAGAGATTTCCGTCGGATTTCCATGGAATACTCGCACTTTACTTTTTCATGTGAATGGCTTAACCCAAAGCCATGAAACGTTCAAATGAAAACTGAAAAAAAAAAAAACAGTTTTTGTTTCGTTGCGCTGAGATTTGAATAATATGAATAGATAACGCAGATGAGGAGGGAACATTATGCATATAATTTCTGTACAATGAAATATGACGTAAACAGATTAAATTTTGCATTCCATTTTTCAACTGAAAACAGTAAAACACAAACCAACAGATCGAATAAGTAAAGTCAAATATAAAATATAGAAAAAAGCAAAAAATAATAATAAAAATATTATCATAAGCTAGAATTTCAGTCTTTCACACCGATTTTATGCGATGCTCATTACGTGACCAACTGGAGATGTTCTCTTTCTCTGCTTTCTTTTGAAAATCATTCAAAACGTAATCCTTTAGCCAATTCGATTGCAGATATACCAAGTGCAAGCCAATGGCAGAAGGCAGTCAGGACACTGTCGGTGATTGTAATGACGATGGTTGCTGTAATATGGAAATGGAAATGGGGATATTGGGATTGCGGGTTGGGGTAAGGAGTAAGGGTTGAATTTGGTCTGTGACATCGCCAGCGTATTCCACGAAATTGGTGCCAATTTTTTCCAGGACGCTGTGTCAAATTGTCATTGTCAGCATGCCAAATGCATTTCAACAATAACAGCAACAACAACAAAATGTTGACTGTCAAAAAAAATCCAAAAAAAAAAAAAAAGAAAGAACGAACGACAGAAAAATATAAAAAAGATATATGTATATATATAGAGTTGGAATTTGGAATTGCAGTAGATGTGTCTGTGCCAAGATGACAAATTACAGGGTGTTAACTTGTCGCTAATTTCTCTCAGCAATTTGCATTTGCATATATTGGTGTTGGCTGGCTGGTTGGATCTGTCTGAGCTGATTCGCTTACCTTTGGCCATCGACCGCGAACTGTTCGTTCTGCAGATATAATTTGATGTACGGCTGACGGGTGTGCAATTTGTAACGGCAGTTCAGAGCCCGGGGATACAAACCCGGATATGCGGGGGACTGTACATAGCAGGTCTGCAAACGGCAATCACGATACTCACGCTCGCAGTAGGATCTGTAAAGTATAAATATATATTTATAAGCCGTATTATTATTGTTTTTCTATAAGTTTCTCGATTTGAGGAGCCTTTAATTCCCGCTTTGTCCAACCAAATAAATGTCACCAATCTTTTTTCTGTCTTATTCCCGCCTTAATTCCCTGCTTTTCATCTTTGGGCACAAATCCAACGAATTAATCGCTGGCAGACCAGCGAACAGCGAAATAACAAAAGCAGAAAATTGTGTTCACTGATTTGGAAATTTCTTGTGCGCTTTGTGCCCTGAGAGAACCTTGTAAAATGTTGTTATTGAATTACAATAACAACTGTAAAATTGTTGTATGGAGAGCCGTGCGTATAATTTTCAATTTGTTCAAGTCAAACAAACGCATTGCCAAACTTGTAACTTGTAACTTGGCTGAGCAAATCCGTACTTGATGCCTGCACAAATATGATTACCATTTCCCATTTTATTTGCACACTAAATTTCTATTATTATTATTCGTTTTTTTGGTTTGTTGTTGTTTTTTTTTTGTCTTGTTATTGCTTTTGGAAATTTGCCTTTCATTTGGGTTCAGTTGATTTCCGTTTGAATATCGATACCCTGCTGTAAATACTACTCTTCATTTGGGTATTATAAACTTGTCATAGCTAATTGATATATCATATTTTCTATGTATTTATATAATGATAATAAATACAGCTACTGTAAAAGTAAGTTTCGACTGCTGTAAGGAGCAAAGTGAAATTTATTCATCTATTTATTTCTAAATTCATTTATTGTCTATTTACAGAGTATCTGCTAGTCGTGCACTCTCTATTAGATAGGTCATACTTGTTTTGTGGTAGGTTTGAATTGGTTTTGGGTCTGTTTCAGCGTCGATGTCGATGCGCGTGACCACAAATTAGCATAAAAATCATATTGGCCATGTGGGCAGCCATTGGCTTTTGGGAATTGCAGCAATCTTAACAGTTTGGTTTTGCGAAGGATGACTGCTTTTGAATGGTTAAAGTGCTTAAAGTGCTCAATTTTGATTATATTTTGAGCTTGTGCTAAAACAGATGAATCTGTCTTGAATTACACTAATGAAATTGGCCATCGAGTTCAAACAAATTTGCCTATTCTATAAATGGAAAGTTTACTTCAAATAATTGAAGTGATTTATTTTCAACATTTGTGTAAAGATATCTTTTGTATCTGTTATTTTAATTGAACTTTATTCAAATCACAAACAGACCTGACCTTAAGAACTAATCACTTTATATTTGTAACTTTAAATTGTAAATTGAAAATTGTAAATTAAAACAAAAGTTGCACAATATAAATAGGCACAGCGAAGCATATTTAATTTCTACAGTGCCTCTGCTCACTTTTCGCACTCTGCACACTATCTCTGAAATGATTTCAACCAATGCATAAAACTTGCAACTTATTTTATTAAGATAAAAGTTAGACGCTTAAGCCAAATAAAAAAAAAAAAGAGTAATAAAAAATATCAAATCAAATGAAATTTAATGTCTGCAAAGTTTTTGGGATAACTGAATGCTCCTTTCTTGTCCTTGCTGTCGCTAGCTCCCTCTCACTCTATCTCTCTCTCTCTCTCTCTCTCTTCCTATCTCTCTCACTCTGTGCACATTTTTCGCGAGTTTATGTTGCCGCAGTGCTTTCTCCTGCTCCAAGTTTCTATCTCTTTCTTTTTTGACTGTCAAATTGTAATTCAATTTTATGCGACCTTCTGTTACCGCATTACCCAATCCCAATCTCCTCCCCAATCCCAGAGTAAGGCAATCTTTCGCATATGATTATGAAATGTTCTCCTTGCGGGGCAGTTCAACAAAATTGTCAAAGACATCGGCTGTGCGCATTGTGCGTCTCCCCTTCAAAAACCACTCAAGTTGCGTGCAGCATAATAAAATTAAATTAACGCATCGATGACTACAAAACTCGTAACTGTCTGTTGTTAGACACGCCCACTTTTGGCCAATCCACCACGCCTCTCCCCCCCAGCCCCCCCATAAAAATGGGACACAAAGGCGCTAAGCATTATCGATAAGCAGGGTGCACAGCAGGGCAGTTGTTGGTCTCCTTTGATAGATTTACACATTACGTATACGCACCCTTGGACAACCTCGCCACGACGGTTTGGATATAATTCGGGATGTTGGCCATAGCGTAAATAGACTTCAGTTTGTTGTTCGGCGCGTGAATCGAATGTGAAGTAGGTCTGCAATGAGAAACAAGAACGTTCACTAAGTGAGTGGAAATCCAATGCATTGTTATGGTTTGTGGAGGGTGGGTTGTGGGGGGGGGGGGTGATAATTTAGTTTGATTTTGTTGGTTGTTGTTTGTTCGTTTTTGCCTGGCCTACGTTACGCAAATCACGTATTCGCACTGTTAGCCGAGTTGAGTCTCTCTTTTCTGACAATTACTCTAACCCATTTTCAGTTGCATTCGTAAATCTGCAGTATCATTTGCTCGATATAGTGAATTAACAAACCAGGTGACAAGAAGACATTGCATTTTTGTCCAAACCACTGTTTGCAAATCTCGACGCGTTTCATGGCTGTTCCACTCGTACTCGTTTTTTGCCCCCTCCATTACCACCAAAACGTGGCCCCATTTCTGCACCAGACTAGACCTCATCAGCACTAATGACCTGCTGCAATGACGTAGGCAATGCTGTTGTCAAGGGTTGAAAAACAACCCAGTGGGAAATCGCTGTGCAAATCATTCGTAGAAAATAAATTGCACCGTCACCGATTTCAATTTATTGTTTGCGGAGCTTTAATACTAGGCCCTAAACAGCGGCAACTCCTTCAAATTATTTTTAGAATAATTGGAAATTTATATTAATAATATTGCCAATATCAATTCTTTTCTCATTTTGAGTTTTCAAATCAAATCGTTGTATTTTTTTTATTTATATTTATTATATTACTTCTATTAATTTACCCTTATTTATTTTAATATTCTAAATTAAGATTTAAATTTTTCTTACAAGTCGATGAACATTTCTAATCGCAAACATTGATTTGTTTAAATATGCGCTTTAAATTATCAATAATTTTTCAACAAAATAAATCCTTCTGCTCTAAATCTGCTCAATATTATTTTGCTTAAAGTCTTAAATAATTTTGCCCCACAACAACGATAATGTTCCACAAGGCTGAGTCCAACAAGCAAACCAAGCTGAAAACTCATTATATTCAGCAGCAGCAGAATCCTGCGGAATGCCCGCACAGCCTTCTATCTGGCTACGGCTACGGCTACGGCCACGGCTACGGCTCCGGTTTGTTGTGTGAGCGTAATGCACATGTCAATATTAAATGCGTTACCGGCGTCAATGACGTTAGCGCCACTTAACGATGTGAACAATGGCAGACAGGCAACCCTCACAGCCAGGCAGTAGTGTCGGACCAGCTGTCCAGATGTCAGGCAGCGTAGTCCAGCAACCGGATCGGCAGGGACAGCGTCACAGACACGCCCTGCGACTCTCAAATGTGGAGTGCGAGGCAAAAGTGTGCATTCCCAGGTCATATTTGCCGCATTATGTGACTTTAAATGCATTGAATATTTTTTGTAGAGCTGACGATGGATACTGATGCCGTTGCCAGTGCGGATGCCAATGCTGATGCCACTGCTGATGCTGATGCTGATTCTGATGCATTGCAGCGTAGCTGAGCATTATCGTCATGGCAACATTCCGCCATCTGGTTTTAATAACCCGTCAAATTCGTACTCGAATAATTTAAAAATCAATCAGATTCCGTTTGTGTATCCTTTGGGCTTTTGTTTCAATTAACGCCGGTGTAACAATTTGTACAAATTATATTTGATTTATTCCCGTTGAGTTTTATGCTAAAGCGAATTTAATTTTTCCACTTGATGTTTTACAATTGCTTTTGCTGCTCATTAAATTGTGTACGTTGCAAAGTTATTATTTAATACATTCCAGCTCTCTGTTATTTTTCCTATTTATTATATGACTCCCCGCTAACCCTTGCTAAAACGGAATGGATTTTTCAGCGCGCTCGCGCAGAATAAGTGGCAAAAATTGTGGAGGCGACGAAGAAAACTGCGGCCAAATCTGCGTTGCGAGAAAACAAAAGCGTTGTTAACTCGCAACTCGCAACTCGCAGCTCGCAACTTGCAACTCACAGGCAAACTCCTGAACTGTCTGTCTGCCAGGGCAGAACCGGGCTGGGGTCGAGTTGTCATAAATATTTATGACTCCATTAAGGTGTGCATAAGACAGTCTGGAGGGCAGGAGCAGTAGCTCTGCAGCCGAGAGTCTATCTCCTACATAGAGCACATAGAGTACTCCTCCATGGCATTAGATTATTTTTTATTTTGTGTATAGTGTGTGTGCCGCATGCAACTTGAAAGCTGCACCATGAAGTTAAGCCATGAAGCAAACAACGAACAACCCCAACCACGAGCCAATAATGAAATCGGCTTCATTGACAGCTAAAAGCCATTCGAGACTCACTTTGGCAAAATCGTTTGCTTCGGGAAAGATTAATGCAGAAAAGCTAATACAGATCTGAGATATCAAAAAATGGCAGCTGATAAAATGGGGTAATAAATAAACCATTTAAGTAAATATCATAAATAAAATACATGTTAAGATTATAAAGTTTGCAAGCGGTCTTTAAGTACTCTTTAAATATGGCAGTTACATAATTGAAAACTAAAAAAAAAAATATAAATGGGAAAGTTTTAAATTTATAGGCACAAAGATATTCCTTTTGTAACATTTACTTATGTTTTTTCCACTAGCTAAAGTCGCCTGCAAATGAGTTATCAGCATACACAAATTTTACGCAAAAAAAGGACTTATACATATTAAAATTTCTTATGTGACATAATGATCTTATCTCTCATTTTGTGAATGCAAGTACCGCATCAAAAATGCAGAAGCGCATGTGAAAAAAAAAAAAACGAAACACCGAAATGAGAAGAGGGAAAACAAATAGTGGGAAAAGGCAACTTGCATGCAGCAAAATAGAATTCAAGTTGTGAACGGCATTTTCACATATAAAACCTGTAACCGGCAGCGAGTCGCCAGCCAGCCAGTCCAAAATGGATGCGGAGACAGGAGACAAAACAGGCAGTCAGGGAGACAGACAGACAGACAGACCGACAGACAACAGGCAGACAGACGGCAGTCAGGAGACGACGCCCACTCGTCCACTTCCCTACTGAAGTACCGCTGAATAATGCATACGAATATATATATAAATATATATATATATATATGAATATACATACACAAAGCTTGCATTGTATATATGTATATTATATGTACACAGAACGCTAAGTGCGAAAGTGAGTTGCATAGATGCAGCAAAGCAGATAGAGTAACACGGGTCACAGCCAAAGCAAACGATGAGAGCAAAAATGAGACAGATAACGGTTAAAAAAAAATCAAAATAATGCATTTTAGCAGGCAATGATCGACTAGAACTCTTCCCTAATTTAATCTGCATATATTATTATATAATTTTAGAAATCACATATATTGAATTACTATTTTTAAAAAGAAATACAGGGATAATATAAATTGTACTGTTTGCTTTGTAATAGTTTCCAATATTCTTTTATTTTTAGTTGCTCAGCAAACTTTGCCTTTGATTGTTTATCTTTAAAACTATTGCTTATAATTTTTTTACATTTTGAATTATTTATGCTATTAACTTTTGACTTTCATTGAAAGAGTATACAAATTGATAAATGCCAGGCAACAACGCTTTAATAAGGACAAAAAGCAAAAGATCTCATGTGGGGAATGCTCGGCTTGGCTTGCTGCACAGATAAGTAAGCTCCACAGCTGACTGGGAGGACGCTGTAAATATTTATTTCTCGACGATTCCCAATGACATTTGAAAAATAACAACATATATTTTTTTTAATAACAGCTTTTTGCTACAGGGTATACAAATATGTGTAATATGAAGGCAGCAACTGGAGACGACGACAGCCAAGACTTGTGTGTAGTAATATTTTCTTTAAATTATGTGATAAATATAAATAGATATATATATATATACATATATATATATATGTATGCGAACAGTATGTGGGACGCCTGTGAGTAGACGGATAAGGTCGAAGTTGGGAAGCTACGTGACACATGTGACATGATGGGTGGGGTAGTTTGCAGGTTGCTACGGTTTATTAGTGTAAGTGCGTTGGCGTCTGAAGATGGCAGACGGACGAAGGTGGTAGATGTAAGGTGGAAGGTGTAAGGTGTAAGCCAGAATAGAGACTTTTTACTATAATTGGTAGTCTCCGGGGTTTGTTATAAATGGAGGCTACGTTCAGTGGCCAGGTGTTGATAAAAATGACAGGCTAAGTGTGAAAACACTTCACATGCTGAGATGCCAAAACAAAAAGTACAAAAATATACTTGAAGCCGGAAAAGAACTAAAGACTTGAAAAATTTTTGCATCTTTTAAATTTTGAAGCTCAAAATGTGCACAGCATATTTCTGATTTTTCAATAAGTATTTTAAAAAGTAACTAAAATAATTATTAATATTTCAAATATGTACGATTTTCTTTACAGATCTTAACTCTATTTACGTATACCCTGTAATTGCACACGAACTTACCTGATCCGTAAAATTGTCGGTGTGGAAAAGGACCTTTACGTAGCTCGTCTCGCTGATGAAAGTCTGCGGCTGTTCGGCTTCGCCGCAGAACATGCCCGGCTCCCGGCGATTGGAAACGTCTGTTTTGGCATTGCCATCAACGATCTGGGGAAATGCACAACAATAACATGATTGCCACATAAAGTCAAATCAAATGATTAGCAAGGACAACAGTCGCCACATAAATTTGCTGGGCGAGCGCGAATTGTGTTCGACGGCGGGCAGCTTGCAACGCTTTCCTGCAACCAACCATAAAGCTGTCAGCTGGTGCGGTACACGCAACGAAACGTCGCATGAATTACGTGGATGCATATGTCATCATTTAGCCGAGGCGAAGTTATAAATTAGATTTGATTTCAACGATGGACATAAATCACTGGTTGCATTTGTGGCGTTGTGGTTGCAACGTGTGTTTGCAACGTTGGTTACACTTACCTGCAGATAGCCACCCTCGCAATGGGTGGCATTCAGAAGTTGGCCAACTTTGAATTTCTTGAATCGCAGCCGGAGCACAAAGTCGCGCGGGGCACCTTTGAGGGTGCGAAAACGGTACCAGCAGGTCAAGGGACGTCCCAAATTCTGATTGCTGACCTCCGGCGAGCTGATGTCTTCGAATATGTCCACCGTTTTATTGCAGTGATCTTTGGAGATGTCCGAGGAGCTGCCACCACCACCGCCACCACCGCCGCCACCGCTGCCACTGCCGCCTGCAAGTAACCAAAAAAAAGAAGAATAAGAAGAAGAATAAAGACATAATCAAGTTGGCTTATTAAGACCAGAGCAAAACCAGAACCACAAGCGTTGAAAATTCATTGTGCCTAATTTATACAGCGAATGCATAAATGACAAAGAGACATTGTGCTGAATTTGTAATTCTCAGTCTGGTTGTCATACCACCTCCCCGTCCCCCACCACTCCTCTCGCACCGCTCTGCCACCAAAATGCAAAAGACGCAATTGTCCTCCGTTGACGACGCTGAATCTAACAAAGGCCATGGGCAGGACCTCCCTGTTGCTCACGTCTGCACTCACCCCCACACACCCGCTCACCTAGCAGCACCCCACCACCCACAGTGCCACCACCAAACGCCAGCAAACGCTCCTAGCACCACTTCAGCAGTCAACGCGCGTAAAATTTTGAGCACTGAGTCGACTCGAGTCTCGAGTTTTGAGTCGTTGTTGTTTTTGAATGGTTTTCTTATGAAATTGCCCAGCCAGGCGTGTTGCAAGTTTGGTCCATGCCCTGCCCCCATGATGGCTACTGCAATGCAAAGCAGGCACAAATGTGCCACAGTCCTGTTGCTCAACTAGGAGCTTACTTATACCAAGCGATATAAATTAGCAACTTTTTGGATTTAACACTAAGTCGAATTTTGTTATTTTTGTTATTTTTGTTATTTTTGTTGCAAGCTTGAGCTGAGCACTTTAGTCAGCTTTAAGCTCAACACACAATTTCTTCAAGTTTTAAATGGATAATAACTTTTCAATTGTTTTCCAAATGTTCATTTGATAGACCTTAATTAGTATTATGATGAACTGCATCTGCGATGCAAAGCAAACAAAATTTATATTTATTATTCTTATTAAAGTTATTTAAATTCAAGAAATGTTCTTATAATTTTGAGGGAATCGGTAATGCCCAAGTCTATATATAAGATTAGAGTATTCCTTTTTTTGGTCAGTCTTGAATTATTCCTAATCAGAAGTTGCTAGTCACAGGAATTGCTGCTTTGTCTTTGGACACAAACAAAGTGGTTACGTGACCAACATTTTTTTTTTTTTTGCTTTTGAGCATTTTTGTTGATTGTCCTGGCTTTTGTTTTGAAGATATCCTTGATTTTGGGACTGAGTTGCAAATTAGTACTCGTCAGGTTGGTGGCAATTGGCAACATTCAGTTATATTATGAATGCCAAACTGGTAGTTTTCTTAACCTTGTTAGCTGAAAAGAAATTCTAAGACTCTTTTCAACTTGATGACATTTTTTAAATTAATTTGTGCAGATAAATATTCCTAGAAAATAATATGATTAATTATAGATGTGGAAAAGTTGTTCCCATTTTAAAAGGATTTATCTAAAGATTCTACAGGTAGACTGAATCAAGAACGTGATTTAATGCCAAGTATCGCCTTGCTCAAAGTTGAGTTATTTGATATATTAACTTTGTTAGCTGTGGAATTACATTGCCACTATAATTAAATGCACAACTTAATCAGTGTGAGGCAAGGCTGACATCAAAGGCTTAAATGAAATGTAATACATGCTTTAATTTAGCTTAAGGACGCCACACTAAGCCAGCCACAGGCAGATAGATTTCAAAGAGCTTGGCAAATCGATATACAGAGAACTCGTCAAAATTTGACAAACGCAATGCGCTTAGCTGCAGGCGGTGGCCAACCCACAGAGCCACCCAGTTACCCTACCTACCTATCCAAAAACCACCAAACCGCAAGTCGAAATCGTCGTCGTCGTCGTCGTCGTCGTTGGCCCGTAAAAGCCACGAGTACAGCACGCGCTGGAGCAGAGCGGAGGGGGGAACAGGGCCTTGATGGAGGTTGTCAGCCATTTATTTGCAGTGGAAACAGCATTTCATATAAAATGGCTGCCAACCGAAGGTTGTAGAGCTGGGGAGTGGTGGTGGATGGTGGGGTGGAGTCCTACCAAAAGTCAACCATGAAGGCAAAGCATAATAAATCTGTTTAATGTATTAACATTTCATTATGGAATAAGTACGTCTCTCAGTCTATGTGGCAGGCTGTCAGAAGATAAACAATACAATGGCCAGTTCCACTTTTGGTAATTAGCAGTGTGCCAAGGACAGTTCAGTTAACGGAAAAACAATTCATATCTGGAAAATCGCTGTTTGTGTTCTTTTTGAATACCCGAGAACATTAATCAAATTTAATGACACTGACAGCAAAAGCAGCAAAAGAATATATATGGAAAAACATTAAAGATTTCACATAATAAGAATATTTGAATTTTAGAATTTATTAGAAGAGCCAAAGTATATAAATAAATAATGTAAAATGTAAAATTTTAAATAATAAAATATCAAATATTCTATTGTATAATTATTCTTTTAAAAATTTTAATTATATCAAAAAATTTTAAATTTAAATTTATTGAATGCTTCTTTTTATTTATTTTACTTTATTGCCTTTATTTCCATTCCCATTTCCATAGAACCATTTTAAATTTCTTGAATATTGATTTGGTTGGTTTTTTGCCCACTCAGAAAGCAAAACCTTCAACTGCCTATTAAACAAAGTGCACATAAATTCACTTCTCCTTCAATATCAACCATTTTTAAGTCTAGTGTTTTGTTTACAGACTTGAGTAGTGCCTTCACTTACTGCACTTTCCACTTTTCACATTCCACTTTTCACATTTCACATTTAAAGGATGTACGTCTGACCAGGGCTGCCGACAGGCCCTTCACCAGCTCCAAGCATAAACCAATCTATCACTCAGATCGAACTCTTTGCCATCCCATCCACAGACATTGACTGTGATTTATTCACTTCTTTAACGCAACTGGTGAGATTCACATGTTTAAAGCTTTCACTTCTTGTGTCTGTTCCTAATCCTTTGGCTAAGGGGTTCACAAAACTATTGTCACATACGATACGCCCACTAGACGGGTTAGAGACACATTTCAAAAAACGCACAGTTCAAGCCATGATAAAGATGGGTTAGTCAGATCCCCGACCTCTCCTTGTATGGCAGACTAGCCAGGCACATCGATTAGACGCGCTTTGCTGACTTCAAATGGCCAACGATTGTAGCAACTACAATCTTTGAACACTCATAGAAAAATGTTTCAAAATAATGTAAATATTTTTATTGATTGTTTGAAAGGGAAATTTTAAAAATGTTACCTTTTTTCTCATTTTTTTTAAGTAGAAACCGCATGTTTGCTGAGGTCAGCGTTTACTCAATCTTGATACTCAGAATTATCCACAATAATAACTAGATTAGTATCTGTGCTTTAAAATGTCAAAATATATATATAAATAGTAAATAAAATAATATAAATTTAATCTTCTTTCATCCTTGACTAATTTTCTTTTAGTGTAGCCACAATTGTCCGGGCAGCAGAAACATCAGACACATCATACCATAAAGATTACTTGACCTGGCGGCATACAGAAAACAACAACAGCAACAACAACAGCAACAACAACAACAACCACATCGGTAACAACATCTACAACATGGAAAATATTTAGAAGTGGGCAAAAAAGTCAAAGTCAAGTAGAAAAATTGTAAAGTAAAGTTGGCTTGCCTTTCGTATATATATATAAATATAAATATATATATATAAATATATATAAATAATTTTTTTTTTCTTTATGTTTAGACGTTGGATCTGTCCGCCCACAAACCGCTCGCATTCCACATGTTGATATATTGTCAACAGACGCATGTCGCATTTGTCTCGGCTTTACTGCCTCGGCTTTCATGCCCCACCCCGCTTGAGCGCCTTTTGCACAAGTATAAACTTTTTTTTTTTTTTTTTTTTTTGATAAAGGTTGACAAGCTTTTGCTCCGCACCCTCCGGAAAAACCTAACACCCAATCTTCTGTGTGCTGGGTTGTCAACAGTCATTGAGGAGGCAGTGAAAATCGATTATGAAAATCGTTTGCTGAAATTTTCTCACACACACACACACACACACAGGCAGAGCTGTAGAGAGGAGGAAAGGGGGACTGGGAGACCCTTTCAGCTTTCAAAGCTGGCTTAAATTGTCGCCTACCAGCTTTTTGCATAAATATTTTAATAGAAATTCGTGCCTAAGCGGCTTCAACTATTTGCAGCTGGGCACCGACTACGTGGGTCCCCACTCAAAGATTGATGTATGATGTGTCGCCTTTATATGTGTCCTTCCCAAATCGAGGACTCCCTTGCCACTGGAGCTGTAAACTGTTCAATTCACTTTGCAGCTACGAGGCGCTATTCATTTGGGCGACCTTCGATATTGACTTATTCAAATAACTGATTTGAAATTTGATGAGTACCCAAGTAATAAAATACCAAATTACCAAATTTGCATATTACGCTACAAGAGATTGAAATTTCCATTTGGCATTCAATAAAATGGTTACCTTTTCAATGCTTGCAAAGGATACGATTTTTATTATGAAATAGATTAATAATCACGGCCAGGTTTCTACATTAATACTGCATTTAAATTTGAATATACGTTTTACGATTGAATCTGACTTTTAGGGCTGGTTTCAAGCTTTTCACACCCCCCATCACACTGTTCCCTAGCATATGCAGAAATCCAGTCTCGTCTGAATATATTATGGAGTATCCTCCAGCCCTTTAGAGTTGAGTATTTTTACTTTTTTAAATATATAATTATTCAATGAAAACATTTAAATGTATAATTATTCAATGAAAACATTTATGACGAGGTTTTCTTACATATACATGATACAGAATAAAAAATTATTTAAACTTCTTGAAATAACTGCAGACTTACACATCTCTTAAATACTTAAAGTATTTGCCGTCGTAGCCTTTAAGAAATTAGCTCCATAAACATTTTCAAGACGTGCCCCAAACTTCAATCGCTAATGATTTCAATTCAGTTCAATTTACATTTTTTGGGTCATTACGATTAGCCATCGACACTTGACAATCAAGCGTTCGTCTTGGAAATTGTGTAACCACAGTTAAATCCAACGTCCCAAATGCACAAATGAATATAAATGACTTAACGCCTTAAATACTAATGGCCAGCAAATTTTCTTATCTCGCTCAAGAATACAGCAACAAAACGCAAGAATTTTTCAAACATTTTTCCAGTCACTTTTTATCTGGTTTTCGTTGTTCGCTTTTTTGTGAGCATACCAAAATAAGAAAACTTTTAAAAAAACAACTTGTTAAAAAAGAAATAAAAAAAAAAGAAGAAATCGATATGTATGTGTGTTTATTTATGTATGTGTGTGTAAGTGTGTATATATACAAAATATACAAAATATGGCTCAACGGTATTTATAACTGTTTCCAGCCAGGCTGTCGGTGATAGATTAACTGTAACTGTGATGGATCATTTACTTAAATTATTAAAATCGCCTACTCAAATTTCACACAAAAACAAACCGAAAACAATGTTGCGAACATCCCCACCCACACCCGCACCCTCCGCACCCTCCAGGACGATGGTTGGAATGATTGACTGACTGATGGACAGATTGAATGCCCAACTGACGTGAAGAAGCTCTGAGAACTCAAAGCGGCAAATCTGTCAGCGAAATATGTCCAAATAAGCTAAAGACAACAATAAAGTTGCCGGCCAACAAATCTGAAATATATTGAAAGGAAACTCTTTCGGAATATAACCACAAGGATATGTTAAATTTGGAATCAATTTCCAAATTAAAAGGGTTCTAACGAATGTAAGTTTTTTTCAGTTTCATTGCACAAAGGAAAGTTGACATTTTGTTAGATTTGTTATTTCCAAACAGGGTATTTAAACTTCCGAAAACTCTGCTTAGCACTTTTGAGTCGTTTTTTGATAATTTCATCATCATGAAAATCCATTAAAAAGTTTCCCTTTGGCATTTCCTCAGTTTAAGCACAGTGCTTTTTGGGCAAAGCAAAATAGCAAAACAAAATTTTCACAATCAGAGCGTTTGCGTGTTTTATATATGGGCTTAGTTCAACTGGACCGGATACGAGAATTCCGAAATTTAAGCTACCCGGAGTAACTTTGTGCTGTGATGCGTAAAAGTTTTTTTTAATACTCTAAAAAAAATATGGATAATAAAGGGTTTAATGAAGTTGTGCACACGTATGTAACAGACTCCTATAATGTATATATATATTCTTCAACAGGATAATGACGTCAAAGATTATGAGAGCTAATCTTATACTTAAAATTTAAAGTATAATCTCTTGGATACCTCGTTAATACAAATATTACTTTATTAATATTAATTAGCCCTTTGCTTATGCGAATAATTTGATAAATATGGAGAAATTCGTAGGTTCATATATTACTTTAGTTTAGGATATCTTCAAGTCGAGCACTCTCTCTCTCTCTTTCTCTCAACTAGAGCGTTTATACGGGTTTTCATAGATTTTATTTGGGGCCAAACTCCGTAGGCATATTTATATGCCGCGACCTTACATATTTTATGCTGACTTTTGCATTTTTGTACAGCAGGAAAGCCAATTTTTTGACATTTTCATGTTTTGTGGGTGACAAATAGAAAAATGCGATGAGCATGTAAAAAAAAAACCAAGAGTTTTCATGCATTAGGTAAATGAAGCTATTTTGAGGTTTGGTGGTGAAAACGAGGCAAAATGAGGTCGCTATCTGTAGCCGGCGGGCCTGGGTCATGGAAAATGAAGGGTTCAAAGTAAAGAAGAAAATTGATTTTGTGACAGATGGAAAGAAATGGCGGAAACTCATCAGCATCGTGACATGCACACATTTATTTAGTTTTTTTTTTATATTTTACATCAAAAACAAAATATTCCCCAACAAATTTTGTGAGCTTTAATTTTTGTTATTCATTTTTATTTGTAACAAGTTTAATTTGAAATGTTTGCCAAGCTTATGAAGAAGTTGAGTAAATACACTTGTAATTTAAGAAATTGTTCCTTTGAAATATATGAATAAATTGGAAAGTAATATATTAAGATACCCAATGGGAAAATATATCATCTAAAAGAATTTGATTGATGTGTTAACACAACAAATGAGTACAAACTTGTTTTTGATCCCAAAAATCAAATGTAAAATTTGTACATTCCAATTGCTGCTTGGAGTTTGACATGTTTTTGATTGAGTTGGGTAAAATTGGCAGCAAATATGAATTACCTACAAAATATATTCTAACAGCTAAAAAGTTAAGATGTTTGCTTTCAATTTATCTAACCCAAAATGAAAAGCCCTTCAAGGAACATTAATAGGCACACCCAGAATCAGGCAAGCAATTTACATTATAAATATTAGAGGAGCCGCAGAGCAACTTCAAACAGGATTAGGAAACCCAGTTTGCCTTCAATGATTAATTACCCGGCTTTAGTAGAATTTTGTTGAGCCATCAATTGGAAAAGAGAAAAGGCAAACAAACAATTTCAATAAGCAGCTAAAGTTAGAGGACTCATCCTTCAATCTTGGGACTGCCGTTGTAATCCTCAATCAATCTGTTGACCTTCAAACATACACACACACACACACACACAGATATATATATATATATACATATATAGACTCATAAAAACGGTTGCCATTACAAGATTCCTGCCATTAAGCTGCAATTAAAGAGCTCCAAATGAATTTATATACACATCCATAAATTAAACGGGACTCACACACAAACACCTCTGATATAGCCCACACAAACACACACACACACACACATATATTGCCTCGGGGCTTGACCAAGTTTTACGAGTTTGCCAGACACATTTGTAGTCTTCATTCATTTCATTTAAGTTAATTAGATTCAATAATTTTGAGGCCTAAAGCAAGCCGAACCCAAATGGCTGCTGCGTGCCCAAAATGCCTAAATAGCCTACATAAATTGAGATTTATATGGGCGACTAGGTGAAGTCAGTTCCTCCAACCAAGTCAAGCAATTGAAATTTTGCCAATTTCTGGATTTTATGTTTGTACTAAAAATGAAAATTTAACGCGCCATAAAGGGACAAATTCATGTACTCGTAATGCCTATGATGTCTACGATTCACTTCCATTTGCCCATTTTGGCCTCTTTTCATTCATTTTTCTATAGATTTTCACAGCGGAAATCCAGAAAACGGCTGGTCAGAACAAGAACAACAAAAAAAAAAATAAGGGAAAACAACAAAATTGCCCATATTAAACGCTGCGGAAATTGTTTCATCAATTTGTTAATAAAACGGCACACAGCACACAAAAACGTACACGTCCACACACAGGCAGACACACACACTCCCACACACATACACACACCACTCACTCACACATTGATGAAGAGAGACAAATGTTTGACTTAATAAAATAAATTGTATAAATTGAAGTCTGTCATTTTGTGATTCCCATGCGTAACATTCGAGCTGCCATTTCGCCCCCCATCAGAGTTGAGAGTTGAGTTGAGTCGAGTTGAGCTGAATTGAGAGGCTGCCATCCAGTTGGGCCACATAAAACATAACAAATTGCATGAAATTTACGTGAAGCGTGTGTTTGCTCTTGGCCCCAGCACTCCCCCGCACTCCCCCGCATCCCTTGCAAACCCCCGACCATTCCGACAGCTCCTTGAGTGATCTCCCTTGGAAAATTGTCATGCATGGCATTCACTTCACATGTGAGAGGAGTACATCAAATTTGGCTGGGTCGTTTTGCTTGCCATTCAGCAAATGACAATCAGGCAGCAGGCTGCGGCAAGTCTCACGAGTTGACTGCCACATGACAGACGTCTCGGCGACGTCTTGTCAGCGAGCCAAATGTGTGACGCTAAAGCAGCGTTTTAGCTGCAACACACGATTCTCGAAATTAGATGAAAATGTTGCCCCCGAAACGATGTCTCAATGCCAAACTGAAGACAGAAAGCTATTTTTTGTTGGACAATGTGGACAGCTTTGTTTAGCCCACAAAGTGAAGAGTTAATCAACAACATTTGCAATCAGGTAAGTGAAATATAAAGTTTTTATAGAGTTTATATATATATTTACAAATTAAAACAAAATATTCTTATTCAGAAAAAAAACAAAAAAATGATAGAAAGTTATTTATTGATTAGAAAAATATTACATATTAGAATTCCATGAACTAAATGAAATAGTTGACACCTAAAATGTTACTCAAGCTTCCAACTTAATGATAATGCTATAAACTAAGTAATTAAAATATAACCATTTAATTACTCTATCATTGATTATTGTAGAATCACACACATTACTATTTAATTGGAATTAAATGTTGATTACTGCGAATGTGCAAATTATTTATGCACTGTAAGATAAAAATAGACACAATTAAAAGCCAGCTTTTATTGTCACGATAAAAAGGGCACATAATAAACGTAAAGAGTATTAAAGCTATGGTGTAATCTTGTCTGGCGTGTGCCGTAATACGCAATGAGAATGAAACTTATAGCCGACAATTTAAGGCACAGCCAACGGCAGAACGATGAGCAACAGCAGCAGCAGCAAAAGCAACAGCAGCAGCAAAAGCAACAGCAGCAGCAACAGCAATAAAAGCAGCAGCAGCAGGAGCAACAACAGCATCAACAGCAGCAACAACAACAAGAACAACAGCAGCAGCAGCAGCTGTAGCACCAAAAAAAAAAGGAAACAACAGCTGAAACTGAAGCTGGCCTGGGAAAGTGGACTCGCTCACGTACTGATAAAAATAACGGCAGAAAAAAGACTATGGATAACAACAAGAACAATAAGAACAACGGGACAAACAATAGTCAGAGGCCTCAGTTCTCAGCACACGAGCTAGCAATTTAATACGCAGATAAATATAAACACACGAAGGTGGAGAAAAAGCAAAACAACAACAACACCAACAACAACAACACGAACAATGTTAGAATGTAAAAATAGAAGATGAACTCGCTGGCACACGCACATTGCTAAATTTGCTCATGAGTTGTTGGCGTATTGCGATACACACATACATCTAAGTACACTTAGAAAAAAACAAAAAGACAGCTTTGTAATTAAGTTAAGTGCAAACGAAAAAAATAAGTTCTGATTGCAAATTGAAAACTTGCACAACAAGCACTTGTTGATGCAACAATACATTTTTACCATCACTTATGATTCTGTTGAAGTTGAAGTGGAATTCGAATCAAATTTCCGCACTAATTTTTTGCCAAGTGTACACATAGATCGTTGAGCTGTGTATTGAATGACAAGCGCGTGCTTCAACTGTGTGTACCAAGTGAATGCTCGTCATCAAGGGTTGTGTTGCTGTTGTTGCTGTTGTCATTGTTGTTGTTGATTATGTTGATGATGCATGTTGTAATGTTTAGGGTTATGTTCTACAGTCTAATTCACCCCTCCCCAAGCCACGCTGTCTGCCTGTCGTGTTGAAACAAAGCCTAGACATTAACATGAGCTAAACACAAGCCATGCAACGAGCTGAGCAAATGCAATTTGTCCCAATTGTAAGACGCCTCCAAACTCAAATGTGCTACGAGAGAGATGTGCGTGCCAGGCTGCACTGACTGTATGTGAAGAGTGTAGAGAAGATGGGGTGGGGGGGCGTTGTCGGCACACGTTCCACAACAGCAATGTGGCATGCCATTTGAAACGTTATTAATATTTATACAGCTCTTCAGATTCGCCGAGAACTGTCAGCCGATTAATGGATTCGTTTAATTTAACGCGTCAACGGGGAGAAGTGTCAAAAGTGTTTGGAGTGTGTAAATAAGCCAGTAATATATAAGAGTTATATAGATATATATATATATCACATATGCGCTTTTATTTAAGCTGTTCACAGTAAATAAAAAAACTGAAAAGTAAAAGCGTTTTTTTTTTAACCACTCACTTTACTTTCAATTAACTAAATCAATTTGAAATTACGCATGTAACATGAGTTTTGCTAATCGTTTATGTAATGTTTATTTAATAATACCAAATAAATTAATTTGTTATTGGCATTTTTCTATATTTTATTCAAGAGCAAACTTTCATTTTCATTTGACATTATAATCAAATAAATAATCATTTTTTTTTATAAAAAATTGCATTTAATTTGATGCTTTAGAGATAAAACCTCGATATAACACTTACAGAAATTTATTACAGTGCTCAGGTGTTGATTCTGCGTTTAAATTATCCTAATTAAACGTAATTCCCCATTTGAATATATAATTACAAAAAAATCACTTTTCACTTCACAATGCGTATACTTAATATTATATCCAGCAACACAACGTACCACAAATTCAATGAAATAAACACCGCACATGAGAAAAATAAAATTGATATATATATATATATATATATATATATATTAATTATAATCTCGCTTTTGAAGCAGATTTAGCCAGGTTTCGAGATAAACCAAACTTTTTGAGACAAATAAACGATGCTTGTTTGGCGTTTTCTTTCTGATCATTTTTTTTTTTTTTGTAATTTTATGCTACTGTGAAGAAAAAGTTGCATGTGGCGTGTAAAAGAAATTATCATAAATTTTCATTAAAATTAAATTAAAAAACTTAATTTTAGACAGGCGATGGCAGCGCGTAATAAACAACTTAAAAGTCTAACCATAATTTGGTTTTTGGCCAACAAGAAAGTAAACAATGCGAAGGAAGGAAACAAACCAGCCTGTGAATCCTGTGGAAGCCCGAGGACTTTATAAATTTATGCCACAACATACATATGTTGCTCTTGAACTTTATGAGCAGCCAGCCAAACCACTTTTATTGTTGTTGTTGTTGCTTACAGTTTATGTACAAGTTCTTTTTTGAGTAGCTTCCTCAATTGCGGACCCTTCTTGGCAACGTGGCTAAGAAGCAGTAGCAGCAGCAGCCAAGTTAAGGACTTGGATTGGGTTCGGTGGGGTTAGGCTTGCGATTGCCTATGCAACTGCCTCGGGGTAAGCGAAAAAAACAACAATAACTAAAAGAATTTGTATATGTATGAGTGTGTGTGTGTGTGTGTGTGTGTGTGTGTGTGTGTGTGTGTGTGTGTGTGTGTGTGTGTGTGTGTGTGTGTGTGTGTGTGTGTGTGTGTGTGTGTGTGTGTGTGTGTGTATACACAGATGGCATAGTCAAAGTTTTGCCCTTACGCTCAATTACAATGCAAAACTTTGACAAGAAAATAACCGCATGGCAAACTTGCGAGTGGTTTGAAATACTTTTCAGGCTCTCCAGCTTATATGCAAAAAACTCATATTAATTATATACAGCAAAATCCAAATCTTCTCCAACGTTTATTAACATTCTTCATTCCACTATCCATGTACCAAATGTATTCAACGCTAAATTTTGCAACACAACATTTATTGGCAATGGCAATGGCAAATATCAATCATAGAGCTAACAATTTCATAGCCAACGATTTTGAATGTTGAATAATTGCAAACAGTTGGCCGAGCAAATCTGGTTGTGTAAATAAATCAAATGAAAGCTCAACGCCGCATAATCAGTAAAGTAAATAAATATGCAAATAGACGCAGCTGCATATTGCAACGAATAACGAGTAAACATACAAACGCATACAAACATATATGTTTCGATATTTGCTTTTACAAATTGCTTACAATCATTGCAAAACACGACGCAAAAATATGCTTTGCTCTATACAGAAAATTTATTACATTTGAATTTGTCGACATTTTGTTATGCGAAAGGACAAAAGGACAGCACACAGTGAAAAATCGACATAGCGATCCATGCACAAAAGCGTTCCAAGCGTGATGAGCGAACATAAAACAATTACAATAAAAAAATGTTTTTTCTTTTCCGCTTTTCATTTTTTTGTTTTTTTTACTTTACTCGTTATAAATGAATTGAAAACAAATACCATGCGAATACATAAAAAATGTATCATGATATTTTCAGCAAAAAAAAAAAGTTGCACTAAAACGTATCAAACAATTTGCTTCTTCATTTTTGCAAAATAAATAATATGTGTTTTTCAACTTTAAATCTGATAAATTAATGCACATTTCGTGCGTGAAAGTGCTTGAGATGCGCAATTTCACATAGACACCAAATACATATATATATATATATATATATATATATATATATATATATATATCTTTAAATGTGTATAATTGGCAGCTTATGGTAATGGGGCAATTTAAATTGAGAATTTAAATATATATATAATATATATATATATGTGTTCAACAATGAACACTCTTTTGGGAAAGCACCTTCATTAGTTGTGCCAATGATAAAAGAGTGTTACTTCTTAAACACACAGATTCATCAAGCCAACAAGCATTATTCGTAATCATTTGTTTTAAGCGCAGAGCAACCCAATCCTTTTCACCTTTTTTTATGGTAGACAAAAAAGGGTTCACACAAATAACGACGAACAAAATGTGTTAATTTACATTAGCCCGCAAAAGGCACGAATATTTGATGTATGCTATTTACTCAGAACTCTGTAAATTCAGCGGGCTTAGCAGGCGTAAAAAATTCATTTTAATTGGCCCGAAAGCGAAAAAAAAAGTAGCTGTCGACCTAAAAAACTCAATTGTTTAAGGACAGAAAGCCAAGTCAATATAATGCCAAAAATTATGCATAATAAGCGCACTTACAGCAGCACATACACTCAAAAAAGACAGAGGTAGATAGGAGAAGAGAGAGAGACAGGGAGATATAGAGAAAGGGACAGAAAGTCTGCTTGGCAATTACCGCGTCGTTTCATTATAAAATTTATCGTATTACGTTGATGAAATCATTTGAAAGTTGCCTCTGGCTGCGGCTCGGATAATTTCCCCATTGGCTGACTGAGCTTTGGCTGTATCTGTGCATATGGTGTGTATGCGTTTACACTGAGAAAAAAATTTAAATTAAATTTAATTTAAATTTAATAAACATATAAATGCCTAGCGTTCGTTTATTCAAATTAAGCTTTAAATATGCGTAGAAGTACATAAATAATTAATTTCATAACAAGAGTAAAATTACATTAAAAAAAAACCAAATAATCCTTAAAAAAAAATTAAAAAATGTGCAAAGCAAAATAAATTAAAAATGAGGAAATCATAGTTTTTAAATCAAGAGTAAAATTACATTAATAAGTAAAAAATATTCTTAAAATAAATACAAAATTTGCAATGAAAAATTGTTTTTACTCAAAAAAAATCGGAAATGTTGAAATCTTGATTTTAGAAATGCCTGGAAAAATCATAATTAACTGAATTCGCAACTATTTTAAATTATAAAAATTGTTTCAAGTGTATGCCTGAAATTTTATACGCCTCACATGTGTGTGTGTGTGTGTGTATGTGTGTAAGCCCTTTGTGGCTTGGCAGCGTGACGCATTCGTTGCTGGGATTGTTTCATGTGGCGCACGCAACAATTATGAGATGTGGAAGCATGGACTGAATGTCCTGAATGGCATACAGTCTACAATCTCCGTTTGCCAGATCTTTTGTGTATTGTATATATAATTACATATGAATTTCAATATCCCGCGGCTGTCTGCAATCTGCAATCTGCTCGACTCTTATTCCCGTATTTACTTTGAACTGACAACTTCGCTTTTTGGCTTTATGGCGCAATATTTGCCACATTTGACAGGACTTTAAAACTTTAATGGCCATGTTGCCTTAGAGTGTTGCTATTATATCTTAGCTTGTCTCTTTTCTATTTGCCATTCGTATTTATTGTTGATGTTGCCATTTTTTGCTTATGGCGCAATCCTTTCGCACTGGAATTCCAATCCAAGAATCCTTAAACAGTTGGCGGGTCTGCAAGTAATTTGGCAAAAGTTTTAATGTACTCGCTGTTTTGTGGCTGTATTTGTTTTTGTCTTTGGTGGGTGGGGGGGGGGGCGGAATGGTCGTGTGGCATGGTGGGCGTGGCAGTTGCTGCCTTTGCCTTGTAATTGAGTGTAAGCGCTAATTGGAATTTTGATGAAGTTCGGCGTGAATTTTGCAACAGTTGCGTGGATAACGGTCCGAAGGGGCAGCCATTGAGTGGGACGAGGGGGGGGGGGGGGGGGCAATAAGAGAAAACCAGTGTGCAATTATGTAACTAACAGTTGAAAATGTTTCGAATTTTATGTGGTATTCAACATGGCCTCTTCCTCCACTGTGTTTGTGTGTGTGTGTGTGTGTGTGTGTGTGTGTTTCTAAGTGGGTGTGAAAGAGCATCTTGTACGCACTTGAGCTGGCTAACAAGTACAAGCACCAAATATTCTAAAAGCCAGTGCCGCAATTAAATTAAATGTGAAATTCTGCTTAAACATGAAGCAGATTTAAATTGCGAAAATAAAGTGGCAAATAACTTTTAGTTCAACTTTCCAAAATATCTATAAAATATGTATATACAAATTGCATAAATTAATCACTTAGATATTCTGCGCTGTTGTTATTTGATTTAACTTAACTTGTAAAATTCAAAATTCAGTTAGATTTGGCATTTAACAACTCTTGAAATGATTGCTGGTTGCTACCAATCAAATTACACAAGAATAAAAAAATCCATACAAAAGCATAAAACCTATTTTTGTGTTTTTTTTTTTTTGTGCCGGCCACTGCGTCAATTTGTCTAATTTCTGCAGCAAAATGCAAACAAACATTGAAAAGCAACAACAACAACAATAATTGCTAGCAACCAGAATGGCAAGCAACTTTCAGACTTCCAGTCAAATGGACATATGCATATTGCAATGGCAACAACTTTTAGTAGAACAATTTTTTTTTGCAGTTCCTCTTCCCTTCTCTCCCACACACCCTCTCTCAGTCTGTCTTTCTCTCTCTCTTTGGTTTTTCTCTTTGTTTGTGCGTCGAGTTGATGGACTCCTGACTACGGCCTAAGAGTCAAGAGTTGTGCACAAATGCAAATGCAATGCAGTGCTTTGAGTGGAGTGGGATGCAACCAAAGGGTTGAGGGACACGACCTGAAGAGGCTTTTAAATGCAGGTTCCCTTTTCTTAGTCATATATATATATATATATATATATATATATATAAATGAACTGTGCTGTTCTAGTCGCTGTCTTGGAAAATGAAAACATTTGCGGGCATAAACTTGATGTTGATGTTGATGATGTTGTTGTTGTTGTTGTTGTTGTTGCTGTTGTTGTTGACAAAGCATAAAGTGCTGGCTTCTGCCTGTTGGCAACTGCAGGTGGGTTCCCTGTTTACATGGCCACAGTCATACGGCACAGGCTGGTTGACTGGCTGACTCTCCTCTGCCTCTGCCTCTGCCAGAGAATGTTGTGCATAAAAGGCTACCACGGCCGGGCAGAGTTTTTTTATTATGTCACACAAGTGCTTCCTATGACACACAACTTCCTCGTTGAGGTTGAGTAAAAAATAATAATAAAAAAAAAGCAAAACAGCAAAAAAAAAAAAAAAATACGGAAAATAAACAGGCCAGGACATCCATATCGCTGAGGGAGTATCCTTGTGTACGTCCAAGTCGCTGCACTTGAGCAACTGCCAAGCAATGAGAGTCCATTATGAATGCCACGCCTACCCCCCCCCCCCCTCTACCATGCCTACGGTTTGTCAACTCTGTTTGTGTTCATTGTTGGCATAGACAAACTACATGCAATTTCCTTGTTTATGTATTTTTTAAACTTTATACTTTATACGCAGAGAGGCCATGCTCCGCCTGCGAATTGTGTCCGTGACTGTCAAAGCATTTCAATGAAAAACATACGTAATAAATACATTTATACCACGATCTGCAACTATCTGCAACTTTATATCTCGAAAATTTTAGATGTATAAATTTTGCTATAAAAAGAAAATTCGACAACAAATAAAGTGCATCAACATTAAATGGAGAATTTAGAGGGAGAAAATGCGGTAAAATGTGCTTAAACAGAAATATCTCTTTTGGCAAAGATGTGAAAATAGAGGAATACAAATTACACATATCATTTAATAACACAATATTAAAAAACATTTTATTTGTACTTTATTATAAAATAATTGTAATAAACTTAAAACTAGAAAATTTCTTTTTTTCTATGCGAAAAAAATTCATTCAATTAGATTAATTAATCTTCTATTCTGAAAACTAGAAAGTTTCTTGTTTTCTATACGAAAAAAAAACGTCGTTTAATTAGTTTCATTAATCTTTTATTACTTCGAATATTTCTATATTTGTAGCTCTTAAAAAGGGATATTTGTTTATATTTTTACTAAATTTCTGAAAAATATACCTTTAGAATTAAGAAAAAAAAACAAGTTGATTTAAAAAAAAACTCACAGATCCGTTGTAGAAAATAATCAAGGTAAGTTATCCTTTTTCCAAGTGTAGCCCTTTCCCATTTCGCCACTTTAATGTAAAGAGTATATTCAATGCCCAATTTTCAATCAACGCAAATGCATTGTTCGCGCCATTGTGTGTCAATAGTGTGTGTGTGTGTGTGTGTGTGTGTCTGTGTGTGTGTCTGTGTGTGTGTGTGTATGTGTGTGTGTGTGTGTGTGTCAACAATTATGTATGCCTTTCATCTGTCAGTTTGAAAAGTGCATGTTTTGTCAAAACTCGTATGTCGGCCAACTTTTTTTTGTGGGGGGGGGGGGGGGGGTGTAGCATTTTCATTATACTTACATATTTTGGCATCAAACGAACTGAAGTTTGCCCCACCGCTAATTGAAATTTTTGTTGATTGCGAGGGTGAATACAAATTGCAAAAGAATCTCTAGAAATTTATGATGGCAAAAAACTTTTTCGCCTACTGGCGGCTTCAATTCCTTTTTGCCAGCTTTTTGGCTTTCTTTGAACAACGTGCATCGGCGCGCGTTTCCCCTTTACTCCGTGTTTCCCCTCGCCCAGCTTTGCGTCGCTTTCACAGTTGTAGTCACAGTCAGAGAGAGATGCTCTTAAGTTCGCTTCGGCGTTTTTCATTTGGCAATTTGCATAGTTCAAGGGCTTTCCTAACTCAGTTTAGGCATCGTTTCCATTGGCACTTCCCACTTGCCATGGCAGGTCATGGCCCAAAAAAAAACAAAAAAATGTGCTGGTTCAGCAAAAAAAAAAAAAAAAAAAAAAAACAGCTGGCAACATTTGCAACTGGATCGCGTGCAGCGAGAAATGAAATTGTTGCTTGCTGCAAAATATGCTGGCAACAAAATTTGATTATCCACTATGTGAGAAAGTGTCTGCACTTTTTTGTGCAACGATCTGTCGATTTTTTTATTAGAGAGAAAGCCAACTCAATATAACGTTTGCTGAGTGTGAGAAAAATGTTTTTTTTTTTTTTTTTTGGGCTTTATCTTCGCATAGCCAATATGTGGCATTAATAAATGGAAAAGTGGAAACTAGAACAGTTTAAAAAGTAAGTTAAACTTATAATAGTTGTATATATTTGGGAATGTTAGACATTTGAAGTTCGCTGTTAAGCGTAGTCTAATCACGCCTCAAATTTACGAGACTCACTAGGAACATTTCATTAGAGTTGGAGCTATGAAAGTCAATAGGCATTTTTTAGTAATATTCATTGATTTCTATCACCAACAAGCACATCTATAAAACTAACCTTAATAAACCCAAAAATCAGAAATTGAATTCTTGCCACACTTTTGACATCAGATCTGATAAGTTGCACTACATTAAATGTTGTCCGATATATTTTTGGACTGTGGACTGCATTTAATGCGCAGCAACTGCTTGAAGTTCATAAAGTTTGCTTGCACCTGTATGTGGTAACAGAACAAACAGAAAACGCGCATCCTGCAGCCGCACACCTGCTGTGTGGCTCACGTTGCTGCCACAAAGGCCAAAAAAAAAACAAAAAAAAAAAAAAACTGCAAGTTGCACGTTCGCGGAAAATGCTTGCAGACCTTCAGATCGAGTTTGGCGTCGTTGCATGTAAATCCCTTCAATGATTAATGTAATTTCACGCGCCACTTAACGTTATCCTTGCAAGGACATTATACTTAATTGCAGCGTCAGTTTGAATTTAACCAACATTCGCCTCGCCTCGCCTCACCTCACCTCATCTCGCCATCCCTTTGCATTCGTCTTTGCCTTGCTTTTCATTTTTTTGGGTTGATGTTTTTCATCTTTTCTTTTTTTTGTGTTAACTGCTTCGCTGCAATCACCTGAAATGTGCGGAGGGGCGTGGCGTTGCGGGGGCGTTAAATTTTTTTTTCCGCCAGAATGCTTGCGGTCGTTTGGCGCCATGTCGAGTACTCGTGTGAATTTATGAAAAAGATTTGCATGCTTGCGGGCATTTAAAGTTAAAAAGTGCACACACATCATTTGCTTCCGCTGCCAGCAGCAGTAGCAGGAGGATGATGATGAGGGGCATGCCTCAACATCTGCCTCTGCATCTGCCTCTGTTGTTGTGTTTTCATTGCTGTTCCCATGCAGTCGAGCTCGATGGCAGAAAACTGCCAGTTACCTTTATGTAGCCATAGTGAAAATGGGTTAATTGCATAATTTGTGAATTTCGTGTGCAATCTGAGGCCTCTTCTCAGTTTGTAGTTACATTTAGCCTCTTGCAACCTCATGTGTTGCATAATTTTCACTTAAGGTTCACATTACCCAAAAACTTGATGAACCCTTTGGGATTTTCTAAACCATAATTAAATCAGCTTACCCTAATGCATTTCGGCTAAAACTTTATCTTTGCCAAGCGTTATAAATTTTACTTGAATTTATTTGTATCTTTTATAAAAGCTTTCAACATACCTGAAAAGAGAGAAAACATTATTTAATAAGTGAGTCACTTTTGATAAATCTTTCAAATCTATATAAAATGCATTTTCAATATTTAAATAAATTTCTTCTCATTTTAAAATAGCAATTTATATTTGCTGTATGCAGTATAAATTCAAAGCTGAATCTCAGCCATCAGAATAACAACTTTATAAATGCTCTAAATAAAACTTGAAACTTAAAGCAATTGAATAATTTAAGTCTCAATTCTTTTGCACACTTTTAAATGTAAGAAACATATTTTGAAAATTAAATAAATGTTTGAAAGCAAAAAGCATAAGTTGAAGAAAACTAACGTAAATCAAATAATGCTCGATAGCTAAAAACAAACACAAATCAGACAATGTCAAACATCAGATTTGTAGAAGAAGTCTCTTTGTAAATGTGCCATGTGCATGTGGATTTTGTGTTCAGTGTGTGTTTGCATTGGACAAATCTAAGAGGATATAGATGATAATAGAAAACACTCGTAAACTGAAACACCGCTCAATGTTGTCGGATGCAACTGAAAGGTGAATTGAATAAAATTCCAACATGTAGCTGCAAATCAAATGACAAACTGCAACTCACTTTCCATCTTGAAGCTGGAGGACTCAAATAGCGAATCAAATGAAACAATCTGCTCAGACTTTTGCAGACTTCTTCAGCTTCACTTTTGATTCCGCTCCACTTCGCATTCGATTATTGAGCAAGTACCCTGTAGACATTTGGAGATGGATATACCAAACATATAACTCAAAATGTTAAATTTTTTTTCAAAGCTTTTATTAATTAAATATGCAAACTTTTTTTAGAAAAAAAAGCAAATAGTTTAGTTTTTTTTTTAGATTTGATTGCCAAACTTTAAAGCTAGCAAATTTAATAATTTAATAAAATATGTTCTCAAAATAATTGTAAAACAAAAATAGTTGATTATCTGCGAGTCGACTGCTTGTAAATGTAGTACATTTTTGTGAATTGTTATTTTATGAACTTATGGCAAGGACACGCTCACAAATACATTGATACGCACACACACACACACACACACACACACACAGATTAATGCTGGTAAAGGCCACCCTTTGGCAAGTCCTTGGCTCGAAATGACTTTTGCCTTTTTGCGGTGTGCTGCTGGTCAAAGCCAACAACAATAACAACAACAATAAAAACAACAATAACAACAACAATAAAAACAACAACAACAACAGCATCAGTAATAACAACAACTTGAACATGAACATGAACACGAACAAGTTTATCTAAATTGCTGCTGCAGCTGGCCCAAAAAGAGTAGCCAGAAGTACTTTAAGCTGTGGTCGGAGTCTCTCCCCCGCTGCTTCTCCCTTCTCCAAAGTCTTTATTAAAAGAGGTTATTTCTTTGGCTTCTATCGTATTTGCTCGTTGAATCGTTTTTGCCTCTTGTTTTATATCTTTAACTTGCTGCTGAACGTTGATTTGGGTCAATGCTGTTTGTTTCTACAGAATGATTCCAAGTTTGGTTTTTGTGTTGTCTACCTTTTACTTTCTTTTTTTTATTAAAAATAACGTAAAACTAATTGGTTTGTTAATTAAAAAATTGAACTGTATTCGCATTTGTTTTATTTCCTTTTTAGTTCTCGAATCTCTTCTACTCTTTGAAAAGAATTTTCAACTTGCAGTTGGGTTTGTATTGTACCAGACCTCAGATAGTGTTTTGAGTTTGGCAGCAAAAAACAAAATGAAATCCTTTGGCTATCTTTTAGTAGACTGCTCCTTTCACAAATAATTAAGATGTCATGGTTGACAGTTGCTCTGACCCAAGTTCGTAAGTTATAACGATGATGTAACTTCAGATTGCTTTTTCTTAACATTCTTTGGATAGTTGCTGTTTTATAGTTACGTTTCTTAAAAGGAAATGCCAAAAATATTTAACATTGAATCCCCAACAATATTAAAGCCCAATTCAGAGTCGAGTTCAATTTAGTTATATATATTTTTGAAAAATTGTTAGGACAAAGTAATCATAAGATAATAGAAGGATCAATAGAAATAGTTTAGTCTGCAATTCTTGTCTTGTTTGCTTTTAATAGCCAAGGCAAATAATCGTAATGAATAGTTCAAATCAAGCATTTTACTGACACTGCTCACATTTTCATCACACTTGGTTGCAAGTTGAGTGTCTTCACGTGGCAAATGCAAACAATAGAATCATGCGACATGGGACACAAAACCCACTTCGACTCCAAATGTCAACTTCGAGCTGGCCAATTTGAATAGATGAGATTAGCAGGAGCAGCAACAGCAAACTGGCAAGGACCTTATCTAAAGCCCAGGCTCAACCCGATGACCAAACCCAATCCCAAATCCAATTCAGACTCATTCTGTGGCATTGTCTGGCGTTCAGAAATGTTTTGTTAGTCAGGTGAGCCGTGGCACTGGCATGACGATGACGGTGCCAAAAATAACTGTTAATTCAAATGCAAAAGCAAAGGTAACGTGCCAATGGACCATCCGACCAACAACGAACGAAAGGACCAAAACGACCAAAGGACCAACGATCTGAACGACCAAATGTCAATGCAAACAAAAGCCGAGACTAGCCCGAATTCTGTTCTCCTTTTGCCGTCTATATATATATCTATCTATCGGCTTGTGGCACTAAGCAGGAGACTTGATTAGATGTTGCTGCTATTGCCCCAAACATTGGTGACGTAACATACTACGCTTATGACAATACACTTGAAAAAAAATTACAACTAGAATATGTTTTTTTTTTTAATAAAATTTTAAAAGGAATTTGGTTAAATAGAAAAGCTTTAAACGACATTCCCAAAAATATTTTATTGATTTATTTGGTTGAGAAGAACTTTATATATTTTAATATATTAATTTAAATATTTATATATATAAATTATTAATTAATTATTATTAGTCTTTTAAGAAAACTTTTAAAAACTTATACTAGGTATATTCGCTGATTATTGATTTTTTAAAAAATTAAAAAAATGTTTATAGCATAGGTTTAAAGATGTTTAATAGTACAGCATGTGCATTTTTTTGAGTGTAACTTCGCATGTGGGTTACGCCTTCCGTTCTCTATTGCTTGTCTCCAGCAAAGCTGTTTTTGTGGTTTTGCTGTTTGCTATTGCTACTATTGTTCTGGCTATTGTTGTTGTTGTTGTAGTTGTTGCTGTAGTTGTTGTTGCCGTCGTTGCTACACTTGACTTGGAACGTGCTACCATTAGCTTGCCACTACAATATGCCATTTGCCATTGAATTTTCATTGACAGCAGCTTCAAACAATTCCAGATGCTTGCCAGCCATTTACATATTTGTTTTTACCTAGACACGTCAGAATGCATTAAACCAACGATACGCAGGATGGGGGGGGGAGGCTTCAAGGGTTTATCCTCCTTCCATTTTAAAACCAATGCAAATTGACATGTGAACATGGCAGTAATTATGCAATACTTTTCGAATGAATTTTGTTTGTTAAATTGCAAATTATATTTATTTACGCAACGCAAAGATAAGATTTGTCAAATTGAACAAATTAGAGATGCATTCAATTGAATGTTGATACATCATTCTTCATTTAGCTGCGACATCAGTGGCAACCCTCGCTCGAACAATACGATAAATAATAAATTGACAGCCTGCAAATTGTGTTTGCAACTGTGAAACGGTTTCAACATCAAATGTCTATATAAATTGCACTTGATTGGCCTGATTCCGTTTACCGGCCAATGGCATAAATTAAAATTGAGCTCAATCCGAATTTCAATATTTAAGCTCCAGTTTCTGTCCATCACTCATACGCACCATGTGTCAAACTCGGGAGTGTGTGTCATGTGTGTATGCGTGTGTGTGTGTGTGGGTGTGTGTGCGTGTGTTTGTATTCGTGTTTGTCCTTTCTTCCTTTCCTTGTATTTGTTTACTCATCTGTCTGTCAGCCACTTTACCATTATTATTTATACTTTTTCTTGTTATTTATTTAAAATGCATTTGTTTATTTATTTTTTTTTTGGGTTGTATGTTTGCTGTTTTTATGGGTTTTTTCTTTTACGTAAATTGTCGCAGCAAATTATTTAGCTTGTGAGTAGCATAAAATTTACGTTCACATTTATTAGTTTGCCATTTTGCAAAATAATACCCTAATCGGAGTTTTAGTTGTGCAACCCAAGCGGAAACTGTAGACATGTCTAAGCGGCTTTTCATGTCTTAAGTTAAGGCCATAAGACCAGGCTGGCAAGTTTTATTATTTGCTTTTACTTTAACTTGTTTTAGCCTGTTAGTTTGGCTACTTTGTGGCTCCTAATGACCTCCAGCTCGGATATGTTGCCAACAAGGACATAAAACTTGAGTTGTGTCTTGTGTCGTAAATGAAAATTTGTGGAAACTCAAGCAGCTTGTTAAATGTTAAATGTGGCGCAATAGTTTGTGGCAACAAAAAAAAAAAAAAAAAACCATTAAGACTTAAAACGTTAAGCAACTTAAACAACGTAGCATTAAAGTTTTAGCTCTATAAAAAAAAACAGCATATAAATTGAATGCAAATAATTAATGCAAAATAATCAGTGGTATGCTACTAATGAAAAAAAAATATATTGTTAAATCAAGAATTTAATTTAATCTACCTTATGTCGAAATCAAAGATTTATAAATAGTAAAATAAAAAAAAAAATTCTTTTATTTGTTAAATACATAGCAAATTTTGCACATAAACCTAACTAAATGAAATAATTGAACAACTGAGCTTATTTTATTCACAACCTGAAATTTCTAATTTGTAAGTCAGAAATAAACTCCAGAATACTGGACATCAATTGTTATATTAAACAAGTTGAGTTGATTATTTTGCACAGCTGCTGCCAAAAATATAATTGGGTCGTAAACATTTTTCGTGTATTGTGCTGAAAATTACACAATTTCCAATTTGGCCTACAATTATTTCGGTCTACTTGTTTACGTAATACAAATAAATTTATCAATTAGTTCAATAAACAACCAATTGCCACAAAAGCAAGATTTACTCCACTCCACTCCTGCCTATCCTGCTGTCCGTCTATCCAGTTTGTGCCAGCAGCTACGAATAAAAGTTAATCAAAATGCATGGACGATGACAGGGACTCAAAACGGAGAGTTAAGTGCTCGTCGCAGTGGTCCACCAGCTCTGACCAAGTGGGATGTCCAAGTGGGATGGAGACAATGGCAGACAGACAGGCGCATAACTAACTAATTAATATTAATGCGCAGCGAATGCTAATTACCAACACTCGCACACACACACACACACACACACACTCACACACACTCACACACACTCAAAAACAGACACAGGAAGAGCGCAAAAAAAAAAGAAGAAAATTGAAGGCAGCAAAGTATTTTGCACACAATCATATGAAACGTGAGCTGAAGAAAATGCTCAGCGCATGCATAATATAAAAAAACAATAACAACAACAACAACAGCGACAGCGAAAGGGAACAACAACCAGGACGAGGCCAGGACGAAGCCCGAAATGGAAAAAGTTTGAGCGGCGTCTGCATTGAAATGCACGCAAATTGAAATGAGCCAACTCCCACTCTGACCCTGGCCAGCGAATCCGTCGACACGTGTTGGCCATTTCAAAATGTAAACGTTAGCAAATGTAGAGAAAGAGCGCGCAAAAGAGACAGAGATAGAGAGAGAGAGAGAGAGAGAGAGAGAGAGAGCGAGAAAGAGTCCATTAGTTGGTTATACGGAATCCGGATTCTGGCACCAGATCCGCCGCGTTGGCAACTCTCTGTAGGCGCTTATTTGCTTATTCATAAGCAAACATTAACTTAATTTCCATTCCAGAGAGTATGTGTGCCAGTATGTGTGTGCCAGTGTGTGTGTGTGTGTGCTTGTATCTGTATGAGTTTGGATTGCAAAAAGCATTCGCGAAATGTGATTATCAGCGAGAAAAGCACAGAATGCACACACACACACACACACACACACAAAAACATTCACAGCTGCCAACAGCTGCTTAATAAAGAGACCAGTTACTGTGTGTGTGTGTGTGTGTGTGAGTGCGCACATATGTGTATACAAACAATGGTATCAGCTGTCAAAATGCATAAAACAAAAACAGGCAGAAATCGCCAACAACTTTACATAAAAACAATCTGAAAAAATTGTTGTCTTTTATAGCCAAATGTGGAATACTCTATGCTGCCAACTGATAACTATTGTTCGATCCTTTAAAAATTTGGTCAATAATCAAGCTATTCAATTTATTAAACTAGCTGCAAAAATGTGGGAGATTAGGTTTACCTAAAGGCTTACTTAAAAATAATAAGGTTTACTCAAATGGTGCAACTATTGTAATCTGCTATCCAAGCTTAAAGAATGCGAAAGATAGTTTTATGGCGGATAATCAGAATTTAAGTTAAAAATTTAAAATGAAGAATTAATTAAATGGAAGAATTAGGATCTGCATGGGAAAGACCCAGTCAAATAATTTATCATTAATTTTAGATAAAAAAAAAACTTTCAAGTTCTTGAAAGGAATTTGCTAGTCAAATACCCTCTAAGTCTCAAAAGTGTAACTCTGATATTGTGTTAGATATGGAATCTTTAGATTTTAAGGCATCTATCATTTATATGCTTTTATCGATTTGTCCTTTTGCATGTTATCGATTCCCCAGCACCTCCCTTTTAACACTACCACCGAAAATAGAGTATAAAAATGTTTCATTTGTGCAGAAATCATATTCAATAAATCTGATTAAAGGACACAGTTGCCTGAGTTAAAATAACAACACAAAACTTAATTGAGAACTGAAGAAAACATTATTATGACATTTTAATTAGCATGGCAATAAAATTGTTAAACAGAATATAAATGTGTGAAATTTTAAAATTAAACAATGTTTATATAACGAGTAAGAGTGAAAAACAACTTGACTAGAAGATACACTTAATACAGCTCTGTGATGCCTAAAACAGCATTATATTATTACTCAAACTTACAAAGATTCTTTCAAAAATTAAATATTTTAAAGTCGTTAATTTATGTATTAATTTTTGAGCTTACTACTGAATTTTATATGCTAACAAAACATGTGCTTATCTGAATATTTGTATATATGAATTATTAGTTATAGAGTATGTGTTGTTTTATAGTTTCATAAGGTAAATTTGGCAATTTTAATGTAGACATCACAAATTGGCAAACAGGCAATGTAACAGCCACTAATAACAAAGAACTTAACAGGCAAAAAAAATTCGAAATTGAGCGGCTTCTAAATACTCTGCAGTCACAGTTAAAATTTACCAAACTTTGAGTAAGCAATTTTAATTGAAATGATTCAGTACATACACAGAAATTGAATTTCTTAAGTAATATATATTTAGTATTTGTGTTCTAAATCTGACTTAGTTGTAAATATAGATAATTAAAAAGAATTTAAAAAAACTTAGTGTTTTACAAAGTGTATGAAACTAACTTTCATGAAATTCTCTCAACAAAACAAATAAGATAAAAACAGAAGAAAAAAAAAATAATCGCGTGCTGCAACCAATAACCAGCAATGCGTCAGAGAAGCAAATAAACAATATCAACAGAAAAAAAAAATTGGTGAAACAAAATTTGCTGAGCAAACACTGGCGGCCGATTCAACAATGTTGCTATATAAATTTGTAAATGAAACACATGTATGCCAAACACACACACAAAGACACACACACATACACAGATGTATGTATGTTTAAGGATAAAGCACAAAGTTTACATTCACTCATATGCCGTGCTGAGCATTAAGGCCATTTTGTTAATATTTAATATCAAATAAAGCGGCGCGGCGCAAAAAGGTGGTGAAAAAATCGCCGGCGGTCAACGGAATTGAAACTGAAAATGGGAAAATGTATAATGGATAACCAACCAAGTTGGTGGAGCCCCAAACGATGTGTTTTGCGTTGACTGAGTGAGTTTTGAATAAGAGCTCACCGGACGAGTTGCCCTCAGGCCAACAACGAATCCATCAAAACTGACCGCAGCCCCGAGCCCCGAGTAGGACAGAGAATCTCCACTCCACTGGATGCTCTGCTCTGCTCTGGTGGGATGATGATGGGCTGCTGGGCATATGAAAAATGGGCATCACTTTCGGAGCCATCTTTTAGTGTGATGCTGCAAACGTGCCTTAAACTCTGTCCATTTATTTGGCTTGTTCTGCTGGGTTAATACCCAATTACTGTGCAAATTACTTCAAGTTTCTGCCAAAACTTGTCCATGGACGACGCAATTTTTGTGCTATGTTCGTGTGTGCGTCTACAAGTGGAAAAGTGTGTGTGTGTGTATGTGTATGTGTGATGTGCGTGTAGAATTAAAGTTTTGCATGTGCCTCAAGCTGAGACGTGTCCTCTTGCAGCCATCCACAATACACACACACACACACAAACACACACACACACACACACATTCATGACACAGACAGCACTTAAAGCATTTTTAATAAACGCCATAATTTGCTTAAAGTTTTCCCATAACCAGGTGCACAAAATTTTAGTTTAGCCAGTTTTGCTTTTCCCCATCTGAGTTTTAGTGTGAAAAGCTAAACGATTTTCTAGTTATCTTCATTTTATCGCATTTATTAACATGAAAATGTGAAAATTGCATTGCGCGGTTACAAAATTCTGTCAATTGTGTGTGGAAATTGACTTAAAAAGTGATTTTGAATGCATGACAATTTTATTTGTATATCATATTAAAGCATAGTTTTAGTTTTAGTTTAAGACTATTATTAACTAATGAAAAGTGTATAGTTTATAATAGTTTATTAACAGCTGAAAATTACTTTCAAAGTTCCTTTCGATAACTTGTAGAAAAAACAAATCCAGTTTAATTTTCTGACAAATTCTGAGCAAACAATATAATAAATTAAATAACTTCTAAATTCTTTTCGAATAAAACAAACGAAAATAAAGCAATATTTTAATACTTCAAACAATAAACAATAAATTAGTAGGTTTTAATAATATATAAAAAAAATAGCATGTATTATTAAAAATTGCTAATTCAAATAATGTAGTTAACTTTTATGTTTATTCGGAATTAACTAAAATATCAAAATATAGTAGTCAAGCTCTCTGAATAAATCTTTATATAAATACTTAAGTTTTTTCTTAGATTGTATATGTCCATTAACAAAAATAATACAAAATACAATATCTCACAGAAGCAATCGTTCACAATTAAGTTCTCTGGCAGATTCTCATACATTTTATATTTAACTCAATTAATTATGAAATTCGCCATATGCAGCACAATAAATAAGCTGAATAAAATCAAGCAAACGACCAACAATACGGAAAAGAGTCACCATTATAAAAGATATTTATCTCTGCAAAGCACTCAAGAGACAAATAAAAAAGAGAAAAACAAAGAGAAAAAAAGAGAAAACAGAGAGAAAAAAAAAACGTAGAAGTTGAATGTATCTTTTGCAGAGTGCAGGTTTTAATTTTGTGTTGCTTGACAAAAAATAGTGTGGCACATTTGGGACAAATATAAACGCGAGTGCCACGAACCATATGTGAGTGTGGTGGTGTGGCAGATTGCCGGTTACTGTGGATACCCCCCGGGGCAGCAACAGTAACAAAATCTGAAGCGACTGCGCTGACATTCAATGTCGAAATGCAAAACAGCGGGCGGAGATTACAGTTGGCGCCCAAAGGAGCGTACAAAACTTTTGCTTTGACATATCACAAACAAGCGCACACACACACACACACACACACATACACACACACATACACACACATGCACAACAAAACGAAATAGTTGAGAGCAAACGCCAAAGGCTCGGCGCTTTTTACATTGTCCGCCGAAGAGCACTCAAAATACATATGGAAGTGAGGAGAATATCCCCAAAAGATTTCACTTTTGACTAAATCCACAATATAAGCCACGTTTGTTGTTCTTATTTGTTTGGTTCTTAGCTAGAAAAAGCAACTGCATACGCGAAACTAAACACACTCAACACACAATCACACACAAACACAAACACACACACACTGAGTCAAAAAGAGAGTGGCAGAATTTGATTCTCCACGAGAACCTCTTAGAAAACACATTTCACTTGATTTTTGCCCAGCAATGTTGTACTTTCTTTTAAAAGCAAAAAAAAAAATACGTTTCTACTTAAAAATCTGATGCACACACACACTCACACACACACACAAGAAAAACAACAACAACGCTTCGAAGTAAAATCAGTAAAAGCGCAATTTCCTTTTTGGCTGCTGTGTCGATTCTGTTTTCCCTCTGTGAAACCAGGCAACGAAACTGTGCATTTTTTTCAATTTTAACTTTGACGCATGAAAAAATCAACAAAACCTAAAACCACAAAAATGTAAAACCAAGCGATCCTTAGTTGATAATTGGATGCATCGAATAGGGTCAACTAAATTTGAATTTTATGCCATGTACCCAAATTTGCAAAGCAGTTGCATGAAATATTTATCAAGCCTAATCCAACAAATATGCGTGCACAGTATTCATTCAATCATAAATATCAGATTTTAATTTTCTATAATCTAGGCAGCAAATTGTTCCACAATTTTCAATAAAAACTGTAATTTAAATTGCTATTCGAAAATAATTTCCTTCTGCTTAATAGTCGAATTTTGGTAAAGCTTTGGTTATGTGCCAGAAAATATTTCATATTTATTAACTATTTCTCAGGCTGACAAATTACGATTTTTAGTTGCTGACAACATTGATCAACTAAGCCAGCATAAATATTTCAATTCATGTTAATAGCAACAGTAAAACATACATTTTTCAGCAAATGAATCAGATTTTCCAAGAGTTCCTATCTAAACAGAGAATGTCAACAATTCATGATTTTTCCCCCTCACAAATCTGCCGAAGAACTGCATCATATTTTATTAAATCAGGGTCAGTTTGTGTTTAAGCCATTCAGTTCAGTTAGCAAGCGAGTTATTTGTATACCCACACTCTCACACACACACACACACACATGCAGGGACGACAATATTTGCACAGTTTTCATTTAATTATTGCACATAACACAAAATGCCATTTATTTATTCAAGTGCTTGTTGAAGTTTAACCCGCTTCAGCAACATACACATAAAAACTAAAAAGTGTAAGAAAAAAAAATATGGAAGAAGAGCACAAGTAAAGGAGCAACAACAACAACAACAATAACAACAACAAACACTAAAATTTATGGTCATTTGGGGAATTTTACGCTTTTTCAGTTTTGGAGCGCCGCATTAAATGCTTACATGTTGATTTAACAGCCGGCAAAGGCAAACGAAACTGGATACAAGGATTCAACGATTCAAGGATTCGTTGCTCCTTTCGTTACCCGTCGTCTAACCCCACATTCACATTCTCCAGCTTAAAATGCTACTTTGCATGCACTTTGGCCAGGCAGCTGTTTTGTTTTAGCGCCGAGTTTTTGTTGGGGCTGCAAATCTTTGTTTATTTGCAGCTAAAATGCAAGGATTTATTGTAATTTTATACACCCTGGAAAAAGTGAGGCAGAATCTCGAATTTTACTCCTCGTCCAATGTTGCTGCCACTGCTACTCCTGCTGTTGCATCTGCTGTTGTTGCCGTTGCTGTTGTTGAAAATTATGGTTGCAACTCTCAAGCAAATTGCCAGGCGTTCATAAACATATGCGAAAAGCGAAAGGTTTATTTGAAAGTTTTTTTCTTTTGTTGCACAATAAAGTAAAGAACAGCTTGAATGCTTGCAGAATACAAGTCATAATATAACTGTAACTGATTGCAGCTGAAAAGTGCAATTTTAGAACTTTAAAATAAATCTCAATTTGCTGAAAAGCCAAGCCAAACAAAGCATGTCACCTGAATGAGAATATTGTTCTTAACTTTTTATAAAAAACAAAAATAAAAACATTTAACAATTTCTATATATCAATGCCTGAATGTGGTTTGAGGTTTAAATTACTAAACTGTACATTGATATATATAAGTTAATTTGTGGCTAAGCTTTGAATTGATAAATGTCAAGTTATATCTCATTTTGATTTGTTGGTTTTCTTGGCTGCGACTCTTTTGTGGAAAAAAAAACTTGCCTTATACCGAAATTGTATCTGGAAAGACGACTTTGTTGAAAGTGGTTTAAGCTGATTAACTGACAAAAAATATTTTAATAAGAGCAGTAAACTGTCAGAATACATAAATCAATTAAATGAGCATTCCATATTCGCTTGTCAAGACTTTACCTGCTGCTCTTGGCTGTTTCCATTTTCATTTTTTGTTTTTGGCAGTTTGTTGTCAGTGCAAACTGGAAACATATTTGACACGACGCTGATTTAAAGCTAGTAAGGGGTGCTTTTTACACACACACACACACACACACACACACACGTGGTAGGGTTGTCAACTTGCCATATGCAAATGACTTGCTTATCAAATAAAGTTGGGCCAGGGGTGAGCACTCTGCTCTTTACAGGCAGGCAGCGCAAAAGTGTCGGGTGTTAAAGGGGCACAACAGTGCGTATGCGCAATTTTCACATTGTTTCAATATTATACATACATTAAACAAGTCCACATATAGTTTGGGTATGTGTGTGTGGGAGTGGCACACCTACACACACAGACCGCCTTCGGTCGTCTCGGGTTTTTTGAGTGTGGGTTTTTTGTCGCCTGCGGCCTTTGCAAGTATGCACAAGTAATGTGAGAAAATTACATTTTTCGTTGCTCCCACAAATGTGAGTGTTTGTGTGTGTGTGTGTGTGTGTGTGCTTTTGCGGATTACTCAGATGCTTACAATTGTGTGCTACGTGTAAGCAACAGACACCACCACGCCCCCCCTCCCCTGCAAAAAAAAACTTAATTCCACAATGCGTTTAAATACGTTTCGCTTAAAATTAAATTACGCATTTTGTTTGAGATTGCTTAATGCTGCCGTTGTTGTTTTTGTTGTTGTTGTTGTTCTTGTTGTTGCTAAGCAAATTTTCTTAATTGAATTTGTATGCAAAATGTGATTATCATTAAATTTGCCATGTTATTTATTAGAGCCAGATTTGCAAAGGGTCTGTGACAAATGCGTAAGCATCAAATTACCAGTTGATGTTTCCCATCTGAGATGCTTAAAATCCTGTCAAATGCACAGAGATTATATGCATCGATAAGATGAGGTTAAGTGTCTTTTCAGCCTGAGGCATAACTTAAGCTGACTCCTTTAATTGCATTTCCAATTTTATAATTATAATGTCACAAATCGCTAATCAGCAAATATCATATTATTCAATTAGCAGTTAAATAGAAACTTTAATTGAAAATGCTGATTTGCAAATTAAAAGTGCTTTGAATAAAAATTCACTACTCAGATTATTATTATTGTGACCTAGTTGAATTCCTTGTTGAGTTTCATATTTATATATATATTTTTTCATTTAAAATCTTTTCTTCATCAAATTCCCACTGCAAAACTTATTAAATTGATTAATTATAACACTAATTGGCATCTCAGTCTTTAGTTGACTCCTACTCTTATTTTGTGCATTTACTTAATATCATTTTAACCCATTCTTGCCATAATTAAATCATTCTTATTGTGGTTATCTTTGTGACATCTCTGACCACAATTTGCTGATGAATAGTTAGAAACAATTTTCCTGTTAACATATATTTTATCTCTCTCTCTCTCTCTCTCTCTCTCTCTCTAACTTTCTTTCTCTCGCTCTTTTTCTTTCACTCCCTTTTTGATTACAACTTTTATTTTCTTATGCCAGCTATTACTTTTTTCGCCTCGTTTGACAACCAAATAATAAATAAATAAATGTTGCAAAATGTTGTCGTCTCTTTTAAGCAGCTTTTCACTTTGTGCAGAAACTTGGACTAAACTTGTCAAAGAAATGCTATGCATGCATACTCTATACATATGTATCTATACATGCACAGGCAATTGAACAAGATACTACCCCTTCCCCTCCCCCCACCCTACCATTGACACATAACGCCCCATTAGGCACAGCATACGCATCATTTAAATTCAATCAAAGTCCTTCGATTCAAATGTCAATGGTCGCCAACTGACAGCCACAAAAGCCGCAAAAACTCTGCTCAAGCTTACCAAACGGTACACTCAAATGCCAAATTTCTAATGCCTGCAACTGTGTGTGTGTGTGTGTGTGTGTGTGTGTGTGACTTGATTGGTGGTGTGTGTTGAAAAAGCGCTTAACCAATAAAGCCGCAAGCACTAACAGAAAATACTACTGCGACTAATTGAGTTGCACAGAAGGTAAAAACTGTGCTGAACAAAACTGCCAATTAAAGAACACAAAATATTGATTAAAGATATATATATATTTATATATATATAAAGATATATATATTTAGCTAACGGCACTCTTTAAATTTGAAATAAAGAAAACAATTTTGAATTTGGCAGCATTCATCATGAAATTTATTTAAAAAACATTTTCCAAACAAAATCACAGTTGATGCATGTTTGGAATGCGAAAATTGTGCTAAAAAGGAAATGGTGGAAATTCTAATGTGAAGTTTATAGCAACACATAACGAAATTTTCATAGCAGGACAGGAAAATGGCTGGTTGCCGAAGGAGCAATTGCTTTTAAATGCTACACAATGTCAGGCCACTTGATGCTGATGCGGATGCGGATGCGGATATGGCTTGCCTATCTGTATAACTTTCGGTCTGCCTCCGCCTCTGCACCGCACCCTTCTCGGCAACCACTATCTATTCATGTACCGGAAATGTTTGGCATGCCTCATTGAAGCTCGTTAGCTGACTTATGCCGAGCTGAGCCGACGCAGCCAGCGAACTCATGTTGACAGCTCATGGCGGACAAATTTCAATTGAAATAAATCTTTACACAAAATTTGCCAATTTGTTGTCATGTGCACACACACACACACACACACACAAATACACACATTGAGTTATATATACACGTATCGCCCTCATATGTAGCCACGCCCATTTAGCCCATTACACACATCATGCACGAGAGAAACGCCCAATTGCCTCGCCAATATCCTTGTTGCCATTGTCAATACTTGAGCCTTTTTTGCAGCTCATTCACAGCCGTTTGTTTGCCACAATTCTCGATTTGCTTTCTTTTGCGCTGCTTTGCTCCCCACTCCACGCCCACATATAATTCATCCGCCGCCCCTCTCTCTGCTTGTGATCAAGTACTTTGCTCAAGTGCAGATTAGCAAGATTCCACAGCAATGTTGAGCCCTTGCCTTGTCATACTCAAGACTACTCGGTTTTTTTTTTTGTGTCCTCCCTAGCTGGCTGAAGATGTTTTCCAAGAAAGCCCAATGAATCGATTAGATTGTGTGCAAATTAGTTGGATTTTTATGTATTATTTTTAAAAGTAGTTTAGTAAACATTTTCAGAATACATTTTTTTGTTTTATATTTCAACCTAATTGATTTTTCCTGCAATTTAATAACATTTTCAGCAAATATGGAGAAGTAAATTAGAAGTTGTTTTCTGTTTTCGAGCTGCAAACAAATTCAAATTCAAATTATATTATTTTAACTACTGAAATGCAAATTTCGATATAGCCCAAATAAGTAGGCAACACAAATTTTATATTTCCTCAAATTGGAGCTGGCTGTGTGACGCACAAAGTTTTTCCATTTATGGTAATTTCTTAATTTCACGCAGCTACAACAGCTCTAGGCCTGTCCATGTTACAAACACACACACACACATACACACGCACCCCCCCCCCCCCCTTTGCCAGCGGTGGCCATCATTTCGTCACGTGCGACAATATAAAAATTAGGCTAATGCGAGCCTTTGTCGGTTGGGCAAAACTCAAAAAAGAAGGAAAGAAATACAGAGAAAAAAAATGATGGCCCGACAACGACTGAAACGAAATCATTTGCACCTTTAAAAGGGCATTAAAATGCGACTAGGATTGCAGAGAGACTGAAGGCAATCAACGCTACACACGCAGAAAACTGCCGGCGAAATCCAGCGTTTGCCATCCTTGCCAAATTAGACGACGCACGAGTGCACTGGCCACAAAAATGATTTGCTAAAGCCCAAAGTGAATGATGTTAGTGAAAGCACACAGGTAAATGTCATGCACGTAAAACTTTTCGTTTCGGCCTGGCCATAATTGAGTAGCTGGCAGCCGACCAAAAGCAAACAAATCGGGAAGAACAACTAAGAAAGTGTCCATAAAGTTACGCCCCCTGGTCATGTGAATGTGGAAAGGCAAAAGAAGTTGCCTACAGCTGAAGCACACTGACAGTCATTACAGCCAGGCGGTGGGGCGTATACGCAATTTAAGCCGCTTAAAGCTTCACTTGGCCAAAAATTAGAGCTGACAACGAAACCAAAACGAAAAGAAATCTGTCGCTCGACTTGAGTATTTCGGGAGTTGGAAAACTTCGGTCGCTAAGCTGCACGCACATCATATATCCAGCCGGCGGCTCCAAGCAGACGACAACAAAACGCAGAAAAAAAAGTCCTTAAACACGCCCGAAAGAGCATAAAAAAAAGAAAATATAGAAAAAAAAAAAAAAAAAAAAGTAAAACATTTCACACTGCCGTCACAGACTTTGCCGCTTAACAGCGTCGATGTCAGCACGATGATGATGATGATGAGAATGTGAATGCGACTGCCGGGTCGAGGATGGTGCACGGAGCAAGGAGCACGAAGCCCAGTGTCAAGTGTCGGCTGAGCACCACGCGTGGCTTAAAAAGTAACTGTAGTCGGCAAAGGCGACCTATGGCGGTCGCAAAAGTGTTGCACGGCGGGGGTTGGCGGGGTGCGTGTTGCCACCGCTCAACATAGACATGAAGTTAAGTGGCGTAAAGCGTGTACTTAATCGCTTAAAGCATTAGAATTTGAAATTGAATATCATAAAAGATATTCGAAGTGCGCGAAAAACAAACTAGCAAAAAAAAAAAATGAAAATATAAAAGAACAAAAAACGGAAACAACAAAAAACACACAGCAAATGCAAATAGTTGTAAAATGTTTGGCTAAAACGCTAAAGGGAAGCAAAATCATTTTACCGTTGCCATATTCAGCTAGTGCACAGAGGGCACAGAGGGAGCGAGGGAGGTAGGCAGGGGGACGGGACTAGTTGGGCTACACATCATGCCTGGTATAATCTGCTTTTGTTTGAAATAGTTGAGTGCCTGTCTTTGTCGATGGAGTCGAGTTCCACTCACACTTCCAGCCAAGAGCAGACGTGCAACTCAATAGCGGGAATGCAAGTTATTTAAGATATGCAAATTTAACATGGCTTAGACAGAATAACAATTTGAATATGCTGTAATTCCAGTAAATGGCACTTAATTGAAACGCTCAAAGTAAAAGTTCAAACTTTACCCAAAGTTGACAATCTGTGCTGAGAAATTCATCTTTGGTTTTGTTCCTATTCCAAAAATCGCGTCATACTTTTCACATAGTTATGGCTCGAAGAGCAAAGAATTTTAACAGTTGCGTTTCAATAAATATGAAATATTTAAAGTCTTACATCAGCTATTTTTTTGTGTAAAAATTAAATCAATTTTCTCTTTGATCAGCAGCAGAAATATTTGCAAATTTCCATAAATTAATTTATGCTTTGTTTAACTAGCGCAATATTATTTAAAAAACTGCACATTCAAAGTTTATTACAAAATTAATTCACAATTATGCTTTATACAAGCAAGACAAATTTAACAATTATTTAGCACTTTGACGTAATTGGATTATGAGCCAGGCACTAAAATATATAACCCAAATTGAAGTTTTTATTTTATTTTATTATTTATTTTTTTGTGTTAAGTTTTGCATATAAAACTATTGAAATTTATTTGCCACATCAGAGTATTTTTTTATTTCCATTGTTGCTGATAAAGTTATAAATTGCATTTGTTCGTCATTTGTTTTGTAATTAAAAGTGGAATTTGGTTTGCTCTCAGCGCGAATTTTTGGTTCGAATTAAAATACTGTTTGCTTTTTAGAGAGAACACTTCAAAAATGTTGACCCCGATGGCATTAAAAATTGATGACATTTTGACAATTGATGGCCGCGCCCCAAACCCAAGGAATCGATAACATAAAATATGCATTACGCCCGCTGTGAAATCAGATTGGAGCAATGGATGCGGAAAAGGGATGAACAGGATGGATGATGGGAATTGGAATGAAATGCATTTTGAGGGACATTATTGGGCAGGACAGCTGCCAATTTGCAGATTGCTTTTATCATCTTAATTTGATTTGGGTCGTGTTTGTATTTTTGGGCCATTGAGTTTTGGAGTTTGGGAGGTGACTGCTGAATGCAGCAAATGTCTCTCAAAGTCTCACAATTAGCAGTCAAATCAATTATTTATTATTTAATTGTTTAATGTACCTAATTGCAATTCAATAACTTTTGGCTATTTTCTTAAGCTAAGCTGCCAATCAAAAATGTACATTAATCAATTATAAATCATGCAAAGAATGACAATGCTAAGTAAATTATAAATAATTTAAGCAAGTTTTTTTCTTCTTTTGTAAATCGAATTATAAATTTTATTTTAAGTGTTTTTGGTAAATTGTATTAAATCAAAATTAAATCAAATTAAGTTGCGTTGTAATATTTTTTCAACATTTGACAACTGTTGAAATCAAGTATACAAAGCAAAATAAGGAAACTTAACAAAATCATTGTTATTTTCAATACGAACAACTCGAAAACAATTTTCAAAAATGTTTGCATTTCTTTTGTGCTTTTTACTAATATTTCGAATTGTTTGCGGTTTTCTAATCACTGTCGATTCCCATGAAACAGTTTGTTTCTTTGATCGCGCCCAAGCAAAGGACAAAATCACAATTAGCTTTGAGGTGATGGAGGGTGGCTTCAAGGACATTGCTGTGTATATTTCAGGACCAAATGATGATCGACTATATGACGCGGAATCGGAGACCAGTGGCAAATATACGTTTGCAGCAATTAGCGATGGCCAATATACGCTCTGCTTTGACAACGAAAAGTCCACATTGACGCCCAAAATCCTAATGTTCCATTTCATAGTCAGCCGGGATCTGAGCCACTACAACGATCCCCACAAGCGCAGCGACGATGTCGTCGAGCAGTCCATCCTGCAGGCAAGCATCAACGAGCTGTCCAGCCTGATGATGGCCACCAAGCATGAGCAGGAGTACATGCATGTCCGCTACAAAGGACATCTGGAGATCAACGAGAGCGCTCACTTTCGCATCATTGCCTGGTCCATCTTCGGACCATCGCTGCTGCTCGTCCTGACGCTGCTGGAGATCTACTACCTGAAGCGTTTCTTTGAGGTCAAATGTGTGGTTTAAGCTTGGACAAAATAAATTAGTCTTGCGATGCAGGCAAAGATATACTTGAATTATTTATTAAGATTTTTTCATAAAATTATTTTTCTTTTCTATTTAATTAATTAAAATAAATAAAATATTAATCAAGCCGAGCAACAGGAACAAACAGTTAAGAGGAATATTCAGTTAAGATTATATTTTCTTACAGACCACATTTAATTTTGTGTGGTTACCTTTTGCAAAACAAATCATTGATTGCTGTGCTAACTTTAAAGAATTCACACAAGTTTTGAACTTTAGGCAATAGATTTAAAAATTGGTTAGTCAAAATACACTGTTTGGAAATTTGTGTGCAACTGACATAAATTAAGCTGGCTTTTTGGTTTGGCCACTTAATAATATTACCTTAATAGAATTTACCTTATGCTTTATGCTAGTATCTCATTTAGGCCAAGTCAAGTTAGTTGACTTGCTACATATTAAACACATCATTGAACAATTTCCAATTTCAATCTTTCTCCTTCTACCTCTCGGTTGCTCAAGTTATCTGTGAGATACAATTTGTTGCACATTTCATGCTTCACAAGCCATAAAACTTTCAAACGACATACACACATTTGCACACACACTTGTACACACACACACACACTGGCACACACACACACACATGGCTATGAGACATTCATGCATATGAAGAAACTGGATAAAGTATCTACAACTTGGCGCTCAAGTATCCATAAAGTTCACTTCACCTATAAACTGTGCCCACATTGGATTAGCACAAAATTTATGGCACCCACACATCAAGCCCAGCTCCTCCTTGGAGGCGCAACAACAACAACAACAACAACAACATCAGCAGTAAAACGATGTGAGGCAGCAACAACAACAACAACAACAAAAACAATAAACTTATCATATTCATTCACAAGTTGTACTTTTATGGTTTTTTTCTGCATTGTTTCTCTGATAGCAAAATACAAATAGATACAGGGAGACAACGAAAGAAAGAGAGAGAGAGAGAGAGATAGAGAGAAAGAGAGAGAGAGAGGGAGCTGGAAGGCAAAGTTTTTGCCTCTTATTTACGACAATGTCGCGTCAAGTTTTTGTTGTATTTTTTTTTTTTGTTTTGCTAGAAAGCAGCAGCAAGTTTTTGGTAAGATACTTTCTTATTTTTTGTTCTTATGCCCTGCATAATAAAATGAAGCATGTTGTTGGAATTGGCAGCACTCGAGTTGAGTCTAGTCGAGTCGCGGCATCTGTGGCGGTCATGGAGTCAACTTCTTGCCACGGCTTACAGCAAAGATGACCAAGTGGCACCAGCAGCAGCACCAGCAGCAGCAGCAAAATAAAAAAAAAAAAATGAACAACAACACAATATTACTCCCCAGCGTCGAATGAAAGCAAAAGTTTTATACAGAAACCAAACGCAAGGACAATAGGATGACAGGACACGACTGGCAACAGTCGCCAGTTGATATAGTTCACAGGACAAAAGGCACAGGACACAACAGAAAGACCAGGACACTCCTTCTGAGCAGCTGTGGTGAGACTCAAATGCTCTCTCTTAATTTTTTGCATAATTTATTTAATTAATTATATGCCACTTAATTTTACTATAAGGCAACTGTTACATTTATTTGTAAGTCAAAGTCTGACAAGTAAATCGCAGACACAAACAAAAAAAATATCGAACTATTTTTGATATGTGCAGATTGTTTTTGGCATTTGGGAATGCGAATCTGTGAACAAATAAATTAGGCTCTGCACAACTTTTTTGAACTAACAGGAAATTAAAGATTATTTCGTTATCAGTGTGTGGATTAGGATTGGAGAACTTGACTATTGTAAATAAAAAAGTTTTCTTTTTCGCCAGATCGATTACAAAAAGTGACAAGCCCAAAAGTTTATCAGAGAAAAGAACAGATTTAGATTAATTAATGTTATACTCAATGTTTCAGCTGAGTCATGCTTAGAATTTTAATTACTTTTTTACTAGATTCTAGGATTCTTAACACGCTCTTTGGACGACTCAAATACCTCCAAAAACTGATTTTCTTTCATTTGCAGTTTAGTTTATAAAAAGTTATAAAATATATATTACAAAATATTTAGCTGGAAAGATATTTTTTTAAGTTTAAATAAATACAAAAATTATATTATTTATTTATTAATTATTATTACTAAATTCCTATAGATATAAATAATCCAAATAGTGAGCTGGAAAGAGATATTTTTAAGCTAAGTTTAAATAAATACAAAAATTATATTATTCATTATTTATTATCACTAAATTCCAGCAACTAGCAACAGTCTCAATTTAAGTTATTTCGATTTTACACTTAACCTGATTCACTTGATGATCAACTGTGCCACTTGACTTGCAACAACAAGAGAAACAATGGCAACAATGGCAACAATGGCAACATCATCAACAACATTTATCTTTGCCATGCAATTTACTTGCTTTGGCCTTAATTATGCTTAACATCCTTCAACGTAGTCCGCCTAATTGCATTGCCACCAAGTCCTACTTAAGATCCCTTCCCCCCCTGCACCCAACCCTTCCGACTGCCTTTTAACTTGCAGCAATTCAATTTTCTATTATGTCAGCGTCAGTTGGAAAGCAATGCAATGTTAATAAAATATCTACCAACTCCTCCTCCAATCCCAATCCCAACCACTTGGTGGGTTAATAGCAATGGCAAACCCAAGATGTCAGCGGCAGTTTGGAGCTGCCTGGGTGGGGGCAAGCCACAATAATAACTATAACCACATCGCGTATACGCAACGTGGTGCGCTTTTGTGCTGACGTCTTTTGCCTATTTACCCAGTATATACGCCAACAAAGCATACACAACAATGGCCAATATCTGGAAACATGTGTGCAGCAGTAGCAGCAACAAGCAATGGGTGAGTGGGGGGGGGAAAGGGGTTCTTGCCACTGTTATTTGACATTTATTTGCCATTTCCACGAGCCACAATGGCAACGGCAACGCCGCCAGCCCGCCAGCAACAGGAATAATACGACTGAATGGAAACAGATATATTTTATTAAGATGCTCAACTGAGTGGATACTCTGTAGCCGGAATAGACTCCAACTGTTTACAGTTAATCAGATGTTAAACACTTTTAGCCAGATCACATTAAGTGAGTTTGCAGCGGGATAAAAAGTACATCCGATTAAAAAAAGTGTATAAAGAAAAGATAAGAAAAGAAAATAAGATGAAATTGAACCATGAAAAATTGAGATATTTTCACATTTTTAACTGCTGAGTTTTACCGCAGAATTAAAACTCTGTTCGCTAAAATGCAAATACCCTTTTGCAAAATTTGTATAGGGAAGAGAAAAGAAAAAGAAAATATGATGAGATATGGCTGTGCTTACCTCTCTTTTGTGGCGATTGCATGGATGAGGGCGATGGCGTTGAGTGTGTCTCCGCCAGCAGCTGGAGCACAACGAGCAGCAGCAGGAGCAGCAAGGATTGCGTCCGCAAACCAAATCCGCAGCTGTAAGCTGCACCGGCAGCTCTATTGTTCTGCCTCATCGGCGTGGCGACTCTGGTTGATCTTTGGTTGCTCCTTTGATGGTGATTCGCTTGTTGATTCTGCATCTGTAACGGTTTCCCCTGCTTTTGTTGCAGCAACAGATTCCGATTCCGATTCCGATTCTGGTTCTGGTCTTGGTCCTGATTCAGATTGTGATTGTGATTGTGTTGCCAATTGCAGTGGCTCATTTCTCACTTTCTCACTTTGCACTTGACACTTTGAATACTTCGTATTTTTCACAATTATAATTTATGTATTTTATTCTACTATTGTTGCATTTTCAATTTCGCATTCAATTTAATGTTTGTAATAAAATGCCATAAATAAAGCTATAAAGAATATAACAATTGATTGTAATAATTATAAAATATGCAAAAAAGTTAACTTTATAATCCCAATTGTGATTCGATGTGCAATATTTGTTATTAATTGTACAACAATAAATTATATAAAATGGGTCATGGTTGTAAAATATATAGAGTGAATGAATTATAACATTCAATTTAAATATTCAATAACTTTATTTAATTATATAAGCGATATTCTGATTTTTCAGAGCCTAACTTTGATTGTATTATTTATTGGTCCTTTAAAACTAAACTTTATTGGTAAAAAATAGTTCAACCTTTCTTTTTTTTATTTGTTTTCTGTTTTTTTGTCGCCATTCCTTTAATAAAAAAAAAACGTTTAGCTTAGCATCTGTCGCAGACCAAAAAAAAAAAAAGGGGCAGCCAAAAAATAGGTGTCACATATTTCTTGGGTGTGCACAGGTTGGTTTTAGCCAGAGATTCGTTGGCTGGTTACGGTTTGCTTTGGTCTGGTTCGTTGGTTGACCTCCAGGCACACTAATTGTTGCAATTTTTCAAGCTCTATAGCGCACCGTTTGCTTGCCGCATGCCACACAGATTTTTTTTTGGCTCACATTTCTGCGCTTTGCATTGCAGTTTTTCTGATTTTTTATTTTTTTTGCTTACACCCATGTTTATGGCTGTAACTGAGAATATATCAGAAAAGCGGCCAAAAATTGTGCGGCAGCTGAAAGTCCTTGACATGTCGTTGCTCTAATGAAGAATGATGTGGCAAACTGAATGAGGGAATGATTGAAGGACAGGCCCAGGCACAGAACCAAAACTGAACTGAAGAGGGCTGAACAGGATTGGGCTGGACTGCTCTGAACTGAGCAATGGCTGTCATTTTTATAGGGGATCTCGAGTGGTACACGAGAATGTTGAGTGATGGTTCGCAATGAGATGGTTTATTATACATTATAACACAAGTTATGCATTAATTTATTACATTCACAAGCAAAAAGACATTTTTTTGAGTGCCGTTCAAAAACATTCAAAATGCCCCATTTTTTATTAGAGACACATCTAAATCCAATAAATATGGATAATTAATGATGAACTCCTTGGAAATATTTATTACGCTTGAGCCATAGATAGGAAAATATACAAAATTTAACATATTTTTACAAATTTAAAAAAAAAATTAAAAAATGTAAAAAGATTACATTTATGTGTGGAGAGAGTAATGAAAGCTATTCAGAGCACAAAATGTATACAAAAATTTCACAATTTGATGTTATAATAGCCGATATTGTATAAGAAATATTGTAAAAATTTAGAACTCATTTATGATTGTTGAGAAGGTAATTTCGTCTAATCTGTTTAATATACAAATAAATTCCTTTGTTGCTTATATTTCTCCTTTTATTTGTATTTATTATTTACAATTTGCATTTCTTTTGTTAACTGTTATTTGCTTCAAAAAATCTTGTATTATTTTTGGCATATTTTACAAAATAGCTACTTAAAATCTCACTGGTAAAAAAAATATATCAAGTGCAAAAATAATTACAAAAGCGATGCTTGAGAAGATGCCATCGGTTTTTATAGCAGCAAGTATATAATTTATGCAAAGTTAAAGGACCCTCGTGGGAGGACGAAAAGGATGAAAAAGGGTCTATAAGCGAACGTGGCTATAAAAAAAAAAAAAACAAATACATCAAAACAGGACACACTTCAGGGATGCAGTGCATGTGGCGAATATAAGCCATATAATAACAAATCAAGTCAAGTGAAACACAAATAACAATTTTGCGTGTGGCAATTGATAAATGAGGCACACGGAAACACTTTAGCTGATGTTTTTGGGATTTGTTTTTACATTAACATTAACATTAATATTTTAACAACACTTTGCAAAATATTACACAATGCGACGGCTGGCGACTTACAGAATGTATTTTATTTGTTTTTTTTTTTTTTTTTTTGCTTGCACAATGCTTAGCCGGACGCAGAGGAATAGGAGACAATGTTGTCGTGCCGCCGTTTGCACAAGGACTGAGCGCGCGTCGCGTCCTGCACGAAGCTTTAACAATGTGCGAGGGCAGTAATTTGACAAGCGTAAAACGATAATATTAACAAGCACACAAAGACCTTAAGCTTTGACTTGCAACGGCAAACTAAACGCGACAGCCGAAAAGCTATCACTGTAACTGTAACTGTAAAATGAAAGTGAAGTTATTCCTCAACGCTGAGCGAATCGGTTCAAGTTATCTGAGCGCTTGAAAGCTCCGCATGAGAGCAAAGAGAGCCAACCCATTGTTCTCGACTCTCTGCATCATATGACGTTTGTTTACGTGCCAACAGCTGTTCGGCCGACAGCACGTGCTGCTTACTGCTAGATAATTCTCTTTGCATAGTAGAGTGAGACAGGTGCAAAAGCTGCGTCTGTGTTTTGATTTGCACTACAGATTGATAGTTAAGCAGCCAAGCAACTGATAGTTAGGCTAGATAATGCAAGAGAGAGAGAGAGACAGAGAACGAGAGAGGGACTTATAAAAATAAATACATTTCCCATTTATAACTTCCACTGCTTAATTGTCGTAAAAGCTCTTCAGCTCAGATAAGTCACAGTGATAGCATCGAGAATAACAGTTACAGATGAGAAATACATTTTTGGGAATGGAACCTTAACAAGGATTCGTTGCAAGCCAAGATGCCAAGTGGCAAGTGGCACAATTGGCGTGGGGCACTCAGTGACCTGCAGACGACCTTTGCATGCCAATTAGACGGGCAATTTGGAAACATTTCACACGATTCGCTGCACAAACGTAAAAAGTTAAAGGCGACTTTAAAATGATGTCCAACTTGGGTTCTTTTATCGTCACAGCTATCAGTGAACCTCATGCTTTCAATGACCATGCCCCTAACCGCCCCTTTCATTTTAACCACCTTTTGGCTCGTCTGCCGCTGCTTATTTTCTAATTTCCCGTCTTCGCGGGAGGGGTGTGAGGTGGGGCAAAATGTGTGCGCAGGTGTCAAAAACAGCACCAAATGTTACCGCCAAAAATTCCTTCCTCTTTTTTATGTTTTAGCACGAAACCCCCCCCCCCCCCCCCCACAACTGCCATTTGAACTGACACTTACAACTTTTGCTTGTCGCCGTTGACGTTTTTATATATCATCTGCTTCTGCCTCTTCTTCTGCCTCTGTTTCTCTTTTTTTTTTTTTTTTTCCTTTTCTTGTACCTGTTTCAGTTTATGTTTCACTTGCTGCTTCTGTCATTTTGCTGGTGTTCTTAGTCGGCCTTTTATTTAACTTTCCTTTTGTCTTATATGTGGCAGAGTCACTGGAATCTGGGTGCATAAAGTTTATGGCTTTGTATAAAACAAAGTGATTTTGCATTTATTTTTATTATATTAAGCATATTAAACTGGCCTAAATTTTGTGCATGATGTGAAAGAAAATTGACATAAAAGGAATAAATTTTTAATGACAATCAGGCTGCTAGTTTATCACATAACTTTTATAATCTTAAAGTCAGAAGAAGACTTAGAAGCAGAGACAAGTAAAATTAATCATTTTATTTAGGTTTCAAAAAAGTTCATTTGAAATAGATCACCAAATTAACGTCATTTATTTAATATATAAAACACCAAATCAAAGATATTATTATTATATTAAACAATTCATTAAATAACTGTATATTTGAAACATTTGATTTTGCTCATTTGAACACGTATAATTCAATTATTGCCATTAGAAATATATTTACACAATTAATTAGTCATATTTGCATTATTTTATGGCATCTAATTTGGCATGTCAAAAACTAATCAAACGCAGTCAAATTGTATTTAATTCAATTGTCAGTTTAGCATTAAATGACATTACAAATAATATTTGAAATAATAATTACAGCGAAACATTGACCACAGCACTGTTAGCCACAAGCAAATTAAATATATCCATAAATTAAATAAAGCAGCTTTTTGATGCTCTCCTGCTCTCTGTTAACCAAAATCCAAACAAACAAAATTCAGGAAACTGCGTTTGCCTTTGGCAATACAATTGAACACACAATAAATATTTATGCAGACATTTTGTGTTGTGTTTTTGTGTGTGTGTGCTTTGTAATTATATACACACCTCACACACACAAACAAACACACATATATATAGATATACACTCGGAATATTTGCGCATATTATTCAAGTTATTTTCTTTCCCCTGAAAACAAAATCTTTCTTCCACTTTTCCTTCTCCCATTGCGCTGCTCCGCTCTGTAAATAGGTGGATATATTTACATTTCCCTGCTTAAATGCCACATACACCACATGCTTGTGTGTGTGTGTGTAAGTGTGCGTGTGTTGTTTTTGTAAACAAATGAGTTTCCCACCACGTCAGCGGCATTTTAAATATTTACAAGCAAAGTTATTGTGCATGCCGTGTTGCTCATAATTGAGCCTGACACGCCCACTAAATGCTAAATGCCGCGACCAGGTGCGATATTTCCACTCTTCAAAACTATATATATATATATATTTATATATATATATATAAATTGCTGCCCCCACTCCCCACACAACACCCAACGCTGCCTACCTCCCACATCGTTCACCTCGCTGAAGCGTGTCGTTGGCTTTTAATTAAATTTAAATTTAATTTATTGCTAGTTTCTTATTGGATTTCAATTTTCATTGTTTTCCCGGCTCAGCGCCTCTGACTTTCATTTGTCCTTTTGTCAATTTGCCTCCAATTGCTGTGGCAACAACAACAATTTTACAACTACAAAAATCAACAACATTAAAGCGGTTTGCCATTTATTGAGGTTGAATCAGCATCGAAAACCATTTCAAAATGTTCATTTTGCAAACACTTTAACATTGCTTTTTCACTTATTCGCACATTTTTCGATATATATTTATATATATATATATATATATTCATGGCATATTAATTAATAAGTCCTTCATAAATTTATAGTGAGAGTTAAGAGTAAACAAATGCATTTTAATAAATGTAATTGTTGCTCTTTAAACTGCATTCCAATAAATCAAGGCAGAATACTGTAGTCAAATGCGACGTGTCTAAAAAATACGATAAAGTCAGCGGTTAACAAGATTGATATGAGAACATATATTTATATATATATTTTTACTATAACTTTTCATAATCTGTGCTTAATGCATTTTGTTCAGTTAAAATTGATTTATTGATGAAATTAAATTAGCTTTATCTGCTGTTAAAATACTATAGCAAATTTTAAAGTATAATTTTTTATAGTCTCGGAGGTACGCATAATCAAAAACACGGATTTGGTTACATCAATTGACCCTGTTTAAATATGTATAACCCTTAACTTGTCAGATATGTTTTGCCGTTTACATACTTTTGCACAAAATTATTTAACGCTTTTTATGTATATTTAATCGTTTAAGCTGTAAATATGTTGATGAATAACAATTCAAATTTGTATATGATTTTCAAGCGAAAAACTTGTTTTTATTTTAATATTCAGTGTTAAGCTAGATGCCAAATAAGTTAAGTATCAGTTTCTATATCTATTTAAACATTTTGTTTTTGGAACTGAAATCCAGATTAAAGTCAACGTCCTTAATCGGACTGCTCAAATGCAACGCTGGGCGCATTTTGACCACAATTTAATTACAGTTGCAACTTGCAACAATAGACATAGCCCTGCCCCTTGTTGCTCTGCTCCATTGTTCGTTAAGTCACATTAGAGTCTCGTTCTGGGTATTGAATTAAACTGACATTTAAATGCGACCAAAAGTGTTGGGCACAAAAAATACAGCGCCAAGATTTCATTTAATGCAGCAGCAACAAAATAAATTAGTAGCAAGGGGAGAGTGGTGAGCGGGGAGCGGAATGTGTTGTGTGTGTGTGTGTAAAATCCACCACAGAAAACAATGCACAAATCCTATTTGAGCGGAGTGTGCAATTAAAAACAGGCGAGCAGAGAAAACATCAGAGTGCCCAGTGTCCAAAGGATGTGGCTCGTTTTGGGATTGGCAACACACACACATGCAACAGCTCCACTCTCAAACTGTGATCCACTAAGCCGGAAGTACACAAATCGCATAAAACACAACGACAACAACGATGTCTGCTGCTGACGACAACGACTGGAGTCGCCAGTGGAGCTGGAGTTGGAGCAGGAGCTGGAGCAGGAGTTGGAGCTGGAGTTGGAGCTGTACAAAAAAGTGCCATAAAAAGTAAACAGCCTCGACACTGATTCAAAAATGTATTCAAAATGCGCGCGAAAAGTGGCCAAGGGTAACAGTGAAATACAAAATAGAAAAACCAAATGGAAAATGGAAATGGAAACGGAAGTGCCCCCAGATGGGTATATGCCATAAAATGGTGTTCCCTTTTAAGCCGCATTACAAGTGCAGCCAGCACAAAACCGGCCAGCTACGGGATTACAAGCGACGAGCGCAGCTGTGGCCAACAGCACTGATTGGGTCTCCATATATATATATATATATATGTGTGTGTGTGTGTGTGTGTGTGTGTGTTTGTGGCAGTGGCATGGTTGGAGATGGCGGGTGGTTCAATGGGTCAGGATTGCATGGCGAGTGTAAACAAGCGACTTTGTGGCGCTTTTCGTGTTATCAAATGCGCCCATTTGAATTCACTGGCAAATTTATGCCAAACTGACTGATAATTGAAATGGCCAAGTTAACAGAAAAAAACAGACAGACAGACAAAGAAAAAAAGAGAAAGAATGAGATTTAAATAAGAAGCACTCAAAGAATTAAACTAATTCTTTAGTATTACATCATTAATATTGAAAATATTGAACAACATAGTAAAAACCAAACTGGCTGACAATTGAATTGGTCAAGTTAACAGATAGAAAAAGCGAGAGAGAGAGAGAGAGAGAAATACAGAAAGATGCGCTAAAGAACAAATAATTATTAAAATAATTAATTAATTATTTTATATTTATTAATTAATTAATTATTATATATATTAATTAAAGTTTATGAAACGTTAATTTCATTTAGGTCTACAAATCAACAAACTTGTTTTTGAGCCCACAAAAAATAAGGCTTTCGATTGACATTCAAAAATTGACCAAATTGACCAAATTGGACAGAAAAATTGGCTAAAAATAACACCAAAAAATCAAATAAAATTATACAAATAAAAAATTTAGCTTTAAGGACTATCCAGATGCCATCATATAGTGCTTTAATAAAAATAACAACAAGTTAAAAATAAAAATGCTTAGCACAAATTAAAATACAAAAAATACTTATCTAAGAATACTATACTATAATACTATACTAAGAAATCAATTTATTTAAACACCAACAGTTTGTTTTTAGTAGATAGCAACAAAAAAAAACAGTATAAAAACCATAATAATGTCTTCAATCTTCAATCTGATAGATTAGAAACACCCGTGATGTGAAATTCCACCCGTCTCGAATCCGATTGCGAATTTATAAGGAGTTCCACTCGAACAATTCGGATTGTAGCCGCACAAATCTTTTGGATTGCCATCCTCGAAAGCGTTGAGAGCACAAAAGGCGCTTGGCTTATTTCCGTTTCCGTTTGCTGCCATATTTCCACCAACCCCCCTGCCTGCTGCTAAGCAATGCGATTTTCAATTTCGAGCGCACATAAAAAAAAAAGAATAGAAAATGCATCAGAGGTGGGTGGAGTGGGGGGGGGGGGGGGCGTGAAGAGCGAAACAAAACTGCTTTGCTTCCATTGTGTCGCCGGAAATATTCAATTTTCAATTTTCATTTCGCTGGCCAGAAATTGGCTAACAGAAAAACAAAAGAAATGAAGTCTGTTAAGCGGAAGAGGGAGCAGGACGGGGGGGATAGCGAGAAATCAATTCAATTATTCTATAATTTTTTTTTTGTATATACCTAAAAAACTGATAACTTGATGTATTGGGGTTATGCAACTGCACTTAATCCCAATGAAAATGTGTCGCATGATTTTCTGCTTCCACCAATTTGATGTCTCCATTGACTTTAAGTTCAGTGAAAATAATACGATTCATATAATTCACCCTTGAAAGCGAAAAGCCAATGAAAGTGTAACATAAATTTATTGAAATATAATTTATGAGCTTGAAAATTGCCCGAGGTCCTGGCATCTCCAAGGCGCCCTGCTGTTAGGAGGTCCTTCTGCCATTTCAAACAGCTTTTTGGCTCATTAACAGCTACAGATGACGATGAATGCCACAACGATAATGATAATTTACATTCATAATAACAATGTTGCATGAAACTGTTAATGGTTTAACGAGCTGAGAGAACACAACTTTAAGATGCTCCCAAGTGATTTGCTATAATAAATAATTTATAAGAAAACAACATGAGTATTCTTATATATCTAAGATATATATATATATATATTTATATATATATGTATGTTACCCACTTTTCATTATTTACTTATATTTTAAAATTATAATTATGTTTCTGATAGTAATTTTATTTATATTTCATATATTATAAACTGATACTTTGCTTAAAAGCATATTGAATGTCAGAATTGAGTTAACAAAAATTTCATTTATGAGTTTTTTATATGCATAAAGTTGCTCAACTTAATGCAAACTGAAAACTCTGAGAACTCTTTTGTCCTGTTTATACTCTTGATAATTGGCCTTAATAAAGGCTTTAAATTGCAGCAGATGAAAACCATAAAAGAACTATCACTTTTGTGGTATGTAAATGTTGATTTTTATAAGGTTCAAAGTTGGCCCACCCTTTTTCATTTTATTTAAATTTTTCGGTAGAATTATAAATATTTTCATCAATTTATTTATCGATTGAATGTGATTTTAAGCAGCCCCAACTTTATATGTAATATAAATAAATACTGTTTTATTTATGTATTATATGACATACATATATATTTGCTTGAAAAATATACATTTCTTATAAATAATTTACCAAATGAGCTTTCATCAAATCTGTGCTAGTTTTATGGACTCTAAGACCATTGTGTCTGTGTGGAACTGTTGTTGGTGTCTTTTGAGGCTGCTGCTCCTGCTGCTGCTGAACACTTTTATAAATTACCTTTTCCACTCAGTTTGCACTCGCAACGCTTCAACGTCAGTGACAGCCAGCTATACAGTGAAAAAAAAAAAAACAACAACCTAACCAACCCCCCAGTGTGCCAAATAAAACACAATGCCAACTGGCAGCCAAAGGCACAGCGCAGACAATGGCGGAGAAGCCACAGTCGTCGGTGGGTGCAGGATTCGAGAAGTTGCTGCTTGATTTAAGCAAAACAGCGTCAAAAAGTTTTGTTTTCTTCTTTTTCTATTTTTTCTTTTTGCCTAGATGGCATTTGATTCATTTGTGGGGGGAAGGGACTGCATTCTGTAGAGGAGAAAAGAACTTAATGTCACGCCAAGTGCTCATTAAAGTCGGCGGCTTAAAGTGTGTGTTTGATATTTGCATAAGAGATCAGCAGTGCTGCAGAGACAAGTGCTTGTTTTAATTAAAATTTTAATTTAATTTGTGTGAGCTTTTTTTTTACATTTTTTTTATCTGACGCCAGTCGCGGCTCAGTGTGGCAAGAGTCGGTTGAAGTGAGTCAGACGTCAAGTGGCCGAAATAAAAATCTGCTGCAAAAACATTGCCGGCAGACACTGTCGAGAATCCTTGTCATTACAAGCAGCACATAAATGAAAAGTTACGCATACGCCGCGTGTGGCAAATGAGAAGAGAGAGAAACACATTAAAACACGCAATATATTGAGGTATGTCTGTGTGTTTGTGTGTGTGTGTTGATGTTGTTGTAATTTTTGTTGTTGTTCTCATTAACACTTTGTTGACTGGCATTTTGATTGAGGTTTTTACAAGTCCAGAATTCGACAGTTGAAAAATGTGCTTGTCTTTCTGTCCATTGGTCTTCGTAAATTGCTGGATATTCCAGTACAGATAATATATATTTCAATATATAAACTACTTTAAATATTTTCATAGAATAATGGGAATAATATTGAAATAGATAGCAATATATGACATTGAATAAAAATTTTATTAAAATGACATTGTCAAAGAATGTAATTAAATAAGATTCTATTTCTATTCAGGTTTAGAGCTCGTGTTTCCTGTTAAATAAACATACATTTTATAAATTTTCAAATATTTATATTTATATTGTATTTTTTAATTCGCTTAGATTACATTAAAAATAAATAAAAATATCATTTAAAATCGTTTACGTTTTATTTCAATTTATGTGTTATAATTATGTTTTTCGCTCTGAAATGTTAAATAAAAAACTTATAAACGCAATTTCATTTCAGCTTTTCATCAAACTTTGAAATTTTCTATTTTTAGTTTTCAAATATCCTCAAGTTAAATAAGATTTTTGTTTTTTGTCATCTACTCGAAATAAAACTTGAAAATGTCGCGTTATTTCAGCAGTAATAAACCTTGACACAGAAAAGTTTGCCAACGCAGAGAGCAACTCACTCAAAAATGGTAGCATTTATGCTTAAAAAGGACATTCAACGACTGTTGCACATCCGCACCGCAGAGCATATCGGTTACGCCCTACCCTCCCATCCCCCTCCCCAGCATCCTCCACACTAGCCAGCTTAGAGTGGCAGGCGGCTGCCCCTAGAGACACAGTCGGTCTTCAAAAACTGTTGGCAAACAAGTTTTACATAGTTTCTGGATACTGGTTTGCGTGGCATTTAGCAGCCACTTGACAGATGATGTGCAGAGACATGGACCGAAACAGGAGCAGAAGCTGAGCACTTGCAGCATGCCGCCGAGGACTCGTTTGCCAGCGATAAGCATAATGATGTGTTAGCCAAGAAATTAAGTCTCCCATGCCACCACCCACTGAACGACTGGCAGCCTGAGAGCCATAGACAGACACTGCTCTGACTATCGTTGCACCACGCTGCGTATGAGTAATCTCTGGCAATGTGAGCAGAAATCACACCCAAAAAAAAAAAATTAAGCCATTTCTGTCTCACTCGCACAGCCACTTTCTGTGGCTAGCAACAATTTAGCATTTTAATGGTCTTGGACGCAAGAACCACACACACACACACACCATATACACACACACACATACCCACACACACACATTAACATTGAGGTTGCAGATCCAGCGATGACGTCATTCCCATTTCGATGAGCTGCTGTTCATCCTTTTGGAACCGAATCCTTCGACTCTGCTCTGGTGTGGTCTATTCCATTTCCTGGCTGCGTGCATGCATGTGTAAAGTTTAAAATAAGCACCTCATTAAATTGAAAAATGTGCACAATTTGCAGGACATTATGTCCTTCCTAATACATATTGTATATGTATATATATATATATATATATGCATTTAGATACATGGCGTCATCGCAGACTGGGTGCAGCTTATGGCCGACCCTCTGACCTACAAATTGCTTAATTTCCCAGCAGCTGGACAGTATATATATATATATATATATGTATAGATATCGACCGAAGAGCCGATATAAATTTACAGTTATGATGCAGTTTTAAGCTGCTTTATTAATCATTTTTCATGATTTACTTTTTGCTTCTGGACACTCCGGCAAGTTGCCAGGCAGCGCGGTGCATGCTACCAACCAAATTGACTGAAGATACAAAAAAAACAGTTTTTAAGTAAAGAGTGAACAACTAACACACACCCTGTTTTCAACAAACTTCTTAAACAATATTTTGATTTAATTAACAAATGTTTTTTGTTTTTTTAGTATTTTCCCAATTTGTTTACTCGATTTTCAGCAATTTTATGTTTTAAGAACTCCAGATCAAAAATATCCTTTACTTTGCTTAATTTATAAGTTAAAAATTTGTAACTTAGTTACTCCATTTTAGGATTATACAATTTAATTTATATATAAATATAAATAAATAAATACAAAGAAATAAAATTTATTTATGTTATTTTCTTTTATGGCCTTGCAACCTACCTAATAAATTACATAATCTCTGAGATCTCTTGGTCATTTTCCCTAAATTGTGAAGTCAAGATACCTTTTTTATTGACTCTAAGAACAATTTAAATGTTATCTACAAATATATATTTCAAAGTTGGCAATTTAGACAATCAGATAGAAACGCATAGAAAATATATTTTTATGTGATTTCCACTTAGCAATATATGTGTTTGTGATGGTCTCAGAAATGGTAAAGACTATCTTATACACATATTCTATTATTATTAAATATTATTTATATATATCCTTTTTACCGATTTTTTAAATCTTTTTTTATAAGCCAATAGATAGAAAGTTAGTTGAAATTGCACTTAATTTGCATTTATTTTGTATTTTTATAAGCTTTTTGCAATTATTTATTAAGCTGCAAAATTTGCAGTAAATTGCAATATTTTAATAGTGGATAATGATGCATGTCAGTTAATGAAAATATGCCCTCAACATAAGCCACTGCAGATGATAGCCCTGTTAACGGGCAAAAGTAATCGACGAAAAATCCTTTGCGCTGACGTTTAAATGGGAGTGTGTATATTTTTTTCCAAGTAGTGGATGTGAGGAGGCAAGTTAAAAAAAAAATGGTGTGCTTGTGAACATTTGTGTCAATGCATCGATAACCACGGCACGCCACGCCCCCCCCTGCCACGCCCATCAATCCAGTCAGGCAAGCATCAGCAACAGCAGCAGCAGTAATAACTGCAGTCAAAGGATCAAGCTGTGGGCAGGACGACGGGAGCAGGAGCAGCAGCAGCAACTGGAGCTGAAGCTGAAGCTGGAAACTGTTGACTGTCGGCTGTTGGCTGTTGGCTTTTGGCCGGGCTCAAAGCTCAGACGGCTTTTAGCATTTACTCGCATGCATTATTGAGCATTAACCTCATTTCACGCAGTCAATTTACGGCATTAAACTCTCTCTCTCGGTGCAGCAATGCAGCAGTTGACTTCAGAGACCATGGATTACGATGTGTTGGCATAACAGTTTAACAGCCAGTTCATCCTGATGAAGATGATTGGAGCACACAAAACTAATTTGGATTTGAGGCTCATTTATTATTAGCATTGGAGCTGAGTCGAGTGTTTATTGGTCAACTTATTGGCCATTGGCAACAGCGTTTTCCAATATGTAGGGCAAAACCTTAACAGATATCGAGAAACACTTAATCAGGGCCCCCAACTAAATACGGGTAAGCTCGTAAAAATACACACACACACACACACACACACACACGACAAGTCCTTAAGTGCACAGCTTGAAAAGAATTGTGCAAGGACATTAAATGTGTGCGAGAGGAGGGAAGGGGGCAAAGTGGGGAACCTCAAGCTGTCGTCGTCGTCGTCTGCCTTATTTTCTTTGCTAGATGCCTTTGTAATTGGATAATTAAAGAAATGTCTGGCCAAGGCAGTCGCCAAAGAATAAAAGAGAGATTATAACACACACGTTGCAACCGGTAAGTAGGTATGTGTGTGTGCGGTGTGTGTGTGTGTGTGAGTGTAAGAGCTATTAAAAGCATCTAAACGCTTACTAAAGATGCTAGAATAATTCACTAGTCACACACACACGTACACACACACACACATACGCTCTGAGCTCCTCACATTCCGTTCTTAACTAGCTCGCTGTAACAGCTGCTGCAATGGAAGACAACACACAATGGATGAAGGCACACCACACACTCACTGGAAGAACACAAAAAACATATAAAAATGTTTCTAAATAGAATAACTCGACTAGCAGATACCCTCAACTTAGCTGAACCGAGCACAATTAGTCGATTAAAAGGCAGGTTTTGTTATCGAGGCTTTGCTAAAAGTATTAATATAAACTATATCTGGGACGTTATATCAGATCTACAAGAAATGACATTACAGACTACCAATAATTTATCAGGGAGTATTACATATCCTATAAGAACGCTTCACACTTCAAATTGTGGCTTTTACTGCTATCGAATATCGATATGTATCGATTTTGTAATATTATTTAAAATATATATAATAAAATAAAAATTTCCTTTATTTACTAAACAAATTACGTTCAGTATATAATTAAATTGTTAATGAAAAATTACTCTTAAGCGATCATTTAATATGCCTGTTGCATGCACCCATTTTAAGGGGCATGAATACTGTGACACATTAGCTATCAACGGTGCCTAAGAAGTGCGCTTCTGCCATTTAAGCAGCTTTTGTGTTGCCTTACTTCATTTGAAAGAGCCCAAAGAAAAAGTGTGCGCTGAAGGGTTGATGGGGGGGGGAGAGCGGCTGCGCGGATGGGCGCACAGATAAGCGATAAGCGAACAGCTGTGCCTCGAGCGCCGAGTGTCCTGGCACGTGTCCTGCCTTGTCCTACGACTGCCAACTTGGCCAACTTGGCGGTTTATTATTGCCACTGTTACTTAGTTAAAAGTTTCCCTCTTCAGCAGTGTGTGTGTGTGTGTGTGCTGCAAGAGGTGGGGCATATGGCAACATTGCATTGGGTGACAAGTTTGCTGAAACAGCCGGACAATGCACAAACAGTGCAGCTTAACACAGGGGCATACCAGTTATGGTCGAAAGCAGTTAACAAGTGGTCGTGTGTGGGGGTGCAGAGAGAGAGGGGGAAGCGCAGGCAATTTTGGTTGAATTAGATAACAAGTTATCTGCAATAGTATTTTCGAAATGACCTTTGGAAATCAGTCAGAAACTATTTCAAAATTTATAAATAATTTAAGTATATATTAATAAATTTGTTTATTTAGAAAAATTTTCTTAATTTTATGAAACTTTATCAATAATTTAAATCTGTCACCTATTTTTTAACAGAATAATTGCTATTATTTTATTTTAAACTTTTACAATAATTTAAAATAAATATTTGTAACAAAACTTAAAAAAATTTTTTTTTACTTTAATCTCCAGAAATATTAAGTGGTCCTTTAACATCCTTTAATATTTAAGCTAGCTTAATTTGTGGTTCAGCTATTAACACTAAAATTAGTTTAATTAAAAAAAAAAACAAATCTGTTTATTATAGTTATTTTGCAGACTTCGTTTATTGCTTTTGGCAGCATTACTATAATGGCTAATAACCCATCAAGCTGTGAAATTGTCAATTCTATTTTGTGCTATAACATTCGCCACAAGTTGCAACGGTTGCAACATGCCACACACACACATACACACAAAGAGAAAAATGCGCTGAGCTGTTGATAAAGCAAAGCTAATTCTGCTTTGGAGCCGGGTGTTGAAGGACTTTAATGGTCACAGCCACACAGATATTGTTATTCACACACACACATACACACAAACACACACACACACACACACACACAAATAAACACACACACTCTCTCACACACACAGACATACCTTAAACGTAGACACTTCAATTTTACGAGAAACTGTTGTACTTATCGCAGACCAACTGATAACCTCATGTTGCAACCCCGACCGCAACATGCCCCTTTGCAACAGAATGTGATAGTCACCTCAGTCCACATTCTTATAACATTTCGAGACGCATCTTCGTTACGTTTTGTTGAGTTTTATGTGGGTTAAGTTGTTGTTGTTGTTGTTGTTGTTGTTGCCACAAAATGCGGCAGCAGCTGTCATTGTTAGTAGAGTTGTAGTTGAAGTCACTCTTATTCCCGGTCTACAAGCTGTGCAAGCTAAATGGGTGCTTAATATGAGGAAAATTTAAATTTTAAATTCCTACTTTTTATTGGAATTAATGTTTTTAAAAGCGTTCACCAACTGAACAAATTTCATATTAAAATAAAGCTTTAATTTAAATAATTTAAAATTAAAACATGGTTTTAAGCTTTAGCATTAAATCAATAAACTGATTCAATTTACAATGTGTTAATTTTTAACCAGAAAATGTTTACATTTTATTAGTTTGTCCGATGGTAAATGTGTAATTATAAATAATTAACAGTTGTAAATTTAAAGGCCAGCTTAAATTAAAGCAAATAGGATTAAATCGTACATATATTATAAAATGTGTAATCATTTGCACAAGCAAAATAATGTAAATAAATAAATATTTATAAATTTCGTTGCTATATTAAAATACGAACATGAGAAAAATAAACTTTTTAACGTTCTCTAATTTTAAACATTTGTAAGCTAAAAATTTGTAAGCCTTAATAAAGTCGAGTAAACATTTTGTGCGCTGGTTTTTTATTATTAAAATAAAACTAAAACCAGCAATTAAGATGACTGTGTTTTTGTCTGGCTAATTTCCATACAGACAGTGAAGCATTTTGTTGACTTTGTTGATTATTTTTGGGTGCAACTTAAAAATTACTGTTAAATGCAAATGAAGATGTAAAACTGACTTGTTTTGCAATGTTTATGCAAGTAGAAATAGTTCAGGAGCATTATCATTTTTCATCATATACACAAAGCACGAATTTCAAATAGCTCAAATGGAGGAGGGAATGAAGGAAGCCTGAGATCTCTAAGGATGTCCATGGATATCTAAGGAACAACACCTCGCAGCTGGCAGCATCGCATAATTCATTAGGAAACTTGCAAACGGCGCGTGACTAAAGTGAAAATGTTTACGAGCCATTTTCTTAGCAACGAAGCCAAAAACTGTTTTGCCAAGAAACTCGTGGAATCCGCCAGCTTGCACGCTGCCAAGAATTGTTGCTGGCCACGTTGGTCGCATACCAAGATGCAGCAGTAGCCAACGTTAAATGAGCCAAACTGTGGACCAGTTGTGGACGCTAAGTATGATTTATGTTGGTTTTAAGCTCCTTTCAAAGTCTCGCACGGCAGTCAAATTGAAATTTAGACGCAGACATAAAGAATGCCCTGATGGATACCGCTCAGCACAAGCCCCAGACAGTGCTAGTTTACACTCAAAAAAAAAAAAAATGTTAATTCGCAAAATTTAGCATCATGGATATTTGAAAAATATTAAATAATGTGTAACAACAGTTGACACAGAAATACAAAAATAAATATAAATTTAAAAAAAAATATATATAAAATTTGTATTTATTATTTATTAACTAATTAAAAATTTATTGCATGCATTTTTATAAGGGGAAAACTCAGAAAAGACCAAACAGTCTAAACTAAAAGTTAAGAAGCCAAAAATAACTTGCAAAAAAAAATCAATAAGACTCCATAAGCTATAACTTTTTAAAAAGAGTTTGCTAGTGCTCGTTTTTCTAAGTGTAATCACAATACACAATACGCAAAGTAAATAATAAGTAGCGTGTAAGAAAATCCAAAGCCAATGCCAAAGCTGAGCCACCTTGGGGACATATATGTGATGTCTGAGCTGTTTTCCTGGAATGGAAACAGGGAGTGGTAGCATTATCATCCTCATCGTCATCCTCATCTTCATCCTCATCATCATCACTCCACTGCTGAGCATTTCAACTCCTGAGGCGCGCTTTGGCATTCCATTCAATTTGTCCTTTTCTGCACTTGCACTTTAGTTTGGAGTTTGTTTCCTTCGTTGTGTTGTGTTGGATTACCAGCCAAGCTGCATTAAAATTTAATATTACGTATGTGCTGCACTCAGCAAAAGGAGCAGCAGTAGCAGCAGGAGCAGCATGTGCCAGCTGTTCCTTGACAACAGAGCTACCACCACCAGCCTAAAGAAAAACTACGACAACAACAACAACAAACCCATCAAATCTTTCTCCTTATTATATTTAATTTGTGTGCTTGGCAATGTTTGAAGGAAATGCGTCGAAAATATGGTTTTCCTATGTGATGTAAGTGAAATTGCATTTCGGATTTTAAAGTTGCCCAAGGGCATTGCTGCAAAAAAAAAAACAGAGAGGAATTTTTCAATATGCGCAGGATTTTATAAAAAAAAAATATTACATACAACTGCAACTAGGATAAAATATGATTATTACTAAACAAATAATCATGCATATATAAAATATTAAATGACCTCATTAGTCACAGTCATTAGATAATTTTCACAATTTTATGTAATAATATTGCTTTTTATACATACCATTTGACGGACATGTTTAGCCAGAGAGTAGTTACCAAAATACGGCGTATTGTTTCACAGTAGTATTTATCTGATCGTATTCACAAAGCTTTTGTGGTATTTCCGACACAATTGGAAAACAAGTGTGTTCAATTTTCAAATACTCCACACACACCTAAAATGGAAGTAGCAAACCATTTGACAAAATGTGCATTTAATTCAACAAAAGCCACACACGCACACACTCGAACACACGTTTTCAGTGTGTCCTTCGTCCTGCCACAGAGCTGGAACCAACCGCCATTATAGACCAGTTAAATGTTAATTCTCGCTTAGCTTCTGCAAGCGGCGTATACGTAATTTTGTGCAAACTGATTTTTAGTTTCCAAACGAGTCTAGTTTCAGTTTTAGTTTCAGCTCTTGTTACCATTGTTATTGAACACACACAGACGCACACACATTTAAGCCAGTTGATTTTACAGTTCATTCAGCATGTTGACCAAAATTACCGCGGTTTTAACTCACTCTACAATTTGTTCACTTTTGTTTTGCTTTTTCACAGAAAATAAGTTGAATTTTTCACTCTTTTTGTATTAGTTTTTTTTTGTTTTTTTTTTTTTTGTGATTCCGTTTAGCAAAAGTACCGAAACAATGTGCGGACTATTAGCCAAAATGTTAAATGACACGTTTCACGCTGCAATTTGTTGTTGCTGTTGTTGTTGTTATTGCAACTTTTGTAGTTTTTGTTGTTTTTTTGGTTGATGACTGCCTGCTAGTGGTATGCAACCTTTTGGTTGCCATGTGGGCAATTGTTGTTGGCGGCAGCTGTACATGATTGGGGCTTAACAGTTTGTGGATTGCATGGCCAGCTGCATTTTTAAAAAATATATACGACTAACATAACAGAGAATTTAAGCTCACTTTAAATGATTCACAACTCAGTTAACTACAACACAAATTTAGTCAACCATATTTTAAATTATTTAATTCAACTATTTGGTATGCAAGTAATGACTGTAATTTTGCGTGTTCGAAGCTAAAAGCTGAAACGAACAAGTTTTAGCGGAATGATTAATATAAATCTTGAACTTTAACAGCCAGTTGCTCATTTCGATAGGTAAAGTGAAGTTGAAGTTGAAGTTTGTTGCTAACTTAACTGGCAGTTCATTTATTTTGTTGATTTTACTTGGCTTATACCAATAACGAAAGCTAACCTGGCTATCTAAACATTTAGCAAATAAAGTAATTGCCAGACATTTGGCTAAATGCGTTTCTCGTCTCGGTTTCGCCTCTGACTATTGTGACTTTCAAATTATGCAGGACTATAGTGCTGGGCAGACAATGATTTCGTTCTCTTCTCTATCTCTATATATATATATATATATATATATATATACATATATATATATATTCACACCACTCAGCACTAGCTTGCCGGCGGCATTTGCAGGCTGGAAACTTTTCCATTGGTCGCCATTGTGTTGTATTCAATTTGCTTTGAGCAAAAAGGAAAATGCAAAATACGAAAGTATTCCATAAATTCGCTGGCACTTCAATCTCTGCTTCTACTGTCCCTCGCTCCTTCACTCTGCCTGTGTTTTTATTTCTCTCTCTCCCTCAAATTGTCTTTCTTTATTTCATAAGGCGTCGCCAGTAAAATTCTGCATTCTGTTCACATATTTATACTCTGCTTCAGAAGCTAGAAGAGTATATTCGTTTTCTGATAGTTACAGAAAACTTAAAGTTTAATATTTAACAACTCTTATTAAGATTCAAAATTCACATTCCTGTTTCTATGTCAACTGTTTTTCATTGGCATTAAACTATTATCACAGTATCCCGAAGTTGGTTATGCCAAATGATAATTTTCTCACTTTGTTCTATTTCATTTTATTTTTGCGCCAAGTTTTCTGTGGCTTCATTGTCAGCTTTTCTAGGGTTTCCTTCCTTTTTGTGTTTTTAATAATGCATAATTTGTTTTATAACTGGGTCCCATTTTTTTTTTTTCTTAGCACAATTTTACAATTTATGCACAATATATAAAAATGTTTAATCAAAATGAAAACAATGCCAGCCATTGTTGCCAAGCCATTATAAAATGCTTTGCTTTGTTACCAAGTAGATTTTTCCTCTTATTTCTCTAAATTGGAATTTGTTTTATTTTCTTAAGTGGAGTAAGCATATTTTATGCTCTAAGCGTGCATGATTAATGTCTAATATTAAATTGTACGATTTAATATTAAGGATATTTTGTGACACATTTTGACTGATATATTAATTTTTTTGCTTGCAGTTACAATGTAAACGTGAATCGCTTGTGTAGAAATATTTAAATTTTGAATTATGGAAAATTAATGATTGATTTATTGAAAAGTTTGCTGACAGAAGAAGCTTGTCCAACAAGAGAATGTTGATTGGGTAAGTGTATTTGCTTCAAGGAGAAGTGAAGTAGTCGGTGAAGGGAGTATGTCGCTAAGAATCGGATTCTTTCACAAATTACTTGTTCGAACTTGAGTTAATTATGTTTATTTTATTTAATTGGAAGATCTCAAAGTACCTAAGCATACCAACTCAATTAGTAATGAGTTTTTGTTGAAATATGTAGATAAAAATGACATGAATTTAAAAAGTCAATAATTTGAATTTGAATCAAAGATTCAAACCGAATTTGCAATCAAACGAAAATATTTCAATTGATTTCGTTTATTTAATTTTGTTGAATTTTTTGCACTTGGCAAGCAAAGTGCTGCCACGCCCACTTTAAAACACATTGTATGGCTATGTGTAAAGTGGAACATAGGTGCGAGGGGGAGGAGACCAGAGGGGACACACTCATAAAATTCCCAAGTGAGACATAATAATAAAGCAACAAAGACAATTCAGCTCGTAAAAATACAAATAAATGTTATAAATGTTTGCCATAAAATTACAACAAAAAAAATGTCGGCAACAGCCCAGCGTGTTAGTCATTCGTTCAACGCGGTGGCAACTCTGCCACACATTCACTTCTTTTTTTTTCGCGCCACTGATTGATACCACATGAGTGTGTGTCTGCTCTCTGCTGTGTATGTAGGTGTGAGTGTCACGGTGTCGCCACTTGCGTGCCAAAAACAATGTAACATTTTGTGGCACACACCCATACACACACTCACACACTAATATACAACCATGCAACAAGGACAAGGAGTAGGAGTGGTTGTGGAGGATGAGAACGAAAACGAGTCTGTGTTGAGTGACGCCGAAAAAGAGGCAAACACACTGCAAACAAATGACAAAAAATATGTTACAAAGTGTCGCACATGACAAAACCTCCCACACACACACACACTGCCACACACACACACGCACACCAGCACCTAGAGGAGCAGGTTCTCCAACCCATGTTCTTCTGGCAACCAACTTCAGTTTTGTTCCGCTGCGAGCGTTGTTCCATTTTCCTTTGAATGTCGCTCGTGCTCCCAGCGACAGAAAGAGACAGGCTTACATAGCGAGCGAGCGAGAGCGAAAGAGAGGACGAGAGAACAGTGAAAGAAAATGTGGAGAGGGAACCCCCAGCCCCCGCTCCACACCCCTTATTTGGTGTCGTCGTCGCATTCGTGTCAAATTTATTTTTTGTATTTTAGTGTAATTTTGTTGATTACAGCGTTGTTGCCGTTTTGTATGGCATCGCATTTGGGGTTGTGTGTTTGAGTGTATATGTGTGTGTGTCTGCGTGTGTGTGTGTGTGTGCGTGTGTGTGTGTGTGTTAGGGCAACACAGAATGTGCAATTTATTTAGAGTGTTTCCTGCTTCTACATGCATGTATTGTAAATTTGTAAATATAAATGAAATGCTATTCGTTGCATTAAATTGAATTATTAGCATGAATTGCACATGATTTTCTCATTTGCCATTGTTGTTGCTGTCCATTCATAAATAACTAACAATCCGTCAAATTTATAATTTTGCATGTGCTAATTGGATATGATATTTCTAAATATTATAGAAAACTTTATGTGCTAAAGCCTTTCTAGTAGAGAAAATTTCATGTTTTATTTAACAATTTTTACTCTTCAGCAAATCTTAAAAATCATTTGAAATTTGTTTCCCTAGCCGAAAAATAAGCAGTTGCAGATAGTAGAATTTATTGCATTGCAAATAGTAAATCAATGCATAAAAATTGCAAAATATATTTATGTAAAAATGTGGTTGTTTAATCAGCGTTTTGTGGCTGCCACAGATCCTTTGCCCACGCCAATTAATTGACCTCAATTCAAGGCAACTTTATCGAATAATAAGCTCATTTTCAAGGGAGTCTGTGGCAAGCATGGAACAACATGGAAAAGGTAAACCTAATTTGAGTTGACGTCAAAGACACAATAACATTAGACACGCACACATAGAAACAAGGGGCACCCACACCAACTAGTGCTACATGCTGCAGAGGGAGTTGGGGAGGGGAGTTGAGGCAGTGTAGAAAAGTTGCAAAGTATGCATCGGGATACGTTTCGTGCCCCTTGGCCGTCATTTTACAGCCACATTATTACTTTTTATGCGAGGCAAGCTTCCACTGCCATGTTTTGTGCTTGTTAATATAAAAAATTCTGCAGTTGCCGTTGTGGGAACTGTTGCTGCCACTGCTGCTTCTGCTACTCCTGTCATGTTGTTGTTGTAACAGTGGGCACCGCACAATCTAATGCTGCTACACTTGCAAAAATAAAGTTGACATTTCGAAAATCTGCACATTTGTTTTATTTTTATTAGCTTCTCTTAGATTTGTAGCTTTATCAACGCAATTAGGCGGAGCAAAAGAGCAAAACAAATATGCTATTTTAATAGCAATAGCACAAGCTGTACAGCTATATTTTTATTTAGTTATATGCTTTTATAATTCTGCTCTGATTCTTTGTGCTATTGCTAAAACCACAAAGTGTGGCATGAAAATGATTTTTGCTCTTGCTACTGCTATTAAAAATTAAAGAGTTGAGCAGACCAAAAGAGCATTCATACTGCTATAGCAATTATAGTAGCAAATAGCAATTCGATAGTCTAGTGCAGAATTTTTAACTACTGACAAAATATTGAAAATAAATTAATGTAAGTAACTAAATAAAAAGCTGATAAAATTATTGCCTTTAATCTCAATTTATTCAAGACCTGAATTTGTGTTTAAATTCTCCGCAAATACTTCATAAACATATAAAAATGCTCTTATAACTTATATATTTTATAACTTATAACTTATAATAATACATAATTATTTGTGTACATTATTTTTGTCTGAGTGTAGCTGCGTTACCCTTCGCAGGAGATGGCGCCAAACGTCTAATGAAATCTAATAAATTAAAAAGATTTATAAAAGCATTGCCCTTGGCTCAGTTGGTTGGCTCTGGCTTTGGTTCTGGCTCTGTGCTCGGTGCTCGGTGCTCGGTACTCCGACTCGATGATGCTCCGGTTTGCTTTCCCTTAAGTCTTTCCTCCGCTGCCCCACGATGCCTTCTCACTGTGCTTTGCCAGCGGCTTAATTCTGGTCGCATAACTTATTATGGCCATGTAGCCCGTAGCCCAAAGCCAAATCATTGGCTTTCGTTGAAGGCACATCAGCAGGCCGTAAATTTCAACAAGTGGGTTGGAATAGAATCGAGAACAAAGCAACAAAGCCTCCTCCGCAAAATATCTTTAAAACTTTTGCCGTTAGCTGTCACACTCTTTTGTTGGCTTTGTTTCGTGTGTGTTCAGATCAAAGATGACCGATAAGATTGGGCCAACAATGAACAGTTGAGTTGTCCCACAAACTGGGGGGGGGGGCAATGCTCGAATAAGCGTTAACCGTACCTCAAACCCAAAAAAAAGTGAAACCTTTATGCACTTCAATTAAAGCTGCTCAAGTTTAAAAACAATTAGTCAGCTTTAGATTTAAGGCAATTAAAAATTGTTCATAAGTGCAAAAACAAAAGCATTTAAATAATATAGGAGAAAAATACAATTGTGTTTTTTTGCTTATGAAAATATGAAAATAATTGATATTCTATGTATTTGCAGATAGAAAATACTACAGAGAAATTGTACAAAACACAAAATAGAAAATACAATTTGCCAACACAAAAAGTATTAATAAAATGTTAGTGAAAATAAAATGAAAATAAAGTGGCTATAAATTGAAATTGCCAATCAGAGAAGGCCAATATAAATAAATATAAATTTATATATATATAAATATATATAAATATATATAAATATATGTGTAGAAAAGTAAACTTGTTTCAACATTTGAGAATTTAATCAAAGACCAAACAACAGGAACAATAACTGTGCAAATCTTTTAAGAAAGTATTCCATAAATCTTTCACAAATAAGGTGCAAAATTTTAAGCGTACCAAAAAGTATTTCACATACGCACTTGGATTGGGGATGCGTTTAAAAAATGATTTATGTGCAGCGGAAAAGAGTGGGGATGGAAACCAGAACGGAAGGATGGCCATGTGTGTGTGTGTGTGTGTGTGTGAAGCAAGGAACTGGCAAGAAGACCCCACTGAGAAAGAGAGAGAGGGAGAGAGGGAGAGAGAGATAGAAAGTGAGTGGAAGCCAACACTTTAGACACCTCAAGTGCTCGGCCAGCCATGCAATTATATATATATTTCAGTTGGGCACCCGAGAAGGGATGCCCGAGTAGCAACACACAGCACAGTTGCCAACCCAGCATTGCCCACCCCCAAACCCCCCACGCACCCGCAGCGCTTGTTATTTTTGTGCATGTCTCAAAAGGCGAATACATAAATTATGTAAAATTACCCGCCCGGAGATGTCCTCCAGTTGCCCACTTTGCTGTTGTTGTTATTGTTGTTGTTGTTGTTGTTGTTGTTAATGTTGTTGTTTGCCCTTTTCATATCCTTGTATTCAGTGTGTTGCGTGTGTAAAATTGGCCAAATAATTTCAGTGCATATACGCTTAACAAATACAAACTGGCGTTCGAGTGCAATAAATACTTACATGATAAATGAGCTGCTCTACACTTGAAATAATCTGCATGAGTTCGATTTAAAAAGAAAATCATTTTTCTATTTATCTGCAATTTTCTAAATGGTAATTTACATTTTTATTACGTATACGTTTATCTGTGAAGAGTCCAATTCAATTAAAATGCTCAACTGAATTGGTTTTCATCTCTCGTAATAAACCGCAATTTTTTATTGTGAAGCTGCAAAAGCAAGAAGCAAAGCAACAATTCAAAATTGTTGTATCTGTTGTATATTGTGGTCTGTTCATTGCACAAACTTCATCAACTCGGCAATTAAATGCAAAACGTTGTCAAATCACAAATGTTCCATAGCAAAAACCAGCTCCAAGATTGACTTTCTGGTCAGCAGTCAGCATGGAACTGGTCAAGGTTTGGAAAGTAATCAAAAAATCGAAACTTATTGCCAATCACAAAAGCAAAGTTTGATTTATTGTACATGGACGTTTAGAGGGGATATTAAGTTAGAAAAAATTCGATTTTTCTATTGAAAAATTTTGATAGTTTCGAGCAGTGCAGTTTTTGCAGAATTTTCAGCCAGAATCACTTTATATTTTTTGTTTTCTCCAGTGTCCCCTCTTTAGCTACCCTCCTGCCTACGCGCCTGTTGGAATCTCTTCCTCCTGTTGGAATAGAGAAGCATCACGTTGAATATCTCCCTCTCGGCGACTGGGAGTCGCTTGTTGCACACACAGTGAAGACACAGATAGCTGCAGTAGCAGAATAGCAGACGAGAGAACAATCGACGAGTGGGCGTGGAGATTCCCAGAACCTTAAGGCGTGGCGGGAGCAACGTACGCCTTACGTTCTGCCCGCAGCTGTCCATGTTGAGGAGCGATGTCCAGCAATGGCGATGCAGCCAGCCGTGCATGGCCAGCACCTCGTTCAGCTGAAGCAGGCGTGCCACATGCGCCCACAAGGTGTCCCTTGGCGAGCCTGTGGCAATAACTAAAGCATCCAATGACTGGAAAAGCAGGCGCAGCCCGTTGGCCAATATCAGGATGTCGAAAAGTCGCTGCCAATGGGCATGGGAGAGGGCAAAGATCAAGGTGATATTAAAGAGCACAATCAGCAGCAATTGGGGAGATAGCAGCTGTTGCGTAATCCACGCATATGCCACATGCAGATGCTGCAGGGAGCATGGCGCCGCTGACGCCGTCTTACAGCTGGATAATCCGCTTGCCGGAGCTTGAGATACAGTTGCTCCACCAGCTCGACCAATTTCGTGCTAAAGCAAATGTTGAGCAGATGTGCGCTGATGTCCACGCACCAAACAGCCAATGAAGTGGACACCACAAAGATCAACAGAAACACCAACTTATCGGCGCCTGTGTTCGACAACTCAAGGCCAATTGTAGCACCAAAAACCATGATAACTTCAATCTTCGAGGACTGCGTCGATATACAGCCGTTGCCAGGCACAAGAAATCATTGATTAGTTGCACTCTGTGGTGGTGAATCCGTTTTGGCTGCCACAGCAAACAGAGAAGAAGAGAGAATGGGTTGCAGATGCAACAGGGACTCAAACGGATTGAGCAGCGCCAACTGACTCGCAGCTGGACAGCTCATCATCAACTTGAAAAGCTGGTTATTTAATTGGGTATTAAGCTGGAAATTACCAGAGAAATGTTGGTCAATTAAATTGATGCCAAAAATATATAAAATATTTAAACGATTGACTAAAAATAGATAATAAAATAAGAATAATAATAATAATAATTATCTATAAACATGTTAATTTTCTTTTCATAACATTTACTAAAAACAGCATCTAAAATGGCAACAAATCAAATGCATTTCAATTCACATAAAAAATAACTTAAAGTTTCTATCAGAATATGTGCAAGATATTTGCAAATGTGCATTTTCTCAATTATGAAAATTTATTAATATGTTTCGAGCACATTTTGTTTGAGTTTCAAAACCAACAAAACTGTATATTTATTTTATTATTGAATAAAACTGTATTTAGCAAGTGAAAAGCAATTTGATAAACAATTTTGGCAACGTTGACCCAAATTTATTAGAGATTAATTTAATTAATTTGTGTGCGTACTTTTTTGTTATGAAATTATTTTAAGTGACTTTAAAATTTGATAAAAAAAAAAAAAAAAGGAAACGCGATGTGGCAATTAAAAAGTTAACAATGAAAGGAATCTGTGTCGACGACTCTAATCAGAATTGTGACGACGCCTCGTTGAGAGCTAAGAAAACTTTGGACAATTGGGTTAGTCTTTTGGTTTGTGTTGGATTGGGCCAGAGAGTGTTTACGCTTCCTTTCGGTTGTGGCAAATAAATTTAAAAATTGCAACTCCTTGCCAAGTTTGTCACCACAGAAAAATAAAATGGAAAAAAACCAGACAAGTAAAAAACTATGCTGAAAAAATAAAAAAAAAAAAAATTGGAGGCATGACAACCGCAGAAACCAACAAACTGTGGTCGGGTTACGGTCGTCTACTGAACTGCTCTTGGAGTTGTTGTTGTTGTTGTTGTTGTTCTTCTTCTTCTTGTTGTTGTGCTGGAGGTCGTGTCTCTTGGTAATGTAGCTGGTCATTATTGATGCCATTGGCGACAAGGAGCTGCCCACCCAAGAAGCGGAAATTGGAAAAGTTCTTTGATGTTTCTCTTTATTTTTTCTTGCACAATTTGTGAAATGTCTTATTTTTCACCAGTTAAAGCAGCTGAAGGTCTTCCAACTTAATTATATATATATATAAGCCATAAATTATACTTATTTTATTACATTGAATATTTTTATGAATACTTAATTTGCCTAATATAAATTATAAAAAAAATATTTTGTGTATTTGCCTACTTTTTCACAAATATTTGCCTAAATTTTGGTCAATAGATAATTTTTTTTGATTAGAGTGAAACAAAATGTTAGCTAAAGTTTTAAATGTTGTAATTTCATTGAATGAAAGCAACAAAAAAATCAGCTGGTACAAAGAGATAAAGAGAGCGAAAGAGTGAGAGAGAGAGAGAGAGAGAGTTATAATCGTTTTTGGACCAACATAAAAAGCTTTGGGACAACACATGGGGAAATCTGAACGGGTAACTCGATTCGAAATAGGGGTTGAAAATAGGGACAGTTTTTGGTGTAAAAAACAGCGATGTTTTCGTTTAAATGAACGAATTTAAGCGTGTAATTAAAGTAACCACGCAATATATATGTGTATACACATATATATATATATATATATATATAAATTAAAGTATTTTGTGATACGTTGCAGACAGGCAAAACTCACAAGTTGTTTGTGTTCTTCTTATGGGAATATAATTATTTATATATAATTTTACAAAAATGTAAGCGATTTGTCCCCTTCATTCTACGATACCCTAGAAAGCTACTCAGCAAAAAAACCCTTCGGTTTCATCAGCCCTTCCACTACAATCTTATATAAAAAACAATTTTAAATTAATTTATTGAATACTAAAATGATATTCAAATGTTTTTTAATGCTGAAAGTACAAGTTAGATTTTGTCCATTTCAAAAATGTGAAATGTGCTTAGGATAAAATACAACTGAGATTAAAAAAAAAAAAAACAAATAATAGTTAAGCTATTTTCTTAAATATTATTCTTATGTTTAAGTAAATAATTCATCAAATGTGCGCACAAAACAATTTGAAACAAATTTAATTCGATATACAACTTGTACAATCCCAAAACATAAATCTTTTGAATCCACATCAAATCGAGAGCTTAGCTGCTGGTGTCGGCAATATCGCGACGCAGCCAATCGAGAAGTGCATCCCTGGCGCACTCCGCCTCTGCATCGAGGCACTTCATCTCGCAAATCTCTGTCAGCCAATTGCCGATAATGTATCGCCGCACACAGGGCATCGTGCCCATGTTCCGCAGTGTCTTCAGGCCGTAGAGCTGCAGTCGAGGATTCGTTGCACGCTTGCTGGCCACGCGACGTGCCACATGACAGGTCAACATGGTGAACTCTCGTACGCGCCAAAGGGCTCGTTTGCTGTGCAATCCATCCATCAGGATCAGTATCAAATACTCATAGTTCTCCACAAACTGGCCGGGCAGTTTCTCGGACTTGTCAACGTAAACCTCCTCGAACACTTCGTAGATCAGTTGGATCACATCGAGCTTGTCGAAGCGACTCTGACCCTCCTCACAGCGCAGGAGCAGCGCAAATGCTTTGCTATTCATCTCCCAGAACAGGGGCAATCTGTTCACAATTCTTGAGTGCAGCAGCTCAAAGAAACCCAAATCGATGCCCAACTGGGGGACCAGTTCGAACATGTGGCACAGATGATGCCACAGATCTGCGGGATAATACGGCCGGCAAGGATCCAGCTTAAAGATATTTGCCATAAGTCTAAGATTTTCCTTATCTTTCAATACAATGCTAAGCACTAAATTTCGAAAATAAATTAATATTCAGAGTATTATTATTAATTTGCTTACTCACCCTTTGGTTGGCCTGTTAAATTGCGTAATATCTCCGCGGCAACATCCTGCTTTTCCGGTTCTTGACTTCCAGCAATCTTATAGAACTCAATCATTATACATTTGCGATTGGCGATTTGTTCAGCCCCATTTAAATTGCGAGAAATTATGTCTGAAAGATATATAAATAAAATTATAATAATAATGCCTAGAAAAACATCTAATCTATATCAATTGCTATTTAAAAAAATTGCTCGCACTTACTAAAAATTTTCAGATACATCTTTAATTCTTCCCGCTGTTCCGTCTTAAATTTCAAGCACAGGCGCATAAAACAATTCTTTAACCTGTAAACAAAATAAGTATTAAACAAAATAACTATTTTTTTCTAAAGGCTTTTTATTCTATATCTGAGCATACTCACTTTCTTACTAATTCCATCTCTAAAATGGCACGTTGAACATTTAGCGGATTGAGCAGAAACTCGGAGAGTGAGCAAATTGCTCGCCAGTGGGTTAAATTATCATCGGTATCCATTTCCCTCATCAGCTTGGGCAAGGCAAACCAGCCGTAAGCCAATTGAGCTCGATCCTCAAAATAGGTGGAATCTTTGGTGCAGTTTTGTGGGTAACGCTTGCACAAATTGCGTTTCTCCATAAATGAGTGCCATTCTGTGTAGCAAAATGTAAAAGAATTCATTTATTTATCTTAATCTTTTTTTTTTCTTACCTTTATTTTGCAAAGAATTTATGGAACATGGTGAGAGAACGTCTTTAATTTCCTGTTGCAGAAAATGGTTGCGATATTTATCCAGCTGCTTCCACATTTTCAAGAAGCCAATAAATCTAGTTATTTATAAAAAAAAAAAAGTTTGTTTATATACAAAATGAGTGAATATTTTTGCTCAAATGACTAATTTTGAATTGTATTTCAAATTACAGCGACCAGCAGTTGCCAGTGCTGCCAATTTGCCGAAGTAAATACTAAAATGTAAACGATATGCAAGCAGCTAAGGTCAAATTTATAACTTGAATTATCGCGCCGCTGTTATCTTTTACGTATTTTAATTTCAGTATTAACTGGTCACACTCGCTGTTTGTGGTCATATGTTTCTGCCGCTGCCGCAGTCTCCGTCGTCGCTGTGGTTGTCGCAAGTTTGTTTTTATCCATTTGTACCGGGCGGCAGACTCAGATCTTCGTTAAAACTGCACGCTTGAAAATCGACAAAAGTTCTTGTGTGGGTCTGACTCTGTGTGTGTTTATGTGTGTGCGCGCGCGCAATTGTTCTTTTTGTTGGCTTTCGATATTTATTCTCCTATATACTTCGTGCCGGTCGTGCGCCGCCTGCACGTGCATGTGTATGTGTGTTGTGCATTGAGTTTTTGCTGTGTCCGTGTGGCGCGTGTATGTGTGTCTGCTGCAGCGCAGACAACAAAAGAAAATTTGCCGGTCCACCTTCGTCGCTTCCTTGCTCCTATGCCCAATGCCGTTATTCGCACTGCCAAAATAACAAATCGAATTTTTCTTCACATACCAAGTTGAATATTTTACAACTCAACTCACGCAACTGTTTTCTATCAGAAAAACCAGACCAAAAATTATACCACAATGGCCTTGATAAGACTGGCAAGGTAAGTGAATAACGGAATCTGATCCTAACCGTAAATATATACATAAATATACATGTATAACAAATTTCTTTTGTGCCAACTACATATTTTCTGCCAAAAAAAAAGCACACATACAATTGAAGTTTACTGATTTAGAATATTGGTAGACTAGGAGATACCCTTTACTCGTTTTCTATCCTAACTTAAATCTTTTCGCTATATAATTAGTTTAAGCAGTCACACTAAAATTCATCATAAAATTATTTGCCCTCTGTTCGGAAAACAAACCCACTTTGCTAAGTCATTAAATTGAAAAATCTAAACTACTTAAAACAATCATTAGCTTTATTTTGTAAAATACAAGCGCATTAAAATCAATTGATTTATTACACGTGAATTATAATTGGTGAAAATTATTGTCATTGACTTGATGAGAAATGTAGAAGTAGTAATTATTAAAAGCCGCAGATTGTTAATGTTTAATTGATCTCTATTTATAGGATATCTGTATGAGAAAATGATATGTATGATATTACTAATGACATTCGCCGTTTGTTGTTTTACATTCATACTTTAAAAGTTGTTTACTTGTTATTGTTTGTCGTTGAAAATGCGGTAAACTAAACGTAAACCGAACATGTTTTTTGACGTCAAGGCAGTGTAAAAAGCTTAACATGTTCACGTCATTTGGTGCCGCGCTACTTGCCCGGTCTGTATCCATTTTGCTCTGTTTTTGTTTACCTTCACACTTAACACGGGCAGATTGCAGTTATAAGAAGAATAAGCGGTTCTCTTTATTGTTCTTGTTGTTGTTTCTTTTACGACGCAATTGTGGATTAAACTACAACAATTGCTTTGAACTGAACTCAACTGAATTGAACTGAAAATCTCTTTGCTTTGCTTACTTTAATTAACAATTAATAACGTTTATGCCAATATTCCCTTAGCCTGTTTATTTTGTGGTTTCTGTTTGCCTCCATTTCAGCTGTTGGTCATTGCACTTTATCTGGACTGGCCCTGAGCAGTAGTCCCTATCTCCCATGTGCACTCAGACACAAATACCAACAAACATGTACTATTTAATTGCAACAACTTTATTGTGATTATAGGAATTTGTGGGGTATATTGGACCTCATAGACAAGTCTATTTTTATCTCCGTTCGGAAATATTATTAAAACCAAAACAAAACTTATTTGCTTTTGCAGGAATCTCTAGGAATCTAGGCAATTAAGATACATTTCTTCAGTGGCTGTCAAAAGTTGATTTCTTGTGTGAGATAATTTTTTTATTAAAAGCGGTTTAAAAATAAGGTTAACAATTTAAAATCTAAATCTACCTATAACACTTTTTACATTTTATTTAAGTATTTAAATAACTCAAGTAAATTATTTAAAAGACAATAAATTAATTTATCGAATAAAGTGCAAAAAAAAGAAACAATCATTAGGCTTATAAAAGGAAACTCCGATGTGTACTATTGATTTTAGACTAAAAGAGCAAAGTTAGTTTTATACTTGTTTTAGAGTTTCTCCCCTTTCCCATTTGTCAGATATACCCATTTTAGCATTGCTCAATATGTGGACAATCCCATAAATAAATAGCGACACTTCAATTGAGTTCACTTTGGAGTTTGTCCATCTAAAAATAAGTTGACGTTGCCCATTGCCAATACGACAACTGCTCCTGTTTGTAATTGCAATTGTCAATGTAATTGTAATTGAATGTAATTGAAAGCAAACACAGAGACAGGGACAGAGACTCTGCTATGCTCTCGGTCCAACTCAACTCTCAAGTGCATTCGCCAAAGCTAAAGCGGCCACTGACAGTTTTCAGCCCAATTGAAGCGAAGCTGTAAAAGTGCAATCTGAATGTATCTGTATATGTGTCTGTAATTGCAACTGCAACTGCAACTGCAACTGTATCTGTAACTGCATCTGTATCTGAATAATGTATAGATGAGCAGTTGATGCACTAAGAGCTCATGTTTTGTTTGTTTGTTTGGCCCCAATACATTGATTTTGTTATTGTTGTTGTTGCTGCTTTGGAATTAAATATGGAGAGAATGGAATTCTTGGAAACTTGCACAATTGGATGCTGATAATAGATTTTTTTTAAATCTGTATGAATACTTTTTATTGACCACATAATGTGGTCAAACGTATATGCGAAATGATTGTGCTGAATTTTAATTTAATTATAAACAGTTTATTAATTTATGTGCGTAGTATTTTATATATATTCTTTTTGCCTCTGTTTTTGTTTTTGTTGACTTCCAGTTGTTCCAAACAAAGCTTTTGCTAACCATTTTTATTAATCAGTCGAGATTTGTCAACGTGACGAGATAAGTCGCTTTGTTTTTGGTAGTCTATAAAAAAAAATACGCAACGCATTTGAGCATTGATTAAACAGAAGACACATTTAACATAACAATAAAAAAAAGTTTTGAAGACACTTGAAAAATGGTGCACTTAATAGATCAATGGGAAACCTTAGCCATGCATTTGTAAGTTTGAATATGCATTATAATTTCAGTTTAATTTAGCATTCATTAAATTGAATATATTTTTTAATTTAATATAATAACTAGTTTGGTAAAACCGCCTCAAAATTGTGTAAATTGAATATTCAAGTTATGCACATAAATCACCATCAACTCGTTTCTGCTTTGGATATCTTCTCGCATATTAGACTAGTTCTAAAAATGACTTTTTGACAGCTATAGCGATGACGACAGGTTTTATTTCATCTTCATCAGTATTATTCAATTATTGGCAGCTGTTTAGAGTCGATAGCGAAATTAAACACAAGAAAAGAATTTATAAAAATATTTTGCAAATCTTTGGAACACACAAAATTAAATGTTAGCTATTCAATGTTGATTTGCAATTGTTTAAAAATACAATTTTTGCCAATAAAATAGATTTACAATAGAGCATTCGCTACACATAATAAAAGTTTTGTTTATGTAAATGTGTTGCAGTAAAGATTTGACATATTTTTGTACAATCAACAAAATTGTAAAATAATTAAATTAAATTTAAAATGAGTTTTCAACAACTTTAAGTATGATTTGTACTAACGCATTATCTATAGAATTATGCACTTCCAAGACTAGACCATTATCGTTTGGCGCATGACAGCAACATTTATAGCATAAGTAATAACTAAAAACAAGCACAAAAAACATGAATAAGTCTAAATTAAACTTACGCTATCTTTATCACGAGAGAGTGGAGATTGACGAGAATATATTAATAGTCAAAACATTAGATGTATTATTAAGTGGTCGGGTTTAAAAATCAGCAGGGGTAGTCAGAAAAAATTAATGACTGTAGCAAAGGAAACATGAAATCGTTTAAATCGATTGTTGCGCTTGAGGCGGACGTCATTTCATCGACGTCGTCGTTGGACTGGGGGAAATCCGGCTGAAAGCAGTTTTCACCAAACTTATCCAAAGTCAAGAGCAGAGCGCTACACACACAGCACACACACACAGCGAGAAGCCAGAAGCAATAAATATCTATAAGAATAATACATTCATATACAACAGTAAGTTGAGCACACAGACAACATACACACAAACACACACACAAGCAAGCTACTTATTATGACTGCGGAATGAATAAAGGGTAACAAAATAGAATACAAAAAAAAACACAAAAAATAAGAAGAAAATACAACTGCAATCGAATTTATATTAAAGTGCGAATGAGAGGCACTGTCTTGTTCTCTGCGAGCGAGCGAGCGAGAAGATGCAAATATTTCGCCTGGTAAATTTTATGCACGCGCCTCCAATTCAGTCGTTGCACGTGGCGTATGCGCAATATGTGTGCATATGCACAGTACACTGAAAAATATTGCATGCATACAAATTGATATATTCTTAGCAAAGTCTCGTATGCTTAAATGGACTAGATTTGATATAATTTTGAAGACTAGGTGTGTTTGAAATAATATCTCTTATTTTATATTTCTTCCCTCGTACTTATTTTAAGAACTTCAGTCTTGGTTTTATTAAATTTAGATATATTCTCTGTTTCATAATTAATTTGCATAAATATTTGTACTAACAATATGTTTTACCGGCTAAACTGATTTGAAAAATTACACTGCAGCTTTCAATCCAATTCCATATTTAAAAAAGAATAAGAATTTCTTGACTTAAAATAAGACTTTGTTGAAAGCTGAGTTTATGCTTAGTTTAAACCATCTATTTGTTATTTTGTGTGTACTTATTTAATTATATTATTATACTAGATAACACGACCTGCACATAATTATCTAAGCTTGCAAATTGCTAATTGCAATATCAATTGCCCAGCAAGTGTAGGTGTAGCCCAAGGACACTTCCATAGCTACGTATTTTTCAATTAGGTAGCAAAGCCAAGCGGGGGTCCATTCTCAGAATGTAGCACGTGACAATAACTGATATAAATTGCCATAATAAATCATCACATACGGAGTAAATGCATACACATATTCTATATACAAATAGTAATCAACTAGGATGTTTTTGCAACTGGGGAGTTCATTGATTGATTCAGTCAATTGCGCTATTTTTGGCAACTCCAACACAATTGCTTTGCAACTTCTGCAAACATATCTACATATATTTATTTATACACATGTACACACAACTAAAGCCATATTTTTGTCTGCTGGATTGGAGACACAAGCACATGTGCAAAAACACAATTACACACTTAAAACAATATTTGTTTTGGCCCATTGTGTTTTACTTTTTGAATATAATGTGCTTTTTCAGTTTTTCTACTAATTAACTTTGGCCTTGAGTGTAGACAAAATGATATTAATAACACTTTCACTATCAAATTGTTATGCCTTAAACCTTATTTACAAAATTTTATTAAAATTTCTATTTCTAACAACAAATTTTATAGAAACAACTTTTACTTTATAGAATTCATCCTTCTAATGTGAATTACTTTTCTAGAAACTAAAACTTTTGGTTTCATAATTGTGCATAACTTTAATAAACCCTTTTAAATCATTTAACATGTATACAAGCTATAAAAACTTTAAAAAAGTAATTTAATGACACATTTACATTAGAACCATATCAACTTTTTTCATATGAAAATCTAAAATGCAAGTTGTTGTCGCTGAATTCCACCCATTTACTTAATTATTACAATTTCATTTATGTGCAAACACGCTTCAAGCTTATTGAACCTACAAGGTTGGTGGGTTCCCTGTCATAAAACTGTCAACTACTGTGCATGTCTCCACAACTGCGAACAATTGACATTGTTTTACCCCTATAATTGCGGTATACTCAGCACATAAATATATATATATTTATATATATGCATAGTGTATTATTAAATTATACGCAATACATACGCACCTAAAAAGGCACGAGCCGCCCATTTGATTGATAAGTGGTTAATGTTATGTTTTTATGGGCTTGTCTGGGTCACGTAATAACAGATCAGAAATAAAAAGAGAATAAAACTGAACCTGTTGCAAATGGCATTTTAATATGTGTTATTTAGTGTCGTAAAGTATGTTAATGTTGTGGGGTTGGCAAATATAATAAAGGCTTAAAATGACAAAGAAAACGGTCAACTCGACAAAGGTTTCGCAACAGTGCAGAAATTAGGATTGATGAGAGAGCTCAGAAGGCTCAGAAACTCAGAAATCAGGTAATAAATATAATAATAAAATGAATCGCTTTCTTAAGGATCATCGATAACATCATAAATAAATTAATAAACCTATTTGTAATTATAAAAACACCAAAAATTGGTTGTTGCAGAAATGGCTAATGAAATTAAAAGGTCTCAGACATATTACCGATTATTTTATGTGTGCAAATAAAAAGCCAATGATTAATCCAAATTGCTGCTTTTGCAAATATTCTTTAATTAACACTTGGCACAGCTGGTGACCAGCTGTAACCCCTTCCACGTTTAGTAGTGCTAATTGATATAGGAAATTTTTTTTATTCTTCTAAATATAGTACTAGCTGCATTAACCCATTAGTGTCACTTAGTAATGCAAAAAAATTATCATCCGCTCGCGCACAGCCCACAAATTGTATATTCTTCAACATGAGTGTGGGAGAGAGAAAGAGAGGGGGGTGGATAGAGCAATGGCGAGGGGGACAGTGAGTAAAAGAGAGAGATGGGGAGCGAGTTCATTCATCCAATCTTTGCATGTTTTTGTTGTGCTTCCGCATTTTGCAGTGGACATTAGCGAACGAAAGTGAGAGTGTGTCGTCGTCGTTGTTGTTGTTGTCCATTTAATCATTGCAAATTTTATGCAATCTGTCTTTTGAGTGTTGTTGTTGTTGTTGTTGTTCTTGCCGCACGTTGTGTGTGTGTGTGTGTGTGTTGATCTTTTTATAAACAGCATTGTGTGCGACTTGTGCGCATTTGTGTGTGCCATATATCAAAACGAAAAAAAAAAACAAATCAGATTTTCACTTAATGAAAGTGCATTGACTCTGCTCTGTATGTATGTTTGTATGTATCTGCAGCAACGAAACCAAATAATTTGCTATTTACAAGACACATTTCAAGTCTCTAAACAACCGTTATTTACCAGCTGGCCTTGCTTACATACAAAAATAACAATTACAAATAAACAATATAATCGCTGATAGCTGGCTATATTTACATCACATAGCACGTACGCTACTGATATGATTTGTTAGTTTCGTTTTTTTAAATTTTTTTTTTTTGCAATTTTGTAGCAAAACTGGTTTTGCTGCAACACTGAATATCCAATGCTCATGCTTGCAAATGATTATCCAGTGCAGTTAGTGAAAGTTATTGTTTTTCTTTTTGATGCAGAAATGAAAACTCGTTTGTTTTTATCGACCAAACATAATTGCATTCGAGTTAAAAATTTAGTTTAAAAATGGCGCTATAAGCTGTTTAAATGAGCATACTAAAATTAGTGCTACATACTTAACAGAGGTGCTCCACAAATGAGCAGAAATACTCCACACAAGAACTGGTACTTACTTATCGGTTTTAAAACAATCGATAACCCACATTGATGGTAGCTGCTACAGCACATTTTTAGTTGTACAATTTTGTGAATATGTGTGCGCACACAAATAAATTGCTGCTGAAAAGCATGCCTTGCAGCATCGAAGAACTTGCGCAGTTAATTCAAGAGGTTAAATTGGTAATACCACGTTCGTTAAATGCATTTGGACGCCGGCGGGCGCTTCTTGAATATGCGGACGCATCGGAGGCTCAAGAGGCACTCGAACAGCTGACGAGTCTCAGCGGTAAACTGGATAAACCGTTGCGCATCAGCAGCTTTGGACCACGTGAAGGAAGCGATGGCAGCAACAAGCCCAAGATTGCACACAAGTCAACACAAGCGTCAGCGACGGATCCCGAGAACAACAAGTATGTGCAAAAGTTGTATGCCGGCAATAAGCAGCAGTTTGATTCAATGCAACCACCGCCGCCATATCTTCAATATGCATATCCGCCCATCAATGACAACATATTGACTGCCATTGGAGATGCCCTAAGGAGTGATACACGCTTCTATACGCAGGTGCTGCACCTAATGAATCGCATGAATTTGAAACCTCCGTTTGGTAAGAGACCTTCCGGCTTACATCTACTCCCAGAGCAGACGCAAAGCATTGCGACACAAACCGAAAAAATTCTGGAGAATGAAACAGAGAGCGAACTAGAGAGCGATGAGGAGCCCAAGCACAAGCAGCAGCAGCAGCTGTTGAAGCGAAAGCCAGTTTTGCCAGCTAGTTCTATTTCCGAACAATATCGTAAACGTGCCCGTCAAATCCTCCAGAGCGCCGTAAAAGCTCCAATCGTTAAAGTGTCCATTGATGTGCCCACATTTGATGCGCCCAAAATTGAACTGAAGCTGCCAACTGTCTTGCCTGCTGCCTCAACAGCTGAACAGCTGCCGGAGGAGCGTCTGACGCTCGAGCAGTTGGAAGCTCTGCCCATCTACAAGAATTACAAAAGAGGCGAACCTAGCAATAAACTCTACATTAAGAATCTCGATAAGAGCGTTTCAGAATCACAGCTAAGATTGCTCTATGCGCGCTATGCGCCAGTGGAGAGTCTAGACATTAAACTCATGCAGCAGGGACGGATGAAAGGACAGGCGTTTATCACATTCCAGCAGCTTAGCAATACAGATGCGAATGCGGATGCGGCGGCGGTGGTGGTTGCCCAAGCGTTGATGGCAACAAATGGTTTGCTCTGGCACCAGAAACCCATGATTGTTTGCTATGGCAAACAGCAACAAGAGCAAACATGAAATCCATCCCGGGGGTTATTAGCTTTAAAACGGTTTCCATGAGATACTCAATAGATGCTAGAGCAAAAGAATCTTCAGTTATGGTACTTATAAGTATTATTTATAAATGCAAAGACAACTTATACATTTATTCAATATACTGCTTAATATTACTAACCAGAATTTATTTAACATACTTTGAATCTAACCTAAAATTTTATCAACTTGTTATTTGCAAAAGGCCTTAAACTAATATATAAATTTAATTTAGTAGACTGCAATAAGAAAGAAACTAGAATCGTATTTGCCAAATAAATATATATTTATATATCTAGTTGTAGATTTTGATCACAGTAGCTAAACAACTTTCGAGTCATATTGTCATTTTAGATAGTTTTAGCTGTCTGACCCGGTATATATAATTTTTTTTTTTTTATTAAAAAAAAAGCCAAGTAACCTTGTTTCATATGCGAACTTTTTCATTTTTCACCTTGGCAGACAACTGGGCCTGATTGATACGTTATATGTGGATGGCGCTCGACCCGCAGACCATGCCAATGATTTGGATGATATAGAGATTAACATCAGCGGTGCCAACAACGCCACAGCCAATGCACCACCGCCACTGAAGACAAAGAAATCGCGCAAATCCAAACAGTTGGCCATGCAGCCATTTAGCTATGTGATCGCAGTGGACTTCGAGGCCACCTGCTGGGAGAAACAGGCGCCGCCACAATGGCGAGAAGCAGAGATTATTGGTGAGTAATGCTGGAAAATATATTCTTCCTACATATTAATATTGAATCATTGCAGAATTCCCAGCTGTGCTTGTTAACTTGAAGACGGGCAAAATCGAAGCCGAGTTTCACAAATACGTAATGCCATTTGAGTCGCCACGCTTGAGCACCTATTGCACCGAGCTAACCGGCATAGAGCAGAAGACTGTGGACGCTGGAGTGCCATTACAGACGGCTCTAATGATGTTCCACGAGTGGTTGCGCAAGGAGTTGCGTGCGCGGAATCTGCTGCTACCCAAAACGGCCAAATCGAATATATTGGGCAATTGTGCATTTGTCACCTGGACGGATTGGGACTTTGGCATATGTTTGCACAAGGAGTGCACGAGGAAACATATGCGTAAAGCGCCATATTTCAATCAGTGGATCGATGTGCGTGCCATTTATCGTGAGTGGTATAAGTATCGTCCCTGTAATTTTACGGATGCTCTCTCCCATGTGGGTCTGGCATTTGAGGGACGCGCGCATTCGGGCATCGATGATGCCAAGAATTTGGGCGCCCTAATGTGCAAAATGGTACGAGATGGTGCACTCTTCTCCATCACAAAAGATCTTACGCCATATCAGCCACTGAATCCCAATTGTGTGTTGTGAGCCCCAACAGCCGCGTAAGAAGAACTCCCTCCAAAAAAAAACAACTAAGCAAAAAAAAAATATCGCAACTACAAACAGAAAAGAAAGCACCCAATTTCTGAAAAGTCTCTCGCTAGTATTATGTGTGGAGCGAAATGTAGATGAGTTCTTCATTGGTTTTTTGTTTGTTTTTACTTTTTCTCTGTAACGGCAATTGATAAGACTTGAAAATTTGACGAATTGTTTCAAAATACTGCTGCTATATATATATATATATTAACAGCATGAATATACACACAATACACACCATAAACCCATACTACATACAAATACAATACATATTAGATATGGCCTTAGAGCATATTTTTGTACTATTCATATTTAATAAATGCATAGTTTATAGTCTATACTGCGTATATGGAAATGTCATACTTATCTTTACGACTTACACGGCCTACCATTATAGCTTTTAAGCGCATCCAAATAATAAAACGACAATAGATCTATATATATGTATATATATATATATATATATATGTATATATATATATTTAAAATATCATCCAAATCAAACAAGTTTTGTACTAATTAATCATTGTCAACTGCAGCTTTGGCTGGAATCTTTACTAAATTGAACTGTAAGTAAAGTAGATTTATCAAATTATCATAGAATATGTAAAGCTTTGCAAAGAATACATTTTCAAAAAAGTTTACTTAAGAACTGTAATTTTTATAATCGATATAAAAAGTTTTCTACAAAAATTATTAAAATATTCATTTCTATAATAACTATTAGAAAATGTTGCATGTCGACAAATATTTAATCTAATATATTAAATTTTTCATGGTCTGGCTTTGATGGCCAATTGAATAACGGCCTTCTCGCCAGACAACATCCAGTTGGGGTTATCCTCGGTTAACAACTCGACCGCACAATGGGGCATGCCACAATACAGATCAGATTTGATGAAACGCAGCGCACAAATGCTGGTCGGCAAAAAGTCACCTAAGCTCTCGTTAAATGGAGTAGTTGGATTCAAGTTGATGTCATCGAGCAGCTTGCGATAGTTAAGATCTCCCTTGAAGATCACCAAAGCACCAAAACTCAAATGAACGTACAAGCAAGGCGACAATTCGCGCATTAATCTAAATCCCTGAGGGCGGGTCCAGAAGGAACTATATTCACACAGTGTGATAGATCGATTCCGGAAAAGACGTTGCAGTCGTCGCCCAAAAACAGACATTTCAGTTATGTGGTGGCTGCGAAGGAACCGAAGCATCCAATGAAAGTCTTTGGCGGTGACATCCAAGATGAACCAAGGTATGGCCTTGACATGGTAGCAAACCTTTTCTGCAAGTCCAGTGCGTATCAGATACTCACCCAGGAGGAGATCCGTGAAGAATTCGAATCCAGCATTATTCAGTACAATGTCAACTGTGACGGGTGAAACGGAGGAATGTACACCCTCTGTAAGCATTCGCCACACATCCTCCGATTGATCCTCTATTAAATGCATATCGTACTTGCTAATCGTTGTACCAGTGAGCCCTTCGAAGAGGCTGAGATCAGAAGTACCGCCCCACAGCGATGTCTTCAGCATAAGCTGGAAATTTTCTCGACTACGCGACAATTGAGATAACTCTATTAAGACTGTGTGCATCAGGTACACAAAATTTCTGGCGGCGCACATCTTTTGTGTACTAAAGTAGTCATAATCGCGGAGAGTCTCTTCCCGACGGAATGCGGCCGAAATGCGTCGATATAAGTAGCATTCGGCATGCAACGAATTGGCGGAAAACCATCGATTTTTCTCTCTTGTCTTCAGATTCTCGACGAACCTGTTCCAATCATTGGCATCCGAATCTTTGTCATGGAAATGCTTGAACATTTTATTTTCCAAGATCTCATTCCTTAAGATTTCCAGGCTCCATAGAACCCGGGCAAGAGCGAAGCGCGCATAGTCGCCACATTGCTCCATAATCCTATCCTCTTTCTCCCTCATGCAGTTCATCAGCTCGCTGAGCATTATGGGCACACCTTCACTAAAAGTCTTATAGGCAAAGCTATATTTGTATCGGGCCGAAAGCGCATTAAACTGTGCAGTCGTTTTCATGATTATGTTGTGCTTCTTATCAAAATCCGTTGGAACAGTGACATCCAATTTCACGGCGTGCACAGTTGAATAAACGGATCCAATCTCTGATTGGCTACCATAAATGTGTATACTCGATGATGTCATTATTTCTCCTTACTTAATCTAAAATTTTGAAATTTTGCTCCGAAACAACTAGAATTTTTATGAAATCTACATAAAAAGTATACATAAGTTCAATATATATAAACTTATTCCAGAAATCAATATTATCTAGACAAAAATTGATTATCAAACTAACATTTTTTTTCAAATGCAGAAACTGCTTTATATAAATTTGTTATGCTTTAATTTTGATCTTAAAATAATCTTTGGATCAAGGCACATTTATCTGATCTACTTTATAAACTATGCAATTTTTAATTGAATAAAATCACAAAAAATTAGATTCTACTGGCTGGCACTGAAATCGATGCTTTACAATATTTAAATGACATTTTTTTTTATTTTAACAGTGAAAAACTAGTTAAACAATTTAGTTAAGCCTAAAATTGCAACAATTAGTCTATTATGCTAAAGATTCAGATATTGGTTGTCTTATTTGTATTTACTTGAGGGCAAACTGAATGGTGCCATATTCACCAGTGAGCATCCATTCCTTGTTCTTCGCAAAGAGTTCCTCTGATTTGCCCGGCGGCAAACCACAAACCAGATCCGCTTTGATGGTGCGCAGCGAGCAAAGATTTGTGGGTCTAAAGCCTGTAAGAGAATATAATATTAATATAATAGTTACATTTTTAATTTAGCAACATTTAAAATTACCACGCAGACAGGTTTCCAATGATTCGGTGCTATGCCAACCGTAATCACCGAGTAGTTTTCGATAGTTTAGATCTCCTTTAAAGATAATTAACTCTGCCTGCGAGAGGCGCTTATAAAGTTCCGGCTGCACTTCAGCCATGCGATAAAACTCGTAGGGACTTGACCAAAAGTGCTCGAGTGGAGCCAACTCAAATTTGCCCTCAACCGTCAAGCGTTTAAATTTCTTGCCCAGCTCGCTCAGCACCGGTTCAGGTTGATCGATCAAAAACTGGATTGTCCAATGATAATCCCCGGCCCTCACATCGGATACAAACCATGGAATTGCTTTTGGACTGAAGCGCACTTTTTGAGCAAGCCCTTTATCGATTATATACTCGGCTAGGATCAGATCTGTGTACAGCTCATAACCGGCATTATCGAATATAAGTTCCACAATTCCATTGCCATCTGATTTATTCAATAATTCCCAAACGGAGCCTGTCGCATCCACAAGCAAATTGGCATTCAGTTCGTCTATCTGATGGAAAGCATCGCCCGTTGGCTTGACCTGTTTGCCGGACGTAATCGACAGATCACATCGATTGCCCCACAAATTCAGTTTCATCAGCTTCTGGAACGTGCTTGAAATGCGTTCGTTATTTCTAGTGTCTCTTGCAACGGCCGTCATAGCGTCCAAACTAAGCTGCGCCGCCGTTTGTTTCTGCTTGCGGAAATAGTCGTGGCCAGCGAGACGCGATGCTATAAATATGGCCCATAATTTGCGGTACATATAGCATTCGGCATAAAGCCAACAGGCAGTAAAATACGTTCTCTTCTCTTTTGGCAGCTTCTCCAGAAATAAGTTCCACTCGTCTGCGTCGCTATCTAGAATTTTGAAGAGCGATTAAGTATATATAAATCGTAATTTAGATAAATCCGTTTTTTGGTCTAAAGTGCAATTTCTTTTTGGCCAACCTTTGTCATTGAAGGGCAGCAACAATCCGTTCTTCAAAATATTTGAGCGCAGTTCCAGAACTGCAGCAGCTGTTTGATCAATATCTGCATCCTATACACAAATATTGATTATTAATGGATTAAGCACGTTCCTTGAATTACGCATTACGTAAACTACACTCACCGCTCCATACGTTGCTAGTAATTCATCCTTGTCTTTAGCCAAGGAGTCGGCAATTGTTTTTAGCGTTGCGGGGAGCCGCACTCGAAACGTGTAATAGGCAAAACTCCTACAATGGGGAATCGGATCGTGTTAAGAGGTCAGCCAATCAAAATTACATCAGTGCGATATAGAAGTGTGTATATATACATATGCATACATATATGCGTATCATAATCATATTGCTATATATAGCGATATATTCTTACTGCTTGTATACGGCTGCTAGCTGCGTATGTGGAGGAGTCTCGCTGTCAATAATTCCATTTTCTATATCAAAATTAGAGTCGCCTTGTGCCAAGGTCATTTTTGCCGCTTAATTTGTGCTGGATGCTTTTGCTTTTATCAGCTGAGATGCACTTATTGTATCGTTTGCTGTTGCAAAGTAACTGCTACAATATGCAATTTACCGCTTAGTGTTGGCGCGAACAGTAGAAATGCAAGTTACCATGAAAGTAGCACGCTAGATGTAGCATCGATAATATCGATTGTTTCTATCGCTATTGATTGCAAAGAATACAATAATATATGAAATGTTTATTTATCGTTTAAGCAAATTATCGGAACTGTCACACCTCTATTGAAGCAATCAGCTGATGCACAGCTGACCGTAGACTTGAATGTTTATATTTCTTCGCCAATTGTAAACATTCTTTGAAATGATAGATAATCTTCTAGCTAATACAAAAAACTTTTAGTACGTACAGAATATACAACTATAATCTTTATGAATTGGAAAATTATAATCGACAAAATAGTATTCAGTTAAAGAGTTTATATTTGGATTAACTTTTGCTTAAAAGCGTATTTGGTATAGATTTTTAATTTGTTAATAACCAAATTGACCTGAGCCATCAACAAATTGAATGATGCCATAGTTGCCAGTAACCATCCACTCGGGATCCTTTTTATTCAGATCCTCTCTGACACCCTGTGCAAGACCGCTTAATATCTCGGACTTTATTGTGCGCACTGTGCAGAAATTGCTGGGTAGAAATCCACCCAGACATATTCCTATATCCTGTGTAGACTCCCAGCTGATATCGCTCAAAAGTTTTCGATAGTTCAGGTCTCCTTTAAATATAATGAGCTTTGATTGCTTAAGACTTTTATATAACTCAGGTTCAATGCTCTGCATGCTGCAAGCAAGAAAATAAATCAGTTTTGGAGTAAGAGAGAAATATTTTCGGGACTCACTTGTGAAAAGCATGTGGCGCTGTCCAGAAATACGAAATGGGTGCTAATTCAAATTGACCATCATCGAAGAATATCTTAAACTTATGGCCAATTAGGCTGATGATGTAATCAGAGTGATTGCTCAGATACTGGAGGGTATGATTTAAATCTCGCTTTGTGGTGTCAGAGACATACCAGGGAAAAGCTTTGACATGAAAGCGCACTTTTTCCGCAAGTCCCTTCTCGATGATGTATTCGGCCAGTATGAAGTCGGTGAACAGTTCGAAGCCAGCATTATCTAGTACTATATCCACACACTGTCTATCGATTAAAATGTCCTGCGACAAGCATATCCATATATCCTCGACATTGTTTACGAGTATATATTTATCCATAGCATTCACATCGAGTAGAACTTGCATATTGAAGAGACGCCCATCGTCTGAGAGATTATTGCGATTGCTCCACAAATTCGTTTTCAACAGCTTCGCAAACATCTCGATGCACTTTTTTGTGCGACGCGTATTATTGCCCAGCGAGACTATGGCGTCATGTCCATCGATCAACGCCTGCTCCTTGATTTTGCCAAAGTAATCCAATTGGTTGATGAAGATGCTGTTCTCCACAAAGGAGTAGAGCTTACGGTACATGTAGCACTCGGCATGCATCCAGCAGGCCTGATAAAACGTACGCCGCTCCTTGGGTAGCTCTGCGATAAAGGTATTCCATATATCTTGATCCGGCGATGCTGGGCAAATATTAATATATTAGAAATACAATTTGAAGTTGTTGAGATATTTACAAACTTACCATAGTCTATGAACATCTGAAAGGGTTTATCCGTTTGCAGTTCATATTTTAGCCTCGAGATCAGTCCAATGACAATCTTCAGCTCTTCGCTAGCATTCTGCACATATTTCTCTCCATACTTTGCTACTAGCTCACTCTTGTCCCTTGTGAGTGAATCGATGACCCTTGTGAGAATGACAGGCAAACGGTTACGGATCGTGTGATAAGCATAGCTACGCTTAAATTGACCGGACAGGAAGGCGTTGACTGGGGTGGGTATATCGACAATGTTGTACTTGGCATCAAAATCCGACTTGAAGACCTTTGTAAATGTTTGCCCGCCAGCCTCTGCGCCTTTTTTGGTTGTCGCGCACTCTTCTCCTTCGTGCTGCTGCATCTTCACCCTAATTATCTAGAATTTGTGTTGTATGTGCTTTTTTGTACACATTAATTAATAAACAAATCATACACCCTACTTAGTATTCACTTCCGAGTTAGACATTATAAAAATAGCTTAATTTATATGCATCGCCTGTTTTACGCTGCCCAGTGTGACCTTAGTGTTGGGCAAATTTATTTCAGTATGCTGCTCAGGCGAAATTTTCAAAATTAATATGAAAACTACTATTTATATAAATAACTTTTATTCCATTTACATTTATTACCTTGCATTTAATAATAAGCATAATTATCTAAAGAAAAGTAGCTTATTTTTAATTTAAAGTAGTTTTATCGGGCACAATTTAGCGGAAAATGGTATTTCGGTATTTTTTCGTACATTTTAACTTCTGGTCTTTGTCTTTTTTGTGCACATTTTCACTTCCGCGTTCCCTTATAGTACATTGCAGTTTTTATTTGGACATGGAACGCGACGCGAACTCTTCGAAATGTTCAATTCGCGGAAACTGATATGAGTAATAAGAAAATAAAAATAATCGCCAGGGTAGTCTTAACACCAATGACGATATAGTAGTGACAAAGTTAACAACACAAACGCGCGCGATCAATTTGTTTACGACTCGCTCGGTCTCTGTGTGTTTGTGTACGGGTATGCTGACTCAGAAATACGGGCAAAAGACGCGGATACCAGTTTAGAATCCTGCCGAGCGAGAGCTGCAATTTAAAATTTGCAAATGTGTACCAACTAAGAAAAAACCGCACTAGCAACACACACACAAACACAGGCACACACACAGACGTATTCACGCAGCAGACAGCGCCACCTACAACACCCAACACCCCAAACACACACACAGACACGCAAACGGACAACACGCATACAATGTCACATTTGCCAGTTCCACTTTATGGCTTCGCAGCATTTTTTATGATTTTCTGGTTTGGCACTTGGTGCGTGCATCTGATCGCGATCTGCTATGGCAAATATAAGTTGCACAAGAAGTCATGCAAACTGCCAACGGAATCATCCCCCCTACCGGGTGTGTCCATATTGAAGCCATTGATGGGCGTTGATCCCAATTTGCAGCATAATCTGGAATCGTTTTTCACCATGGATTATCCGCTGTTCGAGTTACTTTTCTGTGTGGAGGATAAACACGATCCGGCCATTAAGCTAGTGGAACAGTTGCTCGTAAAGTATCCCCAGATCGATGCACATCTATTTGTGGGTGGATCCAATGTGGGCGTCAATCCAAAAATCAATAATATCCACCCCGGCTATTTGGCAGCAAAATATGAATTCCTTATGATATCGGACAGTGGGATTAAGATGAAGAACGATACGCTCCTCGACATGGTACAGAACATGTCCGATCGGCATGCGTTAGTACATCAGATGCCCTTCACCAGCGATCGCGATGGATTTGCGGCAACCTTCGAGAAAGTCTTCTTTGGCACGGTGCAATCGAGAATCTATTTGTCGGCCGATGTTTTGGGCATCAATTGTCATACGGGCATGTCCTGTCTCCTACGCAAAGCAGTCATCGATCAATTGGGCGGACTTAGGGCATTTGGTTGCTATCTCGCCGAGGATTTTTTCATTGCCAAGCGTGTCACCGAATTGGGTTGGAAGATGCGCATCTCCAATCAGCCCGCGCTCCAAAATAGCGGTGTCTGCGATATTGCCAACTTCCAGGTAATAAACATCCCTTACTTACATCAGTAGATGTATTATTTAGTAGTAGATTGATTATCTAAGAAATTATGTTGCTCATATTTTATAAATTAGAATTCTTATCGCCATACATAAGTGAGACACGTGCAACATAAATGTATCGCTTGCAGCTGACATCACGAAAGCTTTACAAAATGATCGAAACGGTTTTACTTTTAATAATAATTTGATGATAAGCATATTTTCAAATCTGCTTTTAATATAATAAATACTATAGTTATTTAAGGCAACTAGTCTTTGAAGTAAGAGCTAATCTGTGCTAGAATTGGTGGTTGGGTATCTACTAGTCGATCTAGAGAATTTTTCTACTTGTTGATTTACAGTATTATTTTCCGATTATTGCTTCCCACATTACATCAAAATAGTTTTTTTTTTATCGCCATTCGCTTTTAGCTTATAGCTGCAAGTGGTTTGTTGGCACATAATTTAATACAAGAAAGACACTTGTCAATCCAAATTGCTAACAATTTGACGAGCAGCGAGAGCAGTTTCAGTAATTGCGGGTTGTTTTGCAAGATTATAAATAATATTTGAGGCCTAACACTCAAAAGACCATATTCTCAAATGCGACTTAAGCAGGCAATATCTATGGGAAAGAAGAGTCTTTGAAGTCAGCAAATGAAACTATTTATAGTCTGTGGCGAAACAAGTCGATGTTGTGCGGCCTTATTTATAATCCTGGGCAGTAAAATATCGATTGTTGCATGCCTTTTTTATAATTTAAGAATAACACGTTTCTATTAATGAATTAAAATACTCATTCCAAAAGAAGCCCACATTATCACTGCTTTCCATTGTGAGTTTTTATTTATGGAATTCACTGCTGTTTTATTACACATCAACTAAATATATTAAACAAAGAAATTCTGTTCTAATTAAAATAATTACAAGCACAGATATTAATAAGAAATATGAATGTACGCAATCGAATACAAATAGTTTCACATTCCTATTTTCAATACTTTAGATTTTCTTATCTCATTAAAGTTACTCATTTTCATGTCAGCTATTTGATTATTTGTAATCTGAAACACACACAAATACAATGGTAAATTTACCAATAATTCAGGTGCCCAATTAATCCATATTTTGATGGCATTAATATTAAATTGGAACAATGACTTTATTTTTTAAATTAATATTTGACCTTTGTGGTTACTTATATTATATTTTGTATATTAACATTTGTACATAATTATCGTTTTAGGCGCGCCTCATACGCTGGGCCAAGCTGCGGGTGGCAATGGTTCCCACAACGATACTTCTGGAACCACTCTCTGAATGTATGATACTGGGTGCACTGGCCGCCTGGTCAGCATCGGTGCTGTTTGCCTGGGATCCGTTGGTGTTTTATTTGGTGCATGTGCTCTGCTGGTTTCTATCCGACTGGCTGCTGTTGTCCATTGTGCAGCATGGCTCGATGCCATTCCACAAATTCGAGTTTGTCATTGGCTGGCTTTTTAGGGAGCTAACCGGCCCATATTTGTTCCTGCACGCGCTGTGGAATCCGGCAATACGCTGGAGGACGCGCACCTTTAAGCTTCATTGGGGCGGAGTTGCATACGAATTACCGCTCAATTCACCCGCATCGAATTCTTGTCTCACAGCGCCACTGCAGCCGACGGCGCCCACGCTGTTACCCACATCTTTAGGAGGATGTGTTGGAGGAGCAACGACGGGGATGGGAACGCTGCCGGTAGCAAAACATCGACTGTTAATCTCGTAGCAGCAGCTAATTAAAATTAGTTTGTTATATGCGTAAATTGTGTAATCAGCGGCCTGCTATTTTTGAGCTAAGTTAATGTGGCGGTAGTATTATTATTACTAGCAAAAAAGAAACAAGAAAAAAAGCCACACTTAGTCACTACATAAACTTAAGAGTATGTATGAAGTCAGGTGTTCTGAGGTGAGCTCTGTTGAGCTCTTCTGCATCTGTTTATCAAAATTACGGCCTTTAAGCTTAAGCAGCGGCATCCAAAGTCTGGACATGATTACTCCTGCTCGTTAACTAACTGACGGCATTAAACTGTAACAACAACAAGTCGTAAAATTGTTGAACCGAACTTAAACCTAAGTTGACAGCTTGTGCTTTAAGTATATAGATACATTATATTTGTAGAGATCTGTAAGTTAATTCAATTTAAGCAAAAATGTTTGTAATTTTTGTATTTAATTGCACTTGAGATTCGGGGGAGAAACTAGAATGTTGCATAGTTTAATTAGGTTTTTGTTATTGCTTTTTTAAATGAATTATCGTAATTATAATTAGATATTTATTATACCTAAGCGAAAAAGTATACATATTATTTGTTTTCTTTTTAATTTAAACATCCATACATACTATCCAAACTAATTTCACTGCTTTGCAATGTTCTGTAAATAAGCTTCGCTACACCGCCATCGAATAAATTTAATTTATATTACGAACGAGTATGAATTTTTGTTAACGTTGTTTATTATCGTTTGTCACTTGAGCAGTTATCTAATGTTATAATTTTTATGTATGCGTCATTCAAAGGTGTTTCACTTTCGATCAGCCTATCTACGATTTTTATGAAGGTGTTTTGAGTTCACACATTACAATGACAGAATTGAAGAACTTTAGAGCTGAGTCACATTGCGCATTTCTTATCACATTTTGAGGTGTGTGTTACCTCACATCACATGAAGTTATGCTAATGCGATTATCGCCTATACTCTTTATACTTTTGACCATCCCTCAAGACAGAAACTTAAGTATTATGCATATAGTGGCAGTTAACTACAGTAAAATAACTTAGATAAACCAACTATTTAGTGAAAAACATATACAAAATTATAATCTTCTAAAGAGAAAACTTAAAAAATGTCTTTAATAATCCCAAAATATTGAAACAGTTGTGTTCTTAACATAATCTGATTGTACTTGAAATTAACACACCCAAGTATTCTCTAATTGTAAATACTAACAATGACGTAGAGTGCTTTAAATAAAAAATGTAGCTATTTGTCAGCGGATATGGTGCTTAGTCATCCCACAAACAAGACATCAGCTTCAAGTGAATCTGTAAACGAGAGCAAAGAGCAAAGATCTTCATTTCCCTGTTTTTATAGCAGTTGGACACCATAAGTCTTATCTGGTTCGTATCTCTAAAAATATAAGATTATTAACTGTACATGCATACATTGTGTACATATAAAAAAATGTTAAAAGACCAACGCTCAGCAACAACTCCAATAACTTTTCCTTATAACCATAAGCACATCCATACCTATATATATATATGAATACTTATATATGTACATAAAATATAAACATGTATTGTACAGATTAGGGCGCCATATCAATTGCAAAGCACAGAATGAGTATAAGAACAAGATCGCGGGCAACCGAATCGCTTAAGTTAACGTATAAACAAAGTAAGAGATTAGTAATAAATATGAATACAAATGTAAACATGCATATGTCCATATGTGTGTCTTAATATATACAGTTAATTAAGGTATTTATTGTTGGCTTTATTCACTCTTAGCAAAAAATCAGCAATTTAAAACTTTTTATTTTGGTTACGCGCCATGTCTCAAATTTGAAATCATTTATGCTCCATACGCAGGCAGCATAAATAAGTTTTTTTTGCTAACTATACAAAAATTTGATTTCTTATCAAAATTCTACTAGTCAGATATGAAAAATGTAGCTCTAGATAATTTATGTAAATGCAAATACATTTAGATAGCTATAATCATGTAAACATATAAATTATTATGTGTCAATAATCCAGTGCAATTATCTAAAAAAAGAGAAACACAAATAAAAAGATAAAAGTTTAACTGAGGTTTTTTTAAAAGCCACATACTAAAATACTTTTAGTCAAAAGAAATTATTAACTGACCTTTTTGCGTAACATTAAAATACAGTTATTAAGTAATATGCATATAGATATCCAGATATCCATTATTTTGTTGCTGCCTCTGTCTGAAATTTCAAATGTCGACAGTTAGCTTCTCAATTAAAATTGAAATTGGATAAGACTTTTTTGGGTATGTGTTCAAAAAAAGATAATTTTTGTTGAACTTTTGTTTTAAAAGTTAAAAATGTATTACATAAGTATGTATTTTCTAAAAATATATTGATAACTAGGCTAAACTATAGTCAATAAATTAAAAATGATTAAAACAATGACCAAAAACTAACAAATAATGCTATTTTTATGCTTCAATATATTTATCTACATTAAACATCCCTCCAGGGCTAGAAATTTTCCAATCACAAAGTGCAGGCCGATGAATCGTTTGCGTACACACACACATATATATATATATAAATATATATATATATATATATATTGATAAGCCGCAATCAATGATGACTCATGAGAATATAGTTTGCTGATAGTACGCTTATTCTTGAGGCTATGATTTATTGACATTGTTACATGGTTCGATCGCTTCAAGAGCTTTCTGAGCATATATTGATAAAGTTGATTATTTTCCTGCAGTTCAGGGAGAAATAAAAAATTTTTAAGGCACACTAAAATAGTACGCTATATAATCTTAAATATTGTTTTAAAGTATTTGCGCATGGCGCTGGTAATATTTTGACGTTGAAGCCAAATCGTATTGATTAAAAAATGCTCATAAGATCTATAAAGTTAGTTACTGATATAGTATCGCAATTTCGCCCAGTAATCTAAATTAGTTAATCGTTCCAGTCAACTTATTTCATTTTCAAGAACTTTTAGTTTCAACCCTGGATATGTTTATTTAATTTACATTTTTAAACTATTAACACTGAATTTTAAACAGACCCAGCTTTTATATTCGAACATGTATCATTCTAAGAGAACTAAGAACACATACTGATTAATTAAAAAGGTGTAATACTAATTACAATGTGAAAACAATCTCCACAAATAATAATATTTTTAATATATATTGTGCTGAGCTCATTTGTACGAATGCTATGCAAACAGAGGCATCTTTTATTCCGTTAGATTCTGCGACTGCTAAAACTCTGTTATAAATTTGAACAGTGTGATCGTTCCTGATATTTACAAAATCCCATCTGTATTCCTTAATATCGAATCTGTAATTAATACAAATTCAGACAACGTTTTAAATTCTGCAAAAGTAAATATAATACACATTTAAAACACTTTCCATAACAGAAAATGTTATTTGCGAACTGGAACCGAATGAACTTAAACCAGGGCCTCAGCACATTCGTATAAATCGCTTGTTCATTTATTGCTCTGATTGAACTTAGTCCAAACGATTCGATACAACTCCTCCAAATTGCAATCAAATTGTTGGAAAAAAGGTATATCTTATCTAGAGGACCATTAACAGTTAAACAAATTATAGTCAACAATACCTGATAACAATCTGATTACAGTGGCGTGTGGCAAAGCTGCAGAATGTTTATATTAACTGAAAAGTTACGCACAAATTTTGGCATGCGAAAAATCTATACAATTTTATCAGCCAACCAATGACACATACGTATGCACATATGTGTGAACATGCATATGCATGTGTGTGTGTGTACCAGCTGGCGGCGATTGGAATTGGGGGCGTATGGAAAAAATTATTTGCCACTGTCTGTGCTTGTATCTTGTTTATTGCAATTATTATATGTTTAGCTCTTGAGTTTTTACACACGTCTTTAATAATGTTTAAAAATTGTGAAAATTTGCTGTTTATACTTGCAGATGTTTTGGCCGCTGCTGAAGCGGCGTTGATGAAGTCGGAGAAAAAGCACACTAGAGAATCTTTTAGTTCATTCCCAACAAGAAACGAGAAAAGTTGCTGACTAAACGATGGCTATGTCCAAGGTGATACGCGTGCTTGAAAAGTCAATAGCACCATCTCCGCATAGTGTTCTATTGGAGCATCGCAATCACACCGACTGCATCCTCTTCGAATCCCATGTCTGTGCATTGCTTACCCAGCAGGAGAACGTTATCCGCAAGCAGTACACAAAGGTGAGTGTCTCTCAAATAACCACAAACCCAATAAAAATTAATTGTGAACATTTTCAAGGCTATTCATAGCGTAACAAAAAAAATAGAAAATTACAAAAAAAAATAATCATATTTAATGCTTTTATTAGAATTTTAGTAGCAATATTAAGCTTTGAGGTTTTGAACATGGCGTTAAATTAATAAAAGCCAATTAGGGACTTAAAAGTAGCTTAATATAAAATAAAAAGAAATTTTTTAAGTATTTAGTAAGTCGCTGTTAATAGTTATTTATATAAATCTCAAAGTAACATGTTATGCAACATAAATTGTGATGACTTATTGATTCATCACAAAAAAAATGTTTGGCAATAATTCATAACTATATAAATATTATATTTATAGTTCCACAAAATACTATAACAATATTCTTCTTCGCATACAGGTGTGCGATGCTTATGGCTGTTTGGGTGCACTGCAGCTGAATGCTGGCGAGAGCACTGTGCTCTTTCTGGTGCTCGTTACCGGTTGCGTGTCCATGGGCAAAATTGGCGATGTGGAAATCTTTCGCATTACGCAAACATCATTTGTATCGCTGCAGAATGCGGTGCCCAACGAGGACAAAATTAGTGAGGTGCGCAAGTTGCTCAATTCGGGCACCTTTTACTTTGCGCATCAGAATCCATCAGCTGCTGGTGCAGGTTCGCCACCACATAGCAAATTTGATATTACGCTGTGTGCACAGCGTCGCCATCAGACGGGCGAGACGGACAATCGATTCTTCTGGAACCGGATGATGCACATTCATCTGATGCGCTTCGGCATCGACTGTCAGTCGTGGCTGCTGCAGACAATGTGCGGCTCCGTTGAGGTGCGCACCGTTTACATTGGCGCCAAGCAGGCACGTGCCGCGATCATCTCGCGTCTGAGCTGTGAGCGCGCTGGAACGCGTTTCAATGTCCGTGGCACGAATGATGAGGGCTATGTGGCCAACTTTGTGGAGACGGAACAGGTCATCTATGTGGATGGCGATGTCACCAGTCATGTGCAGACGCGTGGCTCAGTGCCGCTCTTCTGGGAGCAGCCCGGTGTACAAGTGGGCTCGCACAAGGTGAAGCTATCGCGAGGATTCGAGACCTCGGCGGCGGCCTTTGATCGTCACATGAGCATGATGAGGCAACGTTATGGATACCAGACGATTGTCAATCTTCTGGGTAGCTCGCTAATTGGCAGCAAAGAGGGTGAAGCGATGCTGAGCAATGAGTTCCAGCGGCACCATGGCATGTCCGCGCACAAGGATATTCCACACGTCGTCTTTGACTATCATCAGGAGTGCCGCGGTGGCAATTTCTCGGCTCTGGCCAAGCTCAAGGAGCGCATGGTCGCCTGTGGCGCTCATTATGGCATCTTCCATGCCACCAATGGCCAAGTGCAGCAGGAACAATTTGGTGTGGTGCGCACCAATTGTCTAGACTGCTTGGATCGCACCAATTGTGTACAGACGTACCTCGGCCTGGACACGCTCAATCTGCAGCTAGAAGTATTGAAAATGGGTGGAAAACAACAGAACATCTCGCGCTTCGAGGAGATCTTTCGTCAAATGTGGGTTAACAATGGCAACGAGGTGAGCAAAATCTATGCGGGCACAGGTGCCATTCAAGGCGGATCTAAGCTAATGGATGGTGCTCGATCTGCTGCACGCACAATTCAGAACAATCTGCTGGACAATTCCAAACAGGTGAGTAATGAATATGTTTTGATTTGAGCTCCAAACTGATTCGAATATATATTTGTAGGAAGCCATTGATATTCTGCTTGTGGGGTCAACGCTCAGTTCGGAGCTGGCTGATCGTGCGCGCATTCTGTTGCCCTCGAACATGTTGCATGCACCGACAACGACGCTGCGTGAGCTGTGCAAGCGTTACACGGAGTATGTGCGTCCTCGAATGGCACGCGTTGCTGTTGGCACTTATAATGTGAATGGTGGCAAACATTTCCGCAGCATTGTATTTAAGGACTCCTTGGCAGATTGGCTGCTTGATTGTCATGCCTTGGCGCGCTCCAAGGCGCTGGTGGATGTGAACAATCCGTCGGAGCATGCCGATCATCCCGTGGATATTTATGCCATTGGCTTCGAGGAAATTGTCGATCTAAATGCATCGAATATAATGGCAGCCAGCACCGATAATGCCAAGCTGTGGGCCGAGGAGCTGCAGAAAACCATCTCGCGGGACAATGACTATGTGCTGCTCACCTATCAGCAACTGGTCGGAGTTTGCCTCTACATCTATATACGGCCGGAGCATGCGCCCCACATTCGAGATGTGGCCATTGATTGTGTGAAAACGGGCTTGGGCGGAGCAACGGGCAACAAGGGTGCCTGTGCCATACGCTTCGTTCTGCATGGCAGTTCCATGTGCTTTGTGTGCGCCCATTTTGCTGCCGGTCAGTCTCAAGTCACGGAACGTAACGCTGACTATGCAGAAATTACAAGGAAACTAGCTTTTCCAATGGGACGCACACTCAAGTCGCATGATTGGGTTTTCTGGTGCGGTGACTTCAACTATCGCATCGATATGGAAAAGGATGAGCTCAAGGAATGCGTCCGCAATGGAGACCTGTCTACAGTGCTGGAGTTTGATCAGTTGCGCAAGGAGCAGGAGGCGGGCAATGTTTTCTCCGAGTTCCTCGAAGGTGAAATCACCTTTGATCCAACATACAAATATGATGTGTTTAGCGATGACTACGACACGTCAGAGAAACAACGGGCGCCCGCCTGGACAGATCGTGTGCTCTGGCGTCGTCGCAAAGCATTGGCGGAAAGTGATTTCGGCGGTGTTGGCACAGCTACCTGGAATCCGGGCAAGCTCATCCACTACGGGCGCTCGGAGCTGAAGCAGAGCGATCATCGTCCAGTGATTGCCATCATCGATGCAGAGATCATGGAAATCGATCAGCAGCGACGCCGTGCGGTCTTTGATCAGGTTATCCGCGATCTTGGCCCGCCCGATTCGACGATTGTGGTGCATGTGCATGAAGCATCTGCAGAATCTGATGAGGATGGACCGACCATTTACGATGAACATGTTATGGCTGAACTCATTGCAGAGCTCTCCAAAATGGGCGAAGTGACGCTGGTGCGTTATGTCGAGGACACCATGTGGGTGACCTTTCGCAATGGGGAGTCTGCGCTGAATGCGGCCGCTAAGCGCAGCACTCAAGTCTGCGGCTTGGAGCTGGTCTTTGAGCTCAAGACACCAGAGTGGCCACAGCAGGTGGACAGTGAGATTGAATTGTGCACCTCGAACACCATTCCACTCTGCGCCAATCCCGCAGAGCAAGCGCAGCTACTTCAATTAACGCCCGAGGTGCCACAGCGGCCCAAACAGCCACCAACGCGACCGGCGCCAGCACGTCCGCCCATGCCGATGTCACCAAAGAATTCGCCACGACACTTGCCCCATGCCGGCGTCATTAGCATTGTGCCCAAGCCGGCAAAGCCACCACTGCCACCGCAGCCAATGCAGACACCATTGCAGCCGGTGCAGGTGACAAATCCGCCACCGCCACGTCCACCTAACATGGTTGGCGATACGACGCCTTCATCCAAATCGCAGTCACCCACAGAGATGGGTTCGCCATTGCATGCCACTTCCGCGAGCTCGCCAAGCTCATCGTCGGGCAAGGCTTCTCCCATTGGAGGTGCCGCAGCTTTGCCAACCGGTCCAGCGACACCACCACGTCAAATGCAGAGCAATCAAGGAACGCCAGTATCAACGCCCACACGGCAATCCAAGCCTCCATCTCTGGATCACGTCTCACCCACACAGGACACCGCCTACGAGACGACCAGCAATATATACGAGGAGATACAAGATGATGTTCCAGCACCACGTCATCCGCCACCAGCTGCTCCGCCGCCAGTCATTGGAGCCCTGGATAGTCCACGTCGACAGCCGACGGGGCCAGTGCCACCAATGGGTCCACCGCCACCGCTACCCAATCGACGTGGTCCTCCACCAATACCAAATCGCAGTGGGAATGCACCGCCACTACCCACACGCCCCACAAATAACTAAGAAACTCAAGAAAGCCAGAGTAAGTCCAAATTAAATTAATATGAATTACAAAAACTAAAAAAAATATATAAATTATGAAAAAAAATTACTTCCCATACCGGGAATCGAACCCGGGCCTTCTGGGTGAAAGCCAGATATCCTAGCCACTAGACCATATGGGAGGCTGCCTGCAGAACAGCTAAATACCAATTACCGTTACGTTGCGTGTGGCAAAATTGTCTTGAAGAAATCTAGCTAAAAATAAACTTAAAACTAGTCTTGTATAAATCTGTTCTAATCAAATTTAAGTAATGAAATTATTTAATCAATTTTCTTTCTCTTACAACTTTCCAGGTGTCAAGCAGCCCAGCATTTGATTCCAATGGCACTCAACATATTTACATTCCATTTATTGTTGTGTTTAATGTTGGAAATCGCATAACTAAATATTATTTGCCAATTGTATAGAAGACATATATATATATATATCATTTACGTACAATGTTGAAGTGTTTTCTGGCAATAATTAAAACTGAATTTTTTGTTTATATGCATATTACAAGCTCAAAGAAAAAGATTTTAAATCAAAATAAGCTTGGTTTGTTGCTTTAAACTTGAATGTTTCCGTTTCTGTTATATGATCACTTAATTACTTAACCAACACTGGCTGGATGTATACACACACACACACACACACACACACACTAATGCACCAAATAACCTAAGTATTTACGTATTTATGTTAACCATAGCGAGCAATCTGAACAAACGAACAAAAACTAAATAATAAAGTATTAAATTACTAAACATGCATATGTATTGTATATGTCTTAAATTATTATAGCCATACTAGTCAATTTATCAAATAAAGCAAAATCGAACGTGGTAGACGAAAGTATTAACAAAAAAAATAAATGATAAATTAAAACAATACTATGAGAGCTCGCAATACTATATATAACTATATACTATATAGCAGTAATTTCTGTTTGTTATCTGAATTGAAGAGTCAACTAAAATACATGGAAATACTTGGGATGAAGGAATTATACAAAAACAATATCAAAGAAAAATGCGAATACAAATTGCAAATTATTTAATGTGTTAATGTTACACCATATGTGAAAATTGTAAAAACAAAAAGTTTAATCACCAAATTTCAAGAAAGGTAAATCAATAAATATGATACTTATAATACAAACTGGAATTGAATTTTATTTTATTTTTTAAGTATTTAATATTTCTGTTTTATTGAAACTCAAGCAAAATCTACTTCAAACATAAACTTAACACTTAAGACTACATCCATTGCTGCAGATTAAAACCACTTGGGAAGCGCATCGTTGGGCAGATTCTTGTGATTGGGCAAAGCGGTGCAAGGACGCTGCTGTCGCCAGAATTCCTGTCGCTTGTTAAGGAAGCAGACAGCTTCCTTGGCCAATGCAGAGATATTCTCTGTGTTGGTATCGGCGCGCACGAGATCCGGATGGAGCAGTAGCTTCTCGAGATATTCCTTATCTACGCACAGCTCACCCAGCAGTTTGCGTGCATTGCGCCGCTCCAGATCCGCCTTTGTGGGCTTCTGTCGCACCCGAGCACTGCTCAGATTTTGCGATTTCGGCGTATTATCACCCGATTTCTTCGACATTCCGCTTTTAATTGGAGCAACTGGTAGAGTGGAACGGATTTTTGTCCCAATCGTATTCTCAATGGCCTCCTGTGTCTTCTGCACGCCCAACCTAAATAAGGCAAGCTCTGGACGAGCACGTAATCCCCGATGAAAGAACATCAGACTCTGCTCAAACTGACCCAAATAGTAAAGAGACTCGGCCTTCTGGTATATGGCGCGTATATTGTTCTTGTCCTCGCTGAGTGCCGTTTCCGCATCCTGCAGCGCCTTGGAGGCCTCACCCAGAAGCAGATAACATTTACTGCGAGAGATGAGGGCATTGAGATCCGTGCTGTTCAGCTCCAGAGCCTACAAGCAGAAAGGGATACTTATTAATAGAGAAAATTTAGAATATCTTACATCTTAATTAATATAATAATATAAAGATCTACAGATTTTTTCTATACTTATAATATTTGATATAATTACAATTTTTGCTGAGCTTTGTGGAACATTAAAGTTTCGCATTAAAGAACTCAAATTATTGTTTCTAATTCAGCTATTAACCTTGCAAAAGAAATGTATCGCATTCTCCGGATTCGCATTTTTGATCTCCTTCAAGCCGAGCGCAATAATCGAACTAATGTCCGCCTCGTCGGGGATTAGAAGCGCCTCATTGCGATCCTGCTTTTGCTTTATTTGCAAACTCTGCTTGATGTCAAAGGCGCCGGCACTGACAGCTGCCGCTCGATCCTTGTCCGTATAGAAGTCCACGAAATTTTCCTTGGGCTTCTTTTTCTTCAGCATCTGCTCCTCGATGCGTTTGCGTGCCGCACGCAACTCAGCCTCGATGCGATTGCCACGCTTGGAGCCGCCAGGCTCCGCATCCTCCGGATGCTTGCTCGCACCTCGAGCTCCACGTTCCGTTGAGGATTTGCCGCCGCCGCCATACGAGTCGCGCCTCTCCCAAATCGGTACCTTATGTGAGGCACGACCGCGGCCCTTTGACCTTTTATTCGATTCGTCCAACGATTCTTCGTCTGCATTGGCTCCAGTGCGTAAGAAGCTCTGCAACAGCTCCTGCTCCTTATCAACAGCTAAAATGTTGTTCAACACACTCGTAGCCATTTTAATAACTACAGTTTAAGCTGCGATTTCAAAAGTTCTAAACGTGGCCGAAAGTGTGAAAAATTCACACCTGCTGACAGTTGGAAACAATAGATAATTGATTTGCCATTTGCCCATGTTTGGTTGCCAGGAGACAAGCTAACTATAAATATGGGTTAACAATCGATAACAAATAACAAAAATCAACAACAAAAGGCTCAACAAAGTTCGGCGTCGAGTTCAATCGAACGATTTTAAAAGTCATATTGCTGACATTCAAATCCTTTGCTCCTTAAGTAGTACTAAATACGCAACAGTTGTTGAAAGGAGTTAAAAGAAGAAGATGACTAATAAGTATATTAACACCAAACAATTAAACTATTAAATTTAACTAATGTTAAAGACCTATACGAGATTTAAAGCTCTTCTAATGGACTTGCTCATTTTTATTTTATTTTCTTTATTTATTTATTTTCCTTGGCTAAATCATTTGGCAGAATCCAACTGTCTCCTTTCTCATACCTGTCTTAAATTTGACTCTCAAACTGTAAACAGCTTTCCTTGTTATTTACAAAGCTTTCTGAAAGCTTTCTATTTGTAGCCATCTACCGAGCGCTTTTGTTTGCAGCCGTTACATTTTATAACATTAAAGACTTAATGAATCCTTGCTAACAGATTTTCAACAATTTATATTGGAAGTTTAGCAATAGAATTGCGTTGATCACAAAATTTAAATTATATATTTACCTGATTATAACCATTCAATGCCTTGTAGTATTCACGAACTTTCATGTGATTGTTGGACTGATCACAGAGCAATTTAATGCTCGTCTCAATTTCCTCAAGTGTATCAACTTTTGCCTTTTTTCGTGGCATTTTTTAAACAAATGTACGAATTTTAAATGTAAGCTGTTGTTCTTTGAAACACTTTGTTTTGATAAATCTTTTAGTTGTATTTTTATCATTTAACAAACACATTTAAGTTTATGTCGATATATTTAATTACTCATTATATTTTACGTTTATCACCTCGCATCACGAATTTCATAATTTGTATGTTTTCTCGTAAATACGTGTTAGCTGATATACTATATGCCCGTAGAAAGACAATCCGTTTGACCGTCTGCTCACGTCGCTCGCCGATTTCCAACTAACGGTTAGCTCTTCCTTCATATTTTTTCTAGGCTGCCTTCTCTTGTGAATATTCTTTTTGGGCTTGTTGTTGTTGTGGGCCACGAATGGGAGAAGTGGTCCCTGTGGCTAAAAGTTTTTGTTGGTTGTGGTGGCTTTTGTAACTTAGCTTGCATGTGCTGACAAGTCCCAATAAACTTCAATAAACTCCCTTTAATATCTCAACAATTTGCTCGCTTACTTAATTCTGTGACAGACATAAAAGTTGACTGTCAAAATTCTTGATTCGAACAGTAATGCAATTGTTACAGCCCATATTAATAAGTTTTAGAAAAAACATTTTTCTGATAATCATGATTGGTCAATAAAATATTCTACCAATTATAGGAAAAAAAATTTATAAGAAATTAAAGTATTTCTTGATAGAATAAAAGTGTTAATCAATTGATAAATAGCCTTTTTTTTGGAACATCCAAACACCACTCACTGTTAGCTAATTGTAATCATTATAAATCAAAAGTTGCGTAAACAAACTTTTGCTTGAAGCCAAAAAGTTACGCACGTTGTCCATGTTGTTCCTGTGGTTGTTTGTTCGTTTAGTTGTTATGCGTGGAGAATGCAAATCATTGCCTGTTGGCCAAATTAGCTTAATAGCTTTCTGATGAATACAATGAAGTTACAAATCCAATTAGACACTGGGCTGATAAGGGTAATCAATGAGCGCTATATTCAAACGAAGCCAAATTCAAAGAGTCGCATTCATTAAAATGGAAACCTCATTTATTGGCATTCACAACAATATGAAGAACAAAACGTTTATTACAACATACTATTTATGAAACAATGCAAATTGCTATTAATTTTCTTGTATTGTTTTTAGAGTAAATAAATAAGTTTGATGTCTGGGCCAGTCAGTCCTTAAACCAGGACCTTGCGTGTTCCCCACTCATTTTACTGAGTCTGAGGCAGAAACCTTCGCGGCGTGCCGAAACAATTTTGTTGTTTGTTGTTTGGCTGTCCTCATAAGCAATCGACTACAGTGTTGCCTTACAAGACAATTTTGTGGTCTTATTGTACCTTGTCTCATGGTGCCGGATCAACCAACTTCATCCAACAACAACTGACAGCTGCTTCTTGTTCCGCTTTTTATTTACGACGTTGCAGACATGATGGTAAAATTATGATATTTGCATATGTTCAAGTTGAGAGCTCCACGAATTTCGATTGCTAGTGTTGGGTGGTAAATTTCAGTTCAGGCTTCGCAATGTGGGTTATGTTGGCTTTAATACAAATACTTATTTGCATTTACGACATTTCCAATTCTGTTGACAAATAGAGGCGGATTTTAAAGGGAGCACGCTTATAATCGTTTCAATTGTTTGATTGCTGTAGGGCGGTTCAAACTAACATGCAATGAGGTTGGCCCAAAACGAACTAAAGAGAAGAAACCTGTTGATATTTATTACGTTCTACAACTTAGAAAAAATTGCCCGGATGTGTCTCTACTAGTCAAAATTAAATTTTCCAAGGCACAAGTCAGATAAATTTATCTATAATACACCTCAAAACAGGCAAAATTATCTAGGATATAAATAAAATCTGCAAACATAACATAAGTTCATAGAAATTAAGCGATATAACTTAATAAAAACCGGTTTTGTGTACATTTAACCAATCAGTCCCCATTAAAAACGTGCTTCAATTCGAGTTGATATAAATAATTCCACCGTTAGTCCTGCAAAAGGATATTAAAATCCTCCATTTAAAATAGTGCGGTACCAATAGTTATCGAAACGATGGCGATGACAGACTGGCGTAATAAAATGGACTATAAGTGTAAATGCATTCAATTGTTAACATTTTACTCAAAATGGCTCTGTTATGGGTTTATAAAATGTGACCAACTACATTGAAACCGTATATATTTAATTATTTCGCTCATTATGAATTTATATCTTACCTAAGCGTATTTCGCAAATTTTCTATGTATGTATTCCATGCTTAACTGGTTGTTCTTTCTTATTGTTATTCCCTAATAATATATAAAATAAATTCAATGTCAAGGGCATATTAGCCGGCATGCCGACAGTTTCAAACCAAGCAGTGTTTGCACGGATGTCGATTAATATATATGTGTGTATGCATGGACATACTGATTTAGCTACATATTGAAGAAAGCATATTTTTGCATATACATGTGTGTATACATATATATATATATATATATATACATATTGGCGTGTGGCAAATTATTTATAAAAATATACGAATGCACATTCAACTAAATTCTATTGTTGTCAATTGCTACTAAGCTAGTTTTGCTGAAGGCAAAATATCAATAATTGCGTCAGAGGTCATTTCACAGTTGCAATAAAAATTTCATATGTGGGTTTTTCTTGTTTATTTTTATTTTCGTAAATTTGTAACGAGATAAGGTTATATAATTTATGTAACTGTTGTTGCGCTGCTCCACAAACAGGAGCGAGAAGAAATCAATATACAGCAAACGTGCAACCATAAATATGCATAAATATATATATATAAATATGCTTTTATATATATATTTATGTATATGTATGTGTGTACATGTGTGGGAATTATTAACTGTAGGATGGTTTAGATGCTTCTCTTCTATATAGTTATGTAAATGCTACACCTCCTGTTTGTGCGTATTGAGAAGTAAACATTGTTTGTTTTTTGGTTGTTGTTGTTTTATGTATGTTTTTAAATATTTAATCCTTGGACTGCATGAATTTGATCAAGTCAATGACACGGTTGGAGTAACCGAACTCATTGTCGTACCAGGAAATCAGCTTGACGAACTTATCGTTCAATGGGATGCCAGCCTTGGCATCAAACACGGACGAGTGGGTGTCGCTAAGGAAATCGGTGGAGACAACCTCCTCATCGGTGTAGCCCAAAATACCCTTCAATGGACCATTGGCAGCTTCCTGAATCTTGGCCTTGATCTGATCGTAGCTGGCAGATTTGCCCAGACGCACAGTCAAATCAACAACGGACACGTTTGGTGTGGGGACACGGAAAGACATGCCGGTCAGTTTTCCATTAAGTTCCGGAATTACTTTGCCAACGGCCTTGGCAGCGCCTGTCGCTGCTGGAATAATGTTTTGGGCAGCACCACGACCATCACGCCATAATTTGCCGGAGGGTCCATCAACGGTCTTCTGGGTGGCTGTGGTGGCATGCACCGTGGTCATCAGACCCTCAACGATCTCAAAGTTATCATGGATAACCTTGGCCAAAGGCGCCAAGCAGTTGGTGGTGCAAGAGGCATTCGACACGACCTTCATGTCGGGGGAATAAGTGTCCAAGTTCACGCCGCACACGAACATGGGGGCATCGGCGGATGGGGCAGAGATGACGACCTTCTTGGCACCGCCCTTCAAGTGAACGGAGGCCTTCTCGATGGTGGTGAAGACACCGGTCGACTCAACAATGTATTCAGCGCCAGCGCTGGCCCAGTTGATGTTGGCCGGGTCGCGTTCACTGAACACGGTGATCTTCTGGCCGTTGACAACTAGGAATCCACCCTCAGCGGAGACAGTGCCCTTGAAACGGCCGTGAGTAGAATCGAACTTGAACAGGTAGACCATGTAGCTCACATCGATGAAGGGATCGTTAACCTACAGAAGAAGACACACACACATTTGCATTTTCACTTATTACGTGTTACAAATACTTTTTATATATACACACACAAAGGTATATATAAAAGTAAGTAACTTACGGCAACGACGGTGGCGCCTTTATCGACGGCTGCACGCAGCACCAGACGGCCAATGCGTCCAAATCCATTAATACCAATTTTCGACATGTTTAGTTTTAGGTTTTTTTTTTTAACTCTCTTAAAACTTTGCCTGGATTAGCACTTTTACTTTCGCTCAGTTCACTTGTCAAGAAGCAACTGCAAGCTGCTCTGTCGAATCTGATTTCAGATATATAGCGCTTGCCTTCTTGCGGAGCGAATTGAAAGTCAAATGAAGGACGTTTACGTCACGCCCACCACCACTGACACATCATTTGCCGATTTGTGGCAACATTAAGCTGATTGCTATGCGACGCACGCGCTATCTTTAGCAAAGCGACTCACGCTGCCAACTTCACGTGACAGCAAAGTGACCGTATTGTGACTATTCAAGTACCTATTGCATGTATACAGAATGCCCGCGTAAATTTAAAAATGCTGCGAGTCAGGGAAAAACTATAAAAAGGTAACTGGCGTAGCCATGTACTGACTGAAAAGGACATAATTATATAAATATTATTATAATTATACTTAATAAACATATTTACACAATTTACATACTCAATTCGATGAAAAATGGTTCAATTAAAAAGAATACTTTTAGGTTTAAGAAAAATGGAAGCGAAAGCTTGCACAATAAAATAAAAGAATATCCGGATAGTCCTTAAAGTATGCAATTTATGTCCGATTTTTTTAATTTTCTCATTTTTTCAGTTGTTTTTCCTTGTGTAATTTTTCCCCCAATAATTTTTTATTATTGTGAAAATCTTTTAAATTACAATCGATGGTCAGTTTTCCATTCAGTTCCTTAATGGAATGGGCAAAATATTACTTAAGAACTCTGGTATGAAAATGGCTAAATTACAGATAGTTGACAGATGAAACATAATAAAATTGCGCATTTTTTTTATAAAGTTTATTTTGTAATTAACATATTACATGATATGTACACATATGTACATATAAGAATATTTTGTCGTATATATGCCGTATATACGATATCGTGAGAAGTTATTTTTAATTTTCATTCAAAAAAATTCGTGTTGATTTTGATTCAGGTTTAAGTACACATCGAGAAGTTGTACTTAGAAAACTTTAACATAAGTACACATACATACAAACATGCTTTATAAATAATTAAAAGTAGTTGCTGTAGTTGCAACAAGTGGAACTATAGCCTACTACTGCCCACCGGTGCGCTGCACATTGTCAAAGGGCACAAGGATGCCGGGTGGTCCTCCAAAACGGTTCTGGGGTTGCTGATTGTGACTGGATGCAGCTCCAACCGAATGTTGATTTGACAACGAACGCGACGGCTGCTGAGACTGCTGAGGCTGCCGAGACTGCTGAGGCTGCTGAGACTGCTGAGGCAGCTGAGACTGCTGAGGCTGCTGAGACTGCTGAGGCTGCTGAGTTTGCTGCGTCTGCTGGGTTGGTTGCGTCTGCTCGAATGGTCTTGGGGCATTCTGAGGACTTAATACGCCGGAGGGTGCACCAAAGCCACCCGTATAACGTCCAGTATTACCAGTACTGCTACCTGGTCGCTGTTGTCCTCGATTCTGCTTCTTCGCATTGATGCTGAACTCGTGCTCATTGCCAGCGACATAGATGTCTGACTTGGTGCCACTTTGTGGGCGCAGCAGACCAGCGGGTCCACCAAACCCACCAGTATATTTGCCCGTATTGCTGGCAGCGGGCGCTGCTGTTGGTACAGCTGGGGCGGATGTCGACGTTGATAAACCTTGATACACGCTAACCCCTTGCACATCTAAAAACGAGATGATATTTGTCATGAATAAATTCAATGAATGAGATCTAAGACCTACCATTGCGCTGTGTGTTGAGTTGTGTGCTTATAACTTTGCCATCATCGCTCTTGCTGTACTCAATCTTCTGACCATCGGCTGGACTGCCACTGAAGGGTGGAAACTGTTGGGGTTCCGGTTTCGTGATAGTTGCGGCATTAGAATTTGTTGCTGGCGGATCAAAGCGTGCTGGAAAATGCGTGATAGAGTTTGTAGTAGAACTTTTGGTACCGCTGCGACTGTTAAGTGAAGTTGGTTGTTCTTGTTGTGGTTGTTGTGGTTGTTGTATTTGTTGTGGTTGTTGTTCGTTGTTGTCACTGTTAGCTAGGACAGTAGGCGGTATTAGCACCAGCGGCGGTTCTACAGTGTTTAACTCGGTGCCATCGTTGCTGGTTGGAAGCGTAAGCGTTACTTTGGATGGGAAAGCAGATGAATCAAATTCAACTGGTGCTGAAGTGGTTGTGGTTGTTGTTGTTGTTGTGGTTGTGGTTGCTGTTGGGTGACTGGCAAAGCCATGTGGCTGAAAATCATTAGGTTTACTACCTCCCGGTTTTTGGACACCATCATCAGCTGAATCCTTAAAATTGTCCGGATTATAGGGCACGCCGGGACCAACATCGGGATAATCAAAATCTTTCAACCACGGTGGCAATGTGGACGAATCAAATGGATTGGGTTCAACAGGCACCGCTGGCGTTGTCTTCGGTGGATCTGTGGGTTTAGGGGTGGTTGTTGTAATCAGGGGTTTTTGTTGTTGTTGTTGTTGCTGTTGTCTTTGAGTGGTTTGTGCTCTGAAAATGTGTGGTGCTTGTGTGGGGCGCGCTGTGCTGGGTGCAGCTGTTGATGGTGTTGCAACCGACGGACGTTTTGTTGTCGTCGTCGTTGTTGTGGTTGTTGCTTTTACGGTTGTTTTTGTGGTTGTGCTTGGTCGCTGCGACGTGGGCGGTGGTGTCAGTTGTAGATTGCTTAGATCTACAAACGGTTCGAATGGTGGCTCAAGATCATCGGCCAGGGTATGATTATACTGATCGTTATCCGTGGGCACTATGAAAGTGACGGCAACATCGAGATCCGGATCGATAACCTCCTGCAACCACGGTGGCAATGTGTACGCATAGGCCTCTTCATTGTCCAGTTTATAGAAGGTCGACGGATCCAGGGGTGTGGTGCTTCTAGGTGGACGTGGTGTTGTTGTTGTTCTCGTTGTTGTTGTCGTTGTCGTTGTCGTTCTTCTAGTAGTAGGTCTCGTTGTTGTTGTTGTTCTTCTTGTTGTGGTTGTTGTTGGTTTCGGAGTTGTTGTCGTTGTTGTAGTTGTTGTTGTGGCTGCAGTGGTGCTGAGTGGCCTTGGTGTTGTTGTGGTGGTGCTATAATGAACGGTACCGCGATTACGGTTGGAAAATCGTCCTGGATAGCTGGGCGTGGTGCTGCCCACATGCGCATTGGTGCCATGCGCCTCGGGTCCATCCTGTTCCAGTGGCACTACAGAAACCACACCTGGAGTGAGTGGTGCGGGTGCCTGGGGAGACAAGCCCTGTCCACTGCTTAAACTAACGCGTATATTGTGGCTACCGGGTTGCTCGATTCCAATCACATGCTTTGTCGGCTGCTGTTCGGTTATGATTTGTGGTTCGTTTTGTGGCGCCGTTTCCAGTGGTGGCAACAGATCCCAGGCAATGACGCTAAGTGGCGCACCGTTTGGTGCTGGTGTCCACGGCACTGGTCCACCAATGTTCTTATCCTTTTGCTGCAGCTCCAGCAGATAGTCCGGCAGGGTGCCACTGTTCTCCTCCTGGTTTTGGTGTACGGGTATCAACTGGGCCTGCTCCACTTCCACAGTGACATCCGCCGCGTGGGAGTCACCTGTTGTGGTTGATGGTTCATGCTTTGGTGGTGTTAGTGATGTGTCGAGTGCTGATGCAAATGAGGTGCTGTCGGTGGTGCTCTCGATATCCGAATTGGGGTGCGCTACCGCAATGGCATCTAGTTGGGAAGGAGTTGGAGTTGGAGTTGAATATGTGGCGTCAAGGCTGGCAATGCTCTTAGAATTGTTCTGTTTGGACGCGACGACTGCGACTGCGTGGGTTGGTGGTTGGGGATTCAGGGTGAGCAGGGTAAAAGTGGGTGGTGCATGTTTTGGACTAGAGGCCGTAATTACATATTTTTCCTCATTTGTTTCACGCTTGGCATTATTGGATCTGGTTAAATTTACTGGTACTACAGATGGGACAATGATTGTGGATGTGGGTGTGGATGCGGTTGTGGTGCTGCTGTGGGTGTGGGTGTGGGTGTGGGTGTGGGTGCGGGTTGTTGTTGTTGCAGTTAAGCTTAAGCTAGTGGTGTTATTAGTACTAGGTGAAGTTTCTACTAAGAGACTTGTGGTTTCTGTGTGCGCTTGGTTAAGATTTGAAGCTGCTCTTTTTTTTGTTGTTGTTTTTGTGGCTGTGGCTGTGGCTGTGGTTGTTGCACCGCTGGCGATGTTGCCATTTGCTACTGCTGCTGATGCTGCTGTACCCCTTGCTGCTGTTGCTTTTGTTGTTGTTGTTGTTGTTGTTGCTGTGCTTGTTGGTCTTTTTGTTGTCAACTCACCAGTGTGCGGTGGCAGTAAATCATCGGATGGCTTGCGTATCTCAGTGATGCCCGATGCATAATTGGGTATCTCGAATTGAACACCCTCAGCGCTGACGACCTTGCGCCCATCGGGCGTATCAATTGGACGCAGTGCATCAATGGGATTGCCATAGCTATCAACGGCCCGAGCGAAGTCAGTGGGTGTTGCCTCAGCCAATGGCGGTTGCAAATCTAATGAAAATGGCGATTGTCGCACATCTGCAGAGAAGGGGGAAGATTTTGATGTTTTTCTTGTTGTTGTTGTTTGTGGTTTATGGTTGCGACTAATATATGTATGTATATGTTTGCTTGTATGTACATATATGCATTTGCCTGTTTGTATGTGTGAGTGAATGCCACAAGCAAAAAGATGCCGCAAGTTTGCAATTTGTTGACGAGAAACAGAAACAGAAGATGCCATGGATGAAGAAGAAGCAGATGAAGATTGAAGATTGAAGATGAGACAGTTGTGTGGCTCTTTGTCAATTTGGCTGCCATTCTAGCTGATTGATTGACATTGCCTTAAACGTCCAGACATACATATATCTTGGGTGTCTGCAAAACTAGTCATCCCAGTGTTAAGCTTGCTTGTCTTTTTGTCTATTTTTTTTTTTTTATTTACAGAACAGTTTAAGTTGACACATAACACACGAGCAGAGAATTTCAATTTGTATTCAATTTTAGTTAGTCAGGCCAGCTGGGGTTAAATGTCGTTGCTTTTTGTGTGCCAAGTGTTAACTTGACAGCCAAGTTCGTTGCCTAAGTCTTTTGTTTTATATATGCTTTAAATCGAATGATTGCAAGATTAACACTATATATATTTCAACTTGAATATGCGAATTTTAGATTTAAGAATGCTCTAGTTGAGAGAGGAAGCTCAACTTGCAGATATCATGCAATCATGGAAATGAAATTAAGTTTTTACAAACAATTTATATGTCAGACTATAAATTCTCGATTTGAAATCTGGAATATCAGAATTAATGCCACAGGTTAGCCACTATTTAGGAATGCCTTTTTTTTTTTTTTGTCGACATTTCTAGTAAAGTTTTATTACAAATGAGAACTTTATAAATACTTGTTATAAGTCAAGCTAGGTTCTGGCCACGACTTGTTACAGCAATAAAAAAAAAACCGTTGACTCATATATATATAATTGTTATTGTATTAGAACTAAGCAAATGTGCGTCACTCAGTGAGGAGGATGTTTGTGGCACATGCCAAACCAGTCTAACTTGATCAGAAAAACCGCGCCCAGCGCCCACATTAATATACATATATATATATATATATATATATATATATACCCATATAAATTTTTTTTGTACTAATCAAATTGAAGTAAAATATATTTTTCACATATTCTCAATGAATTGCTAAATTTATTTTAAGAAACTGTCAGTGAATTGACTCGTTAAAAACCAATTGATTTATTTTCAAATTATACCTACTAATTTTTTGAGTCATTTGAGATTCCAACAAAGAATATTGGGAATTTTTTGCCAGCATATGTGTGTATGTGTGTGCCAAACTTGTTTCGAAAAAAATTAACATGAATTGAAAAATAACATACGTAAGTAAATATTAGCAACAATTACATACGTTAATTAATATAAGCATTCAATCTTTATAAAACAATAAAGCTATAGAAGATTTAAAGTCATGTTTGAACAAAACAAAAATACATTAACACGAGCATATTAATCCCCACGTGTGAATCAAGTTAGTTATACTATGCAAAAAGACATTAATTAAATTAGAATCTGATGGAATAAAAAACACAGCTCTTAGAATGCGGTTTGCGACATATATAGAGATAGTAAGCGAACAGAGATAGCGAACAAGAATATGGGAGAGACAGAGAGAGAGAGAGAGAGAGAGAGGGAGACTTCTGATAGGCGTTTCATATTTCTAGACGAGTTCCTGTTACTAAAAATATGTACATAAATTTGATACATTATTTATGTTTTTTTTTTATTTGCATTCATATGGGTATTGTTATTATTATTATTATTTAATACTGCAAAACTGCAGTTATAAACTTAACAATCTAACTAAAAGGTGGGATTTTAGCATGACTAGTGTAGCCTTCAGCTTGGGGTATTGTTATTGCGCTTGATTAAATATAAATAAACATGCTTCTCCAATGGCAGTGGGATTTACTTTTTGACAGACAGCTTATCAGTCTTAGCTTGAATAGAGGTGTGAAAAATGATGACGCTCATTTTTATCACAGTCCCTGACATCCGAGAACAACTCATTAAAATGAGATATAAATATAATCTGATGGCAGCTCATAAATATGAATTATCTTCAGATACAAATGTCAGATATAGCTCGCCTAACTTGCCTTTTTTCTGTACTTTAATGTGTGAAAGTGTTTGCAACAGAGACTTGATAGATTACCAGAAATAGATTTTAATGCATAAAAACTGTATAACTAATAAACACTATTAATCTTACACGCCCCAAAAAACTAGTCAAAATTAGTTTGCCAAGTTCACTGCCAATTAAATTTTATTTGTTTGCCAATATTTTATGTTTGAAGTGAACAGCGATTTTAAATTTAAGTTTTTTAACTGATTGACGACTTCACGACATTTGCACCCACTAAAAACAAACAGAAAACGACAATGGGATTATTTTTGAAGTTTTGTCAATTGCTTATTGTTATTGTATTTAATTGAATTATTGTGTTTGGACATTTTTACAGTTTGTTTGCATGATGTTTGATATTTGACAACTTTTTTGCGATGATTAGCAACCTTCGTTAAGATAATAATATTATAAAATTGAAAAATATATTGGAATTTTATTAATCTCATCTCGCGATCGCTGTATCATCTTCTTTGACCTTGAGTTATCGATTTAGTTAAATCGTAAAACCCACACAATAATCACCATCATGCTGATCAAAAACATAGCAAAAAATCTCGCGCGTGTAAATTATAATTTAGTGACAAGTTTGGCTTGTCAATAAATATTAAAATTCCCACAACAAATTCAAATAAAATAAATAACAAACTACTATGCGAACAACATGAAATAAGTAAATGCCAAGGGGAAATGCCAGTTATTGGAAATGCCTGAAAAAATCAAAGACACAATCAAGCATTTTATTTGTTTGATTAAATTCAAATGCATTTGGGTTTACTCAATGCTATGAGTTAAAGTGGGATAATTTACACAATTTAATCTCACTAAATTAAATCTCATAAGTGACGTAAGAAACTCATTTGCAGATTATCAATCATATCTTAGAGCTAATATATATACATATATCTAATGGATCTGTTCATTGTGCTTGGTTTTTAAGTAATTATTATTAAATTAGGTAGGCTGTGCTAAATTCCAACGCGGATCATATTAAATATAGTAATATAACAAAAGGCACAGTTTCATAATAGGCCCCTTCCCCTTTAATTGTACAAAACAGCAAAAAAAAAAAATAAAACCACAACAAAAGCAACTTCAGACAATCTGTCCAAATTTGTTAATTATCACGTATAACGGATAAGTTCAGGCAAAAAAAACAAAAAACACCAAATATATTGTCGACAAGGCGTGTGAAGAAATTCCAAATGGCAAAGAGCCACAAATTGATTATAAGTTATTGTATGGCAATCAAAGCGGTGAAAAGCTGCCAATTCAATTTAGCCAATTCAATTTCAAGCCGAATTAACAAAAGCTGAGATGCGCCTCTGGCAAAAATCAATGAATCAGCGAAAGCAACTAACAAGTAAACGAATGGAACTATATATATTAATCTTAACGTAAGCAAAAGTCAGCTTAACACAGCTAAGAATATTCCCATTAATCACGATCCAAGGATTTTAGATTTGATTATCAGAAAAAAAATGGCAGTAAAAAAAGACTCAGAATCGAAAAATATGCAAAATTCTTGTTTTTTTTTGAATAAACATCATAAAAGACGAACTTTTTCATTCTAGTCAAACTATCTTTTTCAACGATCAATATTCTAGGTAACAAGAACTGTTAATCATTTGTCTGATCATCAAATGCTAAGCTGATTATATTTATTTACTTATTAGTAGTTGTCACATTCTAAAGAAGGCGAAGTTTCCCTTTGGGATTGCAATGATGTCGACAATTAACCTCTTTTCTTGGTACCCCATGACCCAAAAGAAAACAATGTAATCAACAAAGGGAGAGAAAAAAAATTAACAAAAAACAGAAGTCAGTTTACCAACAAAGCTTAACAAATTGTCATAACAATTTATGGACTTGTCGGCAACCATCCCTATACACAAGATGAACAGTCGTTTTTTATTGAAGAGTGCAAGCTGATGTTGAAGAAGTGCACTCCCAGAGGTCGCCCTGAAAAGGGGACACCCTCCAGCTCCTCCTCGAAACTGAAAGCGACACCGACACCAAAACCGAAGCCTTGCTAGTCACGTCATTTGGCTCTTACATAATGTTTATTGCTTTTTTTTCATGTTTTTTGTTATTGTCTGGGCTTCTTCAGAGCCGGCGGCTTCTCGAGTTTCATTTGCCTTTCAAGTTGCCTTTGGGAATGAGATGTTTTTGTCGCCATTGGCGGCAGAGTTATTTATTTTTACAGCTACTACTTTAGCTTTGCTTTTTGAGGGTCTGCACAATAGCTGATAAGTGTTCAGTTGTTTGATTAAAAAAAAAAATAATAATATTAGTTACAAATTTCCGCTGATTTTATATTTCAGTTTATCTGAGGCGCCCGTTCCGCCGCAGGGGCCCCAAATTGAGATGAAGATGTGTCCCCGAAAAAGATGCATTGGCAATCATTTTGGGTTAAGTGGACAATGGATAACCCTGATGAAGCGTGATGTACCTTCGGGTCATGAGCGCAACTTACCCATCAAGGTCACCGTTATCACGTTATGATATTAAGATAAAATACTTTACATGATAGCCTTGAAGAAGATGTGTGATGTTTAGTTAAATGTGTGTGCTGGGAATTAGTGACAATTGGAGGATATAGTTATGGAAACAGTTCAAACAGACACTCAAAGGACATTGAAATGATATTTGTTATTTACACTTATTTTAAAGCTACATAAAAGTTAGTTAGAACTGAAACAATAATTTCGCTACTTAAAAGTTGTAGGAAAACAGAATCTATAACTATAAAATCATTATACAAATTTATGACAGCAATTAGAGAATCAGGAAATCTCGTAAACTATTATTAGTATCTTTAGCCAAGACAAAAATATTTAAAGACAATAATTATTTGTATTTTATGCAAAATATTTTTAGAAAAGAAAATAAAAATGAAATAATAACAAACTAATAGTACTAACGTTAAATAGGTATCATAAATAATATGTAAACACTTTAATGTATACATAACTTAAAGAAGACTAAATTGATTACAAACGGATTAAAGAAATAAACAAACATGCAATAATTGGAAATTATAGACTCAATTCGCATGCGCATAAAAACGTAATTCCAAAAATAAATAAAGAAAATAGACGAAAAACGAAAAGGAAATTAAACAAAGGAAAGCAAACACTAATTAAATAACGTATGGCTCTGTGCGAATTGTATACGGATTCGAACTGGTATCAAAATCGATATCCAGTTCGAATATCAATATGTATGTTACCAGGCCTCCCAGCTGCTGTGTCGATATTCAGCAGCACTGTTACTAACATCAGCGCAACGGTAAAGCAACCGGCAGCACTGCGACTGCGCTGCTCCAATTTAAAGCTGCGCGTTTGCATTACGGAATTTTTTGTATTTCTTTTATTTTATTATAATAATTTGGGCACTGAAGGTGATGTTGTAGTTTTTGTTGTTTGTTGGGGATTTACTGATGCTCGTATTTGTCACGCTACGGATAATTTAGAATTGGGCATTGCCCAAACAAGTTCGGAAAATCCGCGAGGAATATAATCAGCGCGTAGGCAGAATAATAATGATGCCACCAAGTCGAAGAAGATGCTGCTGCTGGTACAAAGTATGATGACAGCGATCCACAGCGATCCGGCGTGCACACAACAACCTTATTGCCAAATACAAATAATATGTAATATTAATATTTTTTTCTTTCTCGTATTTAGTTATTTGTTGATTTTTTTTCTTGTCGCGACTGCGCACAGACAATTTTAATCAATTGTGACACGAATTCACGACTCGCAAAGATGCGCCGGAGACGGTTACGAAAACGTAGACGAGAGACGTGGACGGAGACGAAAACGTTGACGACGAGGAAGATTAAGATGCGCGATGCGCTCGAGCGTAGCAGAAACACGTCCGTAGCTCACGAGTTCTGCGCTTTTAGTAAACTTCGCCGCCGTCAGCGACAACGAATGAAGCTTGGCTGTATGCTTGGGCTTAAAGCTGACAGCGACTGCGTACAGTGGTCTAAATTGATTTACGATCTCTTGACGTAAATGATTGTCAACAAAATGCGCATAGCTACACATAAGAAGTAAATTTGTTTAACTGTACAAGAAGTTTAGGTGTTACAGTCTAAAATCGGAAAAATGTTAATAACAAATTTAGATAAATTCCTCTTTCATTAGGTAAACAGGAACCAGTGTGCAGTCGGTTACTCAGCACAGCAGCGCCGTCTAAGCATATAAATAAGCAAATGTTGCGGGAAAAATGAAATTGTGCAGCATAAAATAAAATTTGCAGTGTTGATTTTGTCACTCTCACTTTTATTCTAATTTTACGTCATCCTGCTTATATGTAATATAAGTTTGTAAACATGCAAATATTCACATGATTAGATTCCATCGATCGATTCAATTGTTAACTGCAGCCACGCTGTGCACTTGAAACCGGTAAACAACAGTCAAATTAATTGATATAATTGCCTTTAATCATATTGCGTATAGATTTCCATACTTGATCAGAGGCACCGAAGCGCATTTCCAATGTCGCCTAAGGTCAGACTAACAGAGGACTAATACACTGTTAACCTACAGTCATTTGCTCTCGACAACTGTTGCCAATCGCAAAGTTTTCAAATTTTAACATGTATATTTTTAAATATTATGCAAATCAATAAATTAAAATAAATAGTGTTTATGTTAGAACTCATTTGTTTTGTTTTGTTTTCGACAGGCCGGTTTGGTTTCTGAGTTTCAGCTTCGAACTTGTCTATCTGTCCAACTGGGCACGTCACAGTCAGCGTCTTTATCATGCATAATTTATTTCGGTCTTAAAAAATATTTATCTATATACATACATACATGGAATAGATCCTGTTCTTTGATAGATCGTCTTTTGGCGGCTTTTAGCATCATTAAACACTTGCGCTTATGAGCGGCAATTCTTTTGTGAAGTACATTGTCTTGTGTCTTTAGTCATCAATTGCAATAATTTTTTGTCATTTGTTTATTTTTTTTGGCATTTTCTGGATTTAGACAGCTGCACTTATTTTTAGATCATATTGTGTAAATATCGAGTTGTGCAAGGCAATTAAAAAGATAAAAATAAATATCGCTCTTTCTCTCTCTCTCTCTCTTTATCACTCTTTCAATCGATGATCACTGATGATCAAAGTGTGATTTGATTACACAATGAATGAAGCATGCCCATTTAACACACTGATCGATTAATGTTCACTATTTGTGTCTCTGGTTCATAATTGCCACCATAATCTGCCAGGGCGCTCAAAAATAAAATTATATCAGCTGGTTCCGCATTTAACGGCACTTCCCCATGAACGAATGCATGATGAGTTTTGAACCCGAGCTGGAGCAGCAAATGTTAAATCACAACTAATTCAACATTAACATTATTATTGTTATACTTACCGAAAAAGATATTACCAAATGGACAAAAGTTTGCTACTGCGCTTTTGTTGTTGTTGCTGTTGCTGTTGCAGTTGTTGTTGTGCACCCACCGGCAATAAATCATAGCGGAGAGCTCCAGTGCTCCAAACAAAGCCATCAATGGGACGCTGCCTCGACTCAAGCGGCGTCAAAGATGTAATAAAAAATTGTATTACGAAAACAGACGTTTTTATAAAAATTTCTCGTTTCTCATTTTTCCTACTTATATTTTCTGTATACTGTATAACAATGGCCCACGGCCCAAGTCGAACTTTAAGTGGAGTTTGCCCCAAAACCGCCAAGTCAGCAACACTGCAAAAACAAAAACCACAACAACAATAAATAAACAACAACAGCATTCACGCTATATATTATTTACTTTAATAGAGTCGGAGAGCCCTTAAGCAGCTTAATCGGAGGGAGCTCATAGTTAGGGAAATTATAAAAATTTGTATGCGTAATCCGCAAATTTAAATTGTTTTTAGCAACACCTCACCTGCCTTTTAAAACACAAAATTTCACAAATAGTAAAACGCTATTCCTTTACAGTAATAACAAGCAAAAAAGCAACAGCTTCGCCAAGCTGACATTTCCTTTAAAATAAATATAAATGTTCAAGTGGTCAAAAGGTCAAAGTATTGTAGTAAATTAACGCTTCATATTTCATAAAGTTTGATGTATTGGAATTTTAAAAAAATGCAATTGTTTAATGCAGGCGCCGGCCCACACACAAAAAATAAATAAAAATGTTTTGAGAAACACGCCAAAAACTTGAAAACAACAACGAATGAGATACACTTGAAAAGTTATATGAGAGACCAGTTTTTGGTGTTTTTTGAGCGCCTGTCTGAACCAGTTGGAGCGCATCTTCTGTAAGATATAAACGATAGCTATAGATATACAATTTTATTGCAAAAATATTGAAAAATGCGTTAAAGCGTTGAAACAACGCCAGTAACGACAACATTCATTGATGGCAGCATAAGCCGTGTTGGTCACCCTGACCTTAACACAAATTTTTGTCTTCAAATCGAGTGACTGACTGAATGACAAACTTAAAAGTCGGGCTACGTGCACAACTTTATTTACAAGTCGGGATTCATATGATAAAACAAAAATACAAATAAAATATAAATACAATAAAAAGCTCTTTTACATTTAACAAGTGATATTTTAGAGTAATTTAAATACAATTTGCTGATAGAAATTTATCGGTTGAGTCACTAATGCGATGAAGCAAAACCCCAAGGCATTAAAAGTCATTAAAAAAATGTTTTTGCTGTTATTGAATTTGTGGTTGCTCAAATTGCGTGGGTTTTTCGTCTGCTATACACCAAGAAAGAAAGTCTCAAGTATAACAAGAACGAGTTTTGTTTGTGTTCCCAAACGAAACGGAAATTCGATCCCGCTTACGTGATCAGTAATGAATTCCGTTCTTATTTAAATATGGCAAAAGCCGTTAGAAACGGTTTTGGTCACTGTTGACGTCACCATCGATAGATGCACCGATTGCACATAATTAAATCGATTACACTTTTACAGCTTAATACAGTTCATATGAACACAAGTTGATGACTCTCTGTCAGCCCTGGCAAACAGCTGAAAGTGTCTTTGCGAGAAAAAAGAAAAAATAAAGATAAATAATTAATTATTGTCGAAGAACAACAATAACAAATGAGCGCCCTCTTTCGCAGTCTAAATCATTTCACGTCGAAGCGTGAGAATGTCGTTAAGGAGGCTTTGATCAACACACTAAGCGAAAATGCCAGAGAAATTGAGTTTGAAATCAAGCAAAATCGATTGGGTAAGTCTCTTAAAATGTTATTACTTTTTCAATCGAGTGAATGACTAATTCAAATTGCTTTCCACAGAGGTGCTGGGCGTCTGCGAACAGACAAGTGCCTTGTGCACCACATTGGAAGCCTTATTTCTGCATGGCTTAAAGGACTCGTTCCTGTGGGCCACAATCAATGCGATTGCTGGCGATGTCCAAAGAAGGCCCGAGCCAAGTTTCTGGTCACCGGTGATGATCTTCATGCACAAGCAGGTGATCGAGCAGATTCAGTGCCTCAGTCAGATCACCTCCGAGATTGGACAGTGTCGCGCCTGGGTGCGGCAGTCCCTCAACGATTCCGTCTTTTCCGCATACTTGAATAATATGAGTAAAAATGGTTCAGCTTTGCGGCCATACTACAAAAATTATGCACTACTCAAGGATAGCGAGGGTTTGGAAATGGCTGCCAAGATCATGGAGAGCCTGGAGGCGTACATTTCCTTCGATTTGCCCGTCAACTCGAGCCTGCTGAACCAATGGCCCGATTATGCACTTCAACTCTCCAATCTGTGGACGCCTGCTCTTAAATCCTGTCCGGTATTACGCGAATCTGAATGAACATATGCTAAATCTTTAATAATTATTCTGTTATAGATAAGTTGCGGCGAGGATATTGTCCGCTCATTTGCACCTGAAAATGTTGCCATACCAATACCGCAGCCACTTCAGACCAACGAGCTGTTCTCGGAATCCATTTCCAATACTCTCTTTAGTCGCAGCGGCCACTTTGGCAATGCGAATCTTAATCAGCACGATATGATCGATATGCGGAATGCAGATGAAATGTGTACTATTAACGAGGAGCAGACGCCTACATTGGAGGAAGAAGCAAAGGACGCAGATAATCCAGTTGAAGCCGAAGTTGACCTCAGGTCCACCGCGAAAAAACATTCGCGGCCTCTTAAACTGGCTGTGCTTGCTGAGATTCCACCGAGTGGCAGCAATTCGCTGACAAATCTTATGCAAACCTCGTGGTCTGACGATCTTGGTCCCCAGTCCCCGACAGATGAGACTGCTGACCGTTTCCTTCGGCGATCCGTTAGTGTGAGCAGCGCCTGCAGTGTGCGCTCACCCAATAGTTGTAGCTACAACGCTCTGCTGCGCAAGCACGAGGGAAATCGCGAAAAATCCGCCGGCTGGTCACAGATCTGGGAAAAGTTTTGCGCACAGCAACAACCGCAACCACAAAGGGAAAGCGAGTTAGTTGTTACTGATGATATGAATGACCAGCAATCCCTTGGCGTAAGTTGGAATTTAATTTGGATTTGCAGCCGAGCTGAAGCTGCCCAACTTTTCTTCACAGGACTTTGAGCTAATCACCTCGAACTTTGACATGCTGGAGCTGCAACAAATGGTTGCCCAACTGTGTCAATTGCCCCGCGAACTCGGCCTGAATGCCCAGCGTTTTCTCTGCGTGGGCTGCCAGCATCCGGTGGGCATTGGCGATAGCAATTTTCAGTGAGTAGGCCCAGCTAGCATCTTCCAGTTAAAATCTAACACAATCTAATGCTTTGCAGAGTTTGTGCGTTTAGTGGTAGCTACTACTGCAAAGGGTGCATGGATTCAGATGCTCAGCTTATACCGGCACGCATCATTTACAATTGGGATTTTCGCAAATATTGTGTGAGCAAACGGGCCGCTACCTTCCTGTCCGAATTTGGGGGGCAGCCATTTCTCGATATGCAGCTGCTCAATCCCAGCATTTACTATGCCTCCGAAGCAATGGCTGAGCTGCAATCGTTGCGCATCCGTTTGAACTTCATCCGTGCTTATCTGCACACGTGTGCGCCATCCATCATACAACTGCTGCAGAAAGATTTCTGTGGCCGCGATTATCTCTATGAGCACATACATCAGTACTCTATTGCCGACTTGGCACTGATACAGCGGGGCACACTCTGCCAGCAGCTGCAGAAATCCTTCAAGCTGGGCGAGGCACATGTGCTCAAGTGTCGTCTCTGCCAGCTAAAGGGCTTCATCTGCGAGATCTGCCAGAGTCCGCGAGTACTATATCCCTTTCACATTGACACCACATTTAGGGTGAGCAGCTAGAAACCGCAACAATATTTTTTTAGTTTAATCATACAAATTATTTTGTTTATTTAGTGTCTTACATGTGGCGCTGTTTTTCACGCCGAGTGCCTTAACAACCAGCAGCCATGTCCGAAGTGCGAGCGCCTACGGATACGAGAGGAATGCCGCTTGCAGGAGGCAATGGACTTACTGAAGCTCAAGCATAGCACTTCTCAAGATGGGAGAGACGTAGACAAAGCGAGAGAGCCATTAATTTAATTATTTAAGCAACAAAAGTGCGATTTTTTATGATTCAGTTGTGATTAAGACTATTATTGTTATATCTTTATGTTTTGTGAAATTTAACTATTGTTGTTTATTTATTGGACAATATATATACACATAAGTACATAATATAAATATAATATAAATATATATCTACTATATGCGCTTGATAATACATTATATTAAAGAGTATAATACGCATTTAAATTGCATAAATTTTGAGCGCCTTTTAATAACCTGTAAAAATAACAATATTTAATTAATAATTGCCGCCCAATGAAAAGTCATTTAAATTTAATTTTAGGCTTTTGGAATTTTATTAATATGATAACTTGTAAATGCAATGATATTGAATCGAATGTTAATTTGCAAATATGTTGGTTATTTATTTCTAATATGACGTCCGAAGTCCAACAACAATGAAATTTAATAATAGTTAATTTTATGTTAATGAATAATATTGCCCTAATGGTTGGTTTCTTTTTTTTTTATATAACAAATATGTAATTGGTTTCAGTAATGCATACAAAGTAGTTCGAATTGTTGTAACACACAAAAAAAAGGAGGAAAAAACATGAAGATTGAATTGAGAGCTCCTTGTGACGTTGATAAATATTTTGTGAGTGAGTTCGTTGGAAAACATTTGGTTGTGCTATGATTTTTCCATTTTTTCGTTTGCAATTATTCATTTAACAATTTTGTGTGCGTTTTTCTTTAAAAATATACATAAGTGTACTTAACATTTGAATTTCGGTTCAACAATTTCAGTCTAGTAAGATTAGGGCTAGCGACAGAAACGCTCCTTATATATGTATATATTTATGTATAAAATGGAATTCTGTATTTTAGTTATTTTGTTTATTTTTTTTCTTGTGTTTTTGTCTCTCTTTTAGATAATTTGACTAACTTTGATCTAGATTCAAATGCTGCTAATTTTGCTATGTACATATTATGTAAGTATATGTTAGTATTATGGTTTTAGCCTGGGGGAAGACGCTACACTTAATTTAAACATTTTTAGCTCGAATCAATTTCAACCTAACAAATTAACAACTTCTAATTTAAATAATTTGTATACAAGAAAACAGTTCTAAATTTGAAGCTGCGTACAATCTGAGTTATTTTTATATTTAAATTAAAATCATATATCTTTTTTGGAAATAAATTTTTAACTAATTAATACTTGAAACTGCCTTGGGGATATTTTTTGTTAAGAACAATAATTTTAAATTTGGCTTTTTACGCTATATCCCTAAGACAGACATATACATTTAGTATATCATATGTTATTAAACGGGCACCCCATGCAATTTTTCAGCATCTTGTCTTTTAAGATTATATTATTATTGTTCTGATTATATTTTGTACACTTTACATAGACAAATTTAACAGTTTGAATTTCGCACACATCCTCACAGATTTACTTTCTGTACAACACATCAAAGAGACACACACACGCACACATATATATACAAAGCAAAAAACATCGATATCATTAAATTACAATAAACATCGATTTCACATTGATAGTCGCGCATTTCAATACACTGTCGAATTGCGCGGCTCACTTGTCGTCGGCTGCGATTTGGGGCGTACATTAACAGCAGATGCGCCGACGCCAGCGTTTGCGGCTGCTGCGCTGCTACTGTTGCCGCCATAGAGAAAACTGGATTGCCTTATCACAGACACTGTGGCGGCGGCGACACCTGCCTGTGGAGGCGGTGCGGGTGCTCGATGTTTTTTGAATGGCGCATAAGCGGGTTTCAGTCCCATTGTCGCAGTTGTTGGCGCCTTAACATTGTTGTTGAATGTAGCTGTGCTGTTGTTGTTATTGTTGCTGCCGCCGCCGCTGTTGTTATTGTTGTTATTTGGCGTTTCTGCGTATCATCATCATAAAGGCGAAGCAGGTATAGAGAGAAGGGGATATATATATATAGACAGTTTTCGATGTTTAAAAGCGGCGCCTTTTGCTTAGGCAATGGAAAATTTACAAGCAAACGCAACGATCACAAATGAAACTAGGATAAAGAACAAAAGTGGAAAGACGATTGGCTGAGTGTGGACGACAAAACAAACAAACAATACAACAAATAACGCGTGGCAAATGTATTTAAAATTCAATTTTATTTTGGTTATTTTTTATTGTTCATAATAACTTCAAATATATATATAAAACAATAATGTGCTTGTGCTAAAATTAAATATTCTCTCGATATATATGTAAAACAATATATATAATAGATACGATATATAAAAGTACAACACATTTTTTTATATGTATGTAGTGTATGTAAATATAAATAAAGTGAAGCCGGATCGAAGACAGTACATATAAACTAAAAGCATGCGCTACAGTTACACATAAATATATAGATATATTTGTATATATATATATAATCTGCATCGGGACTCGTACATAATGCAATCAATAATCGTAGTATGGAGGAGGCATATAAAACTTGCTTGTGTGCTTAGTAATAATATCGCGATTTTTGTTAACATATATTAAGTATTATAATAAAAAAATATGCATTTTTAACAGAAAAATTATGTGGAATAAAGCTATCAACATTTTTTTATACATATTTTATAACATTTTGTATACATTCATTTCGCGATAATCAAACAATAATTAATCATCAATTGTTACTTTTAATATTTTAATATAAACATGAGTGTGTAGGTGTGGGTATGTGTGTGTGTTAAATGAAATTTATATCGATATATAAATATTCTTTATCTCCGAATAGTGCTACTTAATGTGTGTGTGTGTGTATGTGTACTTAAAAATAAAAATATTAATAATAATATATAGCAATTTTTTGTTGCCATATATGTATGTATGTATTGTATGTATACTCATTATATAACAGCATTCCATATGTGCATATAACAATAATAATAATAATAATAATAATAATATTTTATTGTAATTTGTAATCATAAACCTATTCAATAATAATGTAATAATTAACACGGCGTCGTAGAATTTGACCACACACCCAAGTTAAAAAAAACACACACACACAACCACATACACACACACCCACACACACACACACACATACACTTAAGCATATATATATCCTTTACATACCATTGGTTGCCTTAAGCGTGCGACTAGGATAGATTTTTTGTATATTTAGAAATGGAGGCGGCTTGGGAAACTCGGTGACATTATGAAATCGCTTGCCAAACTTGGCCTCCAAATCGATGATAAGGCGACCAACAGATGCGCCCGTAGCACCCGCACCCGCTCCTGCTCCTCCTCCAGCTGCTGTTGGCGTTGCCAGGCCAGCGCTACTGCCAAAATTGTGCGTCGCATTGGCCATGTGCGTAGGTGGCGTCGAGGGAGCATTTGCTCGTATCGAGGAGTAACGCTGGGGCGGCACAGGCGCCTGCTGCTGGGAGCCAGTCTTCAAACAATTGAACAAGAGAGAAAACACATTTAAATTGATTTGTTTCATGTATGCAATAAATGCAACTTAAATTACGTTGCGCTTTTGATTGAGCATCAGCCTGACGTTGGCCTTGAACAGTGCACAGCTGCTATTGCTTAAAATCTTTTTCAGTTTACACGATTGCCTAATCTTGCACAGAGTCCTCGACATCCAGCGATTCACATGCTAAGTGAGGATTTTTGTCAATATTATAAACTATGCTGCACTTTTTATTAGCACACACAAAACACACAGACAGCCAAACATACACAACACAACAACAAGCCACTCTCAACAATAACGAAAATGAGCACAATAAGAACCAGAAAGCAAAGCGAGCCGTGTGATGAGCGACAAATTCGTATCAAAGCTGTTTTGGTCACGTCGCATTTATTATGGGAAAAATCTATAAAGGTTGTCAAAAAATAGCTAAGCATAAGTGCGGAGAGCAAAAGAGCGATTGCGCAGCCCAAAGAGTAACAAAGAGTGTAAGAGAACAGCAACGCTTTGCGGGAGAGAAAGCAAATCAGAATAACAAAGAGTAACTGTTTAATATGCACACTGCGCAAAACGTTAAATTGAAATAATTTGCATTTGTAATTATGCCAACTGTTTACAGATTATTTATTAATATGGACTGTCAATCTATCTTTATTTGTGAGGTATGCAATAAAATGCATAAGAAAGAAGTGCTTAGTGCTTAGTCCTCAGTGCTCAGTACTCTGTGCTCATTAACGTAAGTAAAACATCACTAACATTTAAAAATGAGCCCAACGATTTCTTGCAGTGCAATAAAAGCTCTCTTGTTTTCGCAGATGGGCCAACTTGTTGGCTGTTGCTCTACTTACATTGCTCGATTGTCGCTGCGGGGGCGGTGGCGGCGGGCAGGTGCGATGCGGTGGCAATGCTGGCGGATTGATGATGGATCCTCCATTCAAAATTATGGGCTGCACCTTCTCACGCATCTTTGGGCTGGCGTTGATGCTGCCACCATTCGGTGGCGTTGGCGGCGTTGAGCTGCCACCCAAACGCAACTGATCGCGCAGAGCGGCGACGCTGCTGCTGCTACTCGAACTGGATGGCGGCTGCAGCGGTGGCGATGGCGCTGACGTCGTTATTGCAGCACTCTGCACCAGAGTCGTATTAACGGCACTGAACGGCGTCGCAATGCTGCTCAAATTGCTGTTTGAGATGCTGCGCGATGGCGTCGGAGGCGGCGGTGGCTTCACCGACGGACGAGCTATGGAATCCGGGTGGAAGAAGAGAGAGAGAAATCAGTGAGTTAACGCTAGGGATTAAAGAAAGTTTGAGTAGTTGGTCCTTTGATTTATTCTCACTCGAAGTAAGTACTAAATAAGTATAACTTTAAGTAATTAAATTCTTCATTTAAAAAATAGCTTGGAATAAATTTACGAATGCAAGTGCAGAAATGAACACTGAATTCACAGTTTACATCAGTGATTTATTTTTACTTGAAATACTTTCTAAATAGTTTACTTAAAGTAGCCAATTTCATCGTTTTACAATATATATAAACAAAAATGAATAATGAAACAAATATATTTTACTTATCGTGCTGAATTGCATTGTGATTAGCTGCTTAGTTAATAATAATTATATGACTCAACAGTTGCAGAAACAAAAATTAAAAGTTCTTGATATATAAACAAATAAATGGAATCTGTGATTCATGTACACAAGAAATTGGCTCTGAGAATTCCAAGTTGAAAAAAGAAAGCATGTCTTTAAGCATGGTTCTATTATAAGTACAGATCAGATTTGCATTTATATTTATGACCATTACTAATACAACAGATTGCTTATATATACATATGAATATTTATATATAAACTTGGTGTAATTACTTGGAATCAATTATTTTGTTTATTGTTTCAGAAATATTTGAATCTAAGCCGGACATTTCTAAACGGATTTAAGGACTTACTCTTTGGCGGGTTTGGAGCTGTGCGAATGTTGCCCATGATGCTGTTGGTGCTGCCACTGAAGCACTCTGTACTCTGCAGCTGTTGTTGAAGTGTCGCTCGCATTGTGCCAAAATGTTGTTGCGTTGAGGAGACGGGTCCAATAACGCCTCCAGCAGCTGGTGGTGATCTGTACATGAAAATTAAAAAAAATATTGTTTAGTTAAAGGCATACCAAAATAAGAAATAAAAACAACAAAAAAAAGCGAGCGTGAAATCAAAGCTGGGACAAACTGAATAAAAACCAAATTGTGTGTATTAAATATATTAAGGAGCGCAGCATTGAAGCAGTACATGTGGCAAGTGATGATGAGTATCGGTTAGAATATATATCGTATACCTGGGTGACTTCATGCTGTGGTGGCGCTGCACAGCTGTACGCTGTTGACCATTTGCCAATACCAATTGTTGTAAACCCGGCGGTTTTGGTGCAAAATTCGGCTTGCCATGGCCAACAATTGGTGGCTTCTGTGGCTGTTGCTGCTGCTGCTGCTGCGGCTGATGTTGCTGTACAGGGGGTGGGGGTGTTGGTGAGACATTACCACCACCAATTGCTGGACTACTAGCACCACCACCACCACCACCACCAAAAAGTGTTGATTTGTTTGGCGTCAAATTGCGAACATTTCCCGTTGAATTTTTTGCTGTTGTTGTTGAAGTTGTTGTTGTTGTTGCGCTTGTTGTTTTTGTAATTGAATTATTTACAAAACTATTGCCTAACGAGATACTGTTGGATATATTGGTTGGATTTGGGATTTGAGCCAAAGTATACATGCCCGGCAAAGAAACCAAAAATAACAAATTCAACAATTTACAAAGAAAGAAATTAAAATATGTCAAAAAACCAGATCAGAATATCAGATCCCAGAAACCCAATTCGAACACCAAAAACTCACCTAAGATTAGCCGCCTTGGCTTTCACGCTTCCACTGCTGCTGCTCTCTGAGAGCGTGGGTGATGAGGCTTTTGGCTTGGCATTCCCATTCACCATCGGCGGCGTCGATGTAGGCGGCGTTGCCATTGTGCGAGGTATATTCATGCGATCCAATACAGAATCGCTAGAGTTCTACGATCGAAATGGAAACATATTAAAAGACAGAAAACAAATGTGTTCAAAACAATTACGACATTATTTTGATTTTATGCTAAACGAAATTTATCATTCTCTCAATTTATGGATCGGCACATTAACATTAATTATACATTGTAAAAAAAAAAACAAATAATAATTCTCACTGACTAGGAGATACACTGAACCGAAGTCATTAACTATCACAAAAATAAAAAATATATAAGCTATATAATTATATATATTCCCTGTTAGTACAGATGAACATCTCTAAGTCAACTTTGTTGTTAATTCTGATCAAAAATATATATATATATTCTTTATGCTTCCTTCAGGCTATGAGCTATAATACTACCCTGAGCTGAAGTTAATTATAATGATCTTTGTATATAAATGTAAAAATAATAGATAAGTATTTGATTTTCTTTATAAATAGTAACTCATTTAAAAATCAATTTGAGAACAAACGGAAAACAGATAAAAACGCTTAATGCAAAAGTTTTACTACCATATTCTGAGTTAAGACGTCGATTATAGAAAATTGGTTATATATGTCTAGACTAATTTTATCTGTTGGGATCATCAAAATGAATGAATGTCTAAAATACTTAATATACGCCCTGGGAGATCAACTGTAGCCCAGAAGTAGTATTATAAAATGGAGAATCGTTGATGCATTCACATTAACAAGTAGTAAACTCTAAATTCGTGTTAATTCTTATATTGGTGTTTTCTTTGGTTATTTTTAAAAATTTGTAAAAATATTGTTTCACTGTGTGGGTCTGCCTATCTCTCTGTCCCTTCCCTTCCCCTACTCGTCACCACTATTCCCTCGCTTCAGTTTACCTTTGGCGGCTGCGGTGGTGGTCCGCGATTTGTTCTCAAATTTGCTTCGGTTGCATTGATATGTTGTGTGTTGTTTGTTGCTTGTTGTTGATGTTGTTGATTTTGACGCTTCAATGTTAAACGCTTGGTGAGCTCGGTGTTAAAGTCCATGGGTCCATTGCTGGATGCGGCGCCGGTGGGGGGGCTATTGCTGCGCAGCGAGTTTGTTTCTGGCGTCGCTGGTGCTGCTGCGGCTGCTGCTGCCGTTGGAGGTGCTGCTGCTATAAATTATGATAGTTGTTGTTATTCTTGCTTGAGCTTGGTATGTGGGTGTGCATCCAAATATCCAAAGCGGAAATCAATTGAGCAACGAGCAAAAAAAAAAAAAGCGAATGACAGATACCCTGTAACTAAAATAAAGCTGTGTTAACCTCACTCAAAGGCTTTGCTTTCTCAACTATGGAAAGAAACAAGAAAAAGTTATGACATTTTTTTACAGCTACCCAAGTTATTTCTTAGCATCTGACATAATGCAGACAAACACATTTTGCATATATTCTGTTCTTGATAAGTTTGTTAACTTTTCTGCAGATCTATATTTCAAATGTTAACCATATAGCTAAGATAATACAGATGGACACACATTGCAGAAGGTATAGCATAAATATGCTTCATACTATAAAAGATGTATGCTGCTGATTGTTACATACTGCTTTACATCTACATAATACCCCTTCTGTCAATAAACTTTATCTATGCACAGGGTATGAGCACACTCAATGTGAATTTGTATATATATATATATATATATATATATATATATATATATATATATATATATATTTATAAATATAAGTATGTATTTTTGACATGTGACAGTTGAACTTACCACGAACGCCATTGACTGGCTTCAGCTTTGGCATTTGCGCCAAGCCTTGAAAAAGGCCCCCCAACTTGGGTGCCCCATTGCCAATGCTGCTACCACTGTTGTTGTTGCTGCTGCTGGTGTTGTTGCTGCTGCTGCTGGTGTTGTTGTTGTTAAGCGTACGTTTTGTGCCTGAAGAGCCATCATCACAAATTCTACCCGATAACGCTGGGCCACTTTTGTCCACGGTGGTCGTTTTGCGCAGCTTGGTGCCCTTCTGTATGGAGTTAAGCAAAGCGGAACGAGGATCAGCACCACCTCCTCCGCCTCCTCCTCCAAGTTTCAAGCCGCCCATACCCGGTGGTGGTGGCGGGCCGGGCGGTGACGGTGGTAACGGTGGGGGCGGTATGGCCATCTACAAAAAGAAAAAAAAAAACGAACACGATCCAATTAATCAAAAATAATGAAATAATGTATTTAATTTGAGGATTTTTTTTTTACTTTGGGGCAAGGAGCGCGTCTAAGTAGACGCATTTTAGGTGCACAACAGTTGGGCTTAGACTATGCGCAGTATTAGTGTCCGCCACGTTGCGGCCTTAACTCAAGACTGACTTACTGACTAAAAGACTGAGGCCACAAACTCAAGACGCGCTTCAGCAGTCTGAAAGCAGCAACTGTCGCCACCCACATGCTTTGTAAAAACAAAAAAATAACTCAGTTTTCTATACTTATTATTATTTATCTATATAAACTTGTCGCTTTTTTTGTTTTTCGGTGTGTGGTTGTTTCATGTCTTGTCTATTTTATTGTTGTTGTTGTTGCTGTTGTGGTTTGCTGTGGCTCTGTTTGGAGATTGACGCCTCGATAAAACTAAATGAAATCCAAAGCGCAAACAGCGCGTAAAATGAATGCCAGACCAAGCGAGCACAGTTTGACAGCCATTGGGTATTGGGTCGAAGCTCCCACAGCATCCAAAGGAAAGCCCACGTGCCCGCAGAGGTAACAAAAGGCACACAATATAAATCACAGTTACATATAATAAATACACTAAGAGAAATTGTCTGTGACCAGCTGACAGCAAAATAGATCTTGGATTTTTAAAGAAAGTGCATTCGTGACTATGGTTTAAACTTTGTCAAAATGAAATAAATAAGTAATATTATGGTAAATATTTGTACACTAAGAACAACTATAAGGATCGCCAGTTAACAGCAAAACACTTTGATTTTTAAAAACAATGCATTTCTGATTCTGGTTCAACATTTAATTGACAACCAGTTTGCCAAACTGAAATTGGGTTCACCCAAAATAAATAAGTAAACATGTAATATATCGCGATATATATATTATATACACTCAGGGAAAATTGTTGTTTAAGCTTTAAAGTTGTCAAACTGGAATCGTAACCGAAACCATTAAACGAAATTAACCGACTAAAATTCGACACCAAAATCAACGAGTTGGTCGAAAAATATGTTAGCAGTCCAAAAATATCATATCGAAATCAAAACCACTGCAAAATAAGGTTCTATGCCATCTGTCCACAGGTGGTGTTTCATCGGTAACAATTTTTTTTAAATTAGTCACTTAATTAAGTCAATAACAAGTCTGATAACTTTCGACCTCTAAGTATTACAACAGCTGATAAGAGCAATGAAAAACTGTGTCAAATGCAAAAACTAGTTGCGAATGCAATATTGTTTTAGTGTGTATTAAACGACTTTGGATCGAGATGAATATTCTAACGAAGACTGTCAAAGTAATTTGCATCGTTTTGATCTGTTCCCACACAGTCATAGACAATGTGAAGGTAAAAATTAAAGTTGAGGTTATCTATTAACTACTATTAAAAGTACAACTTGAATAGTGTCAAGATCTGGTAAATCAATTGGATATTTTGCATGAGACAGCACAGAAGCTACTAGATGGGTGAGAAATCTCCAAAGAGCGAGAGAAATTCTAATTTGAATTGTAAACTGAATATTTGACAGCCTCAAGGAACAGTTGGATGCACTTAAGGGATATGGAAATGCTGACAGTTCCGAATCTTCCAAAAGTATTACGACTATTTTAAGATTAGTAAAAATAAACCCTTTAGCTAAATATGTTTTATTGCACAGCTAAAATGCATCCTTCATCCTGTTTGACATCCTTCTTCAATACGAGTGGCATTTATACGATAAAAGTGCCTGTCTTGGAGCCTTTTCCCGTATCCTGCGACAATTGTTTAGCCGGATTTGGCTGGCTGGTGATTCAGAGACGCTTCAATGGCAGCTTAAGTTTCTTTCGCAATTGGGATGAGTACAAAAAGGGTTTCGGTAGTCTCGATGGTGAGTTTTTCATTGGTCTGGACAAATTGCGTGCCATAACAGCTGTGGAACCTTTCGAGTTGTACATTATCCTGGAGGACTTTGATAACGAGCGACGCTATGCGAAATTTGATGAATTTGCTATTGGCAACGAAGAAGATGGCTATGCACTTAATGTCCTGGGCGACTATACGGGCAGTGCAGGTGATTCATTGCGCAGTCATCGCAAGATGAAGTTTTCCACCTATGATCGGGATAATGATCGGGAATTCAACAGAAACTGTGCATTTCTACATGCCGGTGCCTGGTGGTACAATCAATGTGTGGACAGGTTAGAATCTCTTGAGCACAATTCAATATATTAATGTGTAAAGATTTTGTTATTTATGAAGTAACCTCAATGGTCAATATATTGATGGAGGCAAGTACGAGGAGAAGCTATTCGCTCGTGGCATGTGCTGGAGAGCCTGGCGTGGTCACAACTATGGCTACAAATTCACCCAAATGATGATAAGACCAAAATGCCGAAACTTTCCAGCTTCATTGCAAACCATCAATAGTCAGCAATATAGTTGCAATCATTTTCAGCATTTGCAGGATGACAAATAAAATTACAAATATTGTGGTCACACAATTAATCTCAAAATATTCCTCGACAATGCCAAAATTGTACAGCATTTATATTTTGTTAGTTTAAATATTACTCATATAATAATACATTACGTCGGATAAATATTATATAACAGACTGACGACATTCTGTGGCGAGCAAACATTATCAGTGCAATGGAATACTTGACCCATGTTTTAGCTTGATAAGAAATGCTTGCAGCGAATAAATAAAAAATAATGCTTGGTGAGATACCCTGTAACAAGGTAATTGTAATACATATTCAACATTATTTTTATATAGTGAATATGCCTTTTATACCTCCCAACTAATGGGTGCACATATAATCAGATCATTGCTTGCTTTACTACTCAGTCTTGATAACGAGCTCAGATCAGTTCTTGAGTTAAACGTTGCACACTTCAATTGGACAGCTGGATTACTCATATTGCGAGAGATTCTACAAATAACGTTGCATTCATGAATTGGAAAATCGGTATATCCATGCTGTTGTTACTCTCCCTTAAGGGCTTTCTTAGAGCGGATGAATCAACAAATGATGGAATTATGTCGCTTGCTCATTTGGAGGCATTATACGAGAAGGCTGAAGAATTGATTTCCAGGCAAGTTAAGCTTCTTGAAGAGTTACTTCCCAATTAAACACACTTCTCAGTTTAAAAGTGGAAATAAACCGTATGCAAAAAAGTTCCCGCTCAGAAGAAACAACGAAAATAGAAAAACAACAAGGTAGAAATGAAGAAATTGACAGCTATAAAATAAAATACTCCCGTATATATCTTGTGCTTCTTTAAGCTTATCCACCATCATGTCTGGCGGCGATGACCAACACAAATGGCATATATACCATAGAGGTGCCGGGTCTGAGACCTTTTCCAGTCTCGTGTGATACTGTAAAGTCTGGCGCCGGATGGACCGTTATTCAGCGTCGTCAAGATGGCAGCGAGAACTTTTATCGCTGCTGGTCGGAATATCGGACGGGTTTTGGCAATTTGAGTGGGGAGTTCTTCATGGGACTAGAGCAACTGCATCGGATCACAAATGCCGAGCCCTACGAACTGTTCGTACAACTGGAAGACTTTGATGGGGAAACGCATTATGCGAAGTACGATCGATTTGTGATTGCCAACGAATCTGAGGCGTATGCATTGCGTGTGCTGGGCAAATACACGGGAGATGCTGGAGATTCGCTGAGATATCACGTGGGAATGCCGTTCTCCACATTCGACAACGATAAGACGCCCAATCACTGCGCACTGAGATATGTGGGTGCCTGGTGGTATAATGACTGTCAACATAGGTGAGATAAACTTTTACTTGGGGGAATTCATTTCATTCTTGCAAAAACTGTTGTTCTCTTTTCTCTTTTATGCTTCATTCATTTAAGCAATTTAAATGGCCAGTATGTTGAGGGTGGCAATTATGAGGTAAAGTTAACGGGTCGTGGCATTTGCTGGCAGAGCTGGCGGGGCTATGATTATGGTTACAAGCTGGCACAAATGATGATAAGACCAAGGTGTCGAGCAGCTTCAACAGCGCACTAATTAATTTATATGTGTATATTTAGCGATTTCTTATTGTTTGCTGAATCATTTTGACTGCAGGTTCAAATCATAAAATTATATCGATCACTTTCCATAGCGTTTAAGCACACGAATTGTTATTATTTTTATTTGTATTTCCTCTATAATTTTTATTTACGTTTTATTATGATTGTGAACGTGTGTTTAACGTCGATGTTTGTGTATTAATTTTGTTTTTGCACTCGCAACATTTACAACCAAAAACAAATAGCGCCAAAAGTGCGTTGCGCTCAGCTCGCGAGTCAACAATCAACTGGAGAAAAACGGGTGCGCATGCGATGCCAAAGCGAAGGGAGAGCGAGCGCTCGCTGCCAACAGCATATCCAATAGAGAGCGGCAAAGTAAGCGCCAAGACTTAAGGCGGGGGGCGGATGAGACATAGAAACAGAAACAGATAGAGCGCGCGCATAAAATTATTTGTTAAGGTCGACGCGGACGCAATTAGAATTAAGCGTCGCTGTGACGTCAGACGTTTGATCGAATGCAGACACCATCGAAAGGAACAAAGCATGGTTAACGATAAAAGTAGAGACAAAGAAGACAAAACAACAGCAGCAGCAAAAGCAGGCAACAAACGCATTTCAGCACCTGTCACTCAGACAAAACGCTGATGATGATCGGTCAGCCCAAGAAAAAAGCGCTTAACTGTAACTCTGGGACGCAGTGCGAGTATGTGTCTGTGTGTGTGTGTGTGTGTAAAACGTGCGAAATATTTAAAGTCTTGCTTCATACTTGAGTCATTAAACGAGCACAGTGGGACGACTTCGGTAGTTTTGTGTGTGAGCCGCTGTGCACTGAAAACTGGAAACTCCTTAACTGTGTGTGCAACGTGATTCATGCCTTAAAGCTCTTGGCGACAGAGACAGAGAGACAGGCGTGACAGGCGAGCTTAATTAAATAGTTGTTGGTCATCATATTCTCGAGAGACCCTCTCAATAAACTCATTTCATTTCATTGGCACTCATATTAAGCTGAGCAATATATTTAGTCATCAAAAATATTTACATAAAAAATGTTTCCTTTTTTTTATGTATGTAAATTTGGTATTTAGATGTTAAATCTGAAGAAACAACAACACTGGAAAATGGAATAAGAACTGAGAAAAAAACTAAATAAATTAATACTATTTAGAGTTTATAATAACTTGACTTTCAAATTAAAGCTAACTCAACCTTACTAATTTAAATATTTTATTTTAAAACAGATAGATAGGCTGGTCAAAAACTTTTTACTTATTAGTACGAATCGTAGAGAAAACTTGAAGAAGCAGAAAAAAACTAAATTTATCTTATAAAGAGGGTTAATATTACCTTCACTTAAGAATTAGTCACAATTATATTTATTTATATACATATTGTAATATCTATATATTATACACATTGTAATATATATATAGTAATTAAAGAGAGACAGATAGGCTGGTCAATTGTGTTGCCACACTTTCCATGTTTTGATGTTGGGGGCGTTTTGCGGCATGGCAAGTTACGCAATGTTTGCGGTGTATTGTCTTACAGACAAACACTCTCAGATGGGTGCACCCCACTTCTCCCCAACCAGCGCTATAAACCACGAGGCCTGGGCGTGCATTACAAATAGGCGTGTTAACATTTAACACACAGAAACACACTGAATTTTATACTTGCATAACGGCCAATGGTTGTTAATTTGTTGACAGGGAAATCAATTTGCACGCGTTTCGAGCAGAAATCATTTCCGGAGAGGATCCATCAGCAACTAGCCCCAAAAAATAAATGCGTGCTGTGATGATTTGTCAAATTGTATTTGATTTTATAGCTATACACACCCAGCAGCAGCAACAACAACAACAATACACTCCCTGGTATATTTGGGGCAATTAACAATGACAGTTTTTTGTGGCAATCGAGAAGTTTCAAAAGGAAGGAGCGGACAGTTTATATTGGTTCGTATGTGAAAAACACACCTCGAAAACATTAACGTAAATTTATATAAAGGGAGAGGGAGCCAGAGGCAGGATAAGAAGAGTCATAAATTTATCCTGAAATTTTCTCACTGACCAAGTTTTCGTAATGGTTTTTAAGTTTATCATGACACAAGCGAATAATACTTAACACTATCTAACTAATGGTTTTTGTTCTGTGAAGAAACACCAGTCATTGAACTTGAACTACGGTGCATTATCAAATTCATTTGATTCTTACCCTATATAATACCAACAATATGCGGCAACCATCTGCAGAAAGTAGTCTTTGGCCAACTGAGTTTTTGCATATTTTTGCATTATTTTCGTTTTACGAAAACGATAAGTTTATTATAGTCTTGCAGATAAGATATCGCCCACTATACAAATGACTGGTGATTAACAACTTAAATTTTTATTAAATTGTTTTTCTTGAGTCACTCTGAAGAAAAAATTAAAACACTGGACTTGAGTTAATTGGCATTTATATAAACAAAACAGCTGAGATTTTAGCTACACACATTAATCAAAACAATTGCTTTGAATTGAATCATTTCTTTTGCTGAGATCAGTCAGAAACCAAATTTGCTTGTAATCAAAATGTTTTCTGGTTAATCGTCTCTTAACTACTTAACTTAAGCTGTAAGTATTAGTTCTGAAATGACGTAGAAATATAACGTTTTAAAGTTTTTTTTTTTTGGTTTAAATTGGCTTAAGTTAATAATAAATACCAGTTTTGGGATATGGATTAAATAACACAACTCATAAAATCTCAGCTATAAACTTTCGCTTTCGCATTCAATTTCTTTTTTGTCGTGTGCACAGCAGTTCGGCTTGCTCTTCTTCATGTTGTTGGAATGACAGACTGACTGACAGACAGACGGAGTCTTGGCCAGCGACCAACACTGTCCGTCTCGTCATTAATTAGCATTTCAATGTCTCTGCAACAATTGTAGAAAACACACACGAGTTTCGTGATATTTAATTGAAATTCCAATGTGATGTTAAATATCAAGAAAGTCAACGAATGGTAGATACCAATTAGCCAATTTTTAAATATAGTAAATGGCATAAAAGCTAATTTAAATACAGTTTCTAAAGGGTCTCCATAAAGGTACTGAATTGGTAGATAATATCTTAAATAGTTGTGTTTTTTTATTTTTTGCTGTTGTCATGAAACGATTTATATCGATATTGAAGTGCCTTCCTTATGCCGTTACATACTTCTTCATAACTTTATCATGGTCATCATTTTGAATGGGCTCAGGGTATAAAATATAGTATGTGACTGCAGTGCAAAACATTTTCAGAGGTGGCAAATAAACAAATGCGATTATAGCATCAGAGCCATTAATACATATTTAATATTATAAGTATATATATATTTATATATATATATATCGATGTATTGTACGTGAGTTTTGTTTACAATAAGTAAGCAAGCAAATATCTCTGAGATCATGTTGTCTATTTATTTTTTGACATTTTGCACTTTTTGAGAGGAGTTAATATTGTCAACGAAAACAAAATAAAATTCATGAGCAATCTTGTATGATTTGTTATGCATATCGTTGTGAGTCATAGCAATTTATCTGAAGATCGTTAGAATTAAGCCTAATTAAGTTCAAGTTAAAATGAAGTAAAACATATTTTAAATGATCAATGAATTACGTAAATTAAACAACACAATAAGTTGTATTTCAAATTATTATTGTTAACTTTACTCGACAGAATTTATTAACTAATGTGAAAACCAGATTCAATTACACAAAGCATACGACGAAAGCAGCCATGCGTCATGATTATGCACTAAAAGAGAGATCATTTTGCATCTTGGAATAAATCTTTCGACATAAGTTATATATATATATATATATATAAATTACCTGTTTAACTAAGAAGGATGACCAGCTAAGTTAAAATGTAAAACCTAAAAATCTAAAGTCTTAATTGTAATGATGATAGGAAGAGAATTGCATCTTCGACTGTAGAAATTGTATAACAACTGCTGACCCCGCATATACGATATTTATCATATGTTATGCTCATATTCGCTTACTTGTTGTAACAACAATAACAACAACAACAACAACAACAACATAAACAACAACCACAAAGAAAATGTGTCTATTGTTGAGTTTATTAAAATGCGGTTTCCAACACCGTCGCACTGTGCTTAAATAACTAACTGCAAAATATGTGGCATGTATATTGCAACGTTGAGATGAAAGAGCTCAATGACAACAACGGTGTAGAGTTCACTTTGGTTTTACATTCAACACAGTAATAATAACAACAACAACAATTGATGTAAACAATCAACTTAGCTCGCTGATGACTCATCATACATTGAGTGGGGAAGCGAAAAGCACCAAAATTGTTTGGGTTTTTGGAATACTCTCTAAGAAATACACAAAAGTTTAAAAATTGCAAATTTCGATCTAAAAACAGCAATGCTTAAAATAAGTTTATTTATTTTGAAGCACTTTAAGCAAACAAATCGTTTGTTTATTCAATTATTGTAAATATTGAGCTATATAAAAAGGGATTTCATATATTGTAGGGTATTTAAATATAGTTGCACACTTTGCATTCAGTTCCAAGCAGCTTGGCATGAGGGCATTTATTTAGTTATGATTCAGAGCAGGCATAAGGAAGTCCACATTTTGCTGCATAAATCACAAAAAATATAAAAGCCGAACGTGCCAATGAAACTTGACATCAGCTTAGAAATGAAGCGATTTTTATTGTTTGCTTTTTATATTTTTTGTTGTATTTTACAACACTTGAGGAAAATGGCCGCACAAGGTTGCATTTGTCAATTGTGACAATTGCATAGGTGCCCTCTGACTCACACACACACTTGTCTGTTATATTGAGTATGGGTGTGTGGGCGAGTGTTAGCCTGTGTGGGGGGTGCATTTTCCAACAATAGAAACCGTTGAGGGTCCTTGCACCAAACAAGGCCACAAAAGCCTACCCCCTAACGGCATTGAACTCTGTCTGAGACTGCAATTTGCATGTTTCAACATCATCAAAAAAAAGAAACTTGCAATCGATTAAATTATATGATGCTTATGATAAAGAAAAAAAGAAACTCCGCCTACTGTAAATAAACTGTTGCATGCAACTATATTATTAGTTAGTTTATGCGATTTTTGTTAAACAAATGTTCACCCTTTTTTAACACTATTTGGGGCTTGCGAAACTAAGTGGGCCGGGATTTTACTGCTTACATTTTAAGTAGTACTTTTTGCTCAACGTCTTCCACAGAAGTGTTTTTCTATTCTTTTGTAGTTTTACTTGATGTTTTAGTGCAACGCTCCCGGTGGGGGTAAGAAACAATAACAACAACAAAATACCTTCTCAGAGTAATTTTCTGGATACTTTGCCTATATGTGTGCTAGTGATGGAGGCATAAGTATTTTTGTACTTTTGCGCCTAGCCCAACCTAAAAATCAACCCCTACACGAGTGCCAGGCAATTGCAATTTTCCCGTGGACGGGAGCGCATTGCCCTCTTTGTAGGTCAGTGCTGGGGCCCTTTGCTTTGCGTGTTGTTCTTGTTGCGGCCGATTTCGTCATGCGTCGCGTGCAACGTTTTGCTTAATGCGATTAAACTGAAACAAATGACAACTGAGCAGCAGAGACAGAAATGCACACATGCTGATACAAATCAAAGCTTCAAAGTTTGTTGCACCCTTTGCCTATTAACTGGACCACACTTATTGAAAAATAGTACATACATATGTATTAAATCTTAAAATATCACTGATATTTTTATTAAAAAAAAAAATTATTAGACAAGAATTTAAAAATTCGCAATGAATCAGCATACTCCGAAGTAAATAAAAACAAACATAGAAATCATGCGGGAGAAGTGAACAGTTAAAAATCAACCACAATATTGGCAACTGGGTGTTGTGTGTATTATTCTTATCCAAAAACAAAAACGCTTCAACTGATATGCCTAGGCGGAATTTTTTTGTTTTTGCATTTGCATGGAACTTATTTGGCACGAATGCCAACGGCTAGTTAGAGATAAGATATGGAAGCGGACCAATGGTTTAGAAAACATTTATTATATATATTTAAATATATATATATATTTAATATTCGTATATCTAAATCCAGGTTATCGATAAGCTACAAAGAGGAACAGAGCGGAAGAGACAAAAAGCTATCGATATCACCTGACATTAAAAAAAAAACAAATTTAACATTAAATTTACTTTAAATCTGAGCAGGTGATGCAAAAACAAAATCTGAAAACAGGTTAATTTACAAACAAACTTACCTTGAAGTGGTTTGACAGCTGATTCGTTGTTGTTGTTATTGATACAGCAGCGACTCAATTCTCGATGGGGTCGTTTTAGTTGTTGTTGGTGTTGATAGTGCGAGGCGAAAGCCTTCACTTGCACTTGGCGATTTTGATGTTGCTGCACTTTGGTTCTGAAATATATATTCAAACAAAGAAGCCACAAATAAGAAATGATCCTAGCAGCAGCAGCAGACGGTGGCATGCATTGCCCAAAATGTTTTGAACGGTCTGCAAATTTTTAACCCGTTTGTTTTGATGTTAAAATAACACTGTTCTGTAATTTAATAGGCCTGATTAATGTTGACACGTAAGGCAAAAATCAAAATTCTTTACGTTTAAATGTGCCGAAAAAAACGTAGAAATTAAGTTGTAATGAACACACACAAATACAAATAAATACACACTCTCAAAAGAGCGCACACACACACGAGCAATGATTTTGATGCTTTCTCTGCCCCGCTGCATTAATATTTAATAAGCGCACACATTGCATTCATTGGCCTTATGTTAAATGCGTTTTACGCTTTTTGTGCATATTTCAATTTAAAGCCAATTGCTGTACATAGCACTTTTATTGGTGTTGTTGCTTCTTTGCATTTGTTTTCGCTGGCGTATGGTAAACGGGAAATGCAGAACGGATAATTGTGAAGATACAACCATGTAAAACCATCGCTGTGGCATATCGATATAGTTATCGTCCACATAATACCATTCATTAGAGATGGTAAGCAGTACATTGCTCCTCATTCTGCAGAATGACTCCACACTTTACAAATGCATTTAATTTAAAATTAAGATCATACTTTAACATTTTTATCCGTTTGAACGCAACTTGATTTTGCAACTTGGGTGCTCTGTGTGGTTTTTACTCTGGGCTTGGTTTGCTTTTCTCTATTTACGATTTTTTGGTACTGTTAAGGCGTGCTGCAACGATTGGTTCGATTGACAATTCTTTTGGAAAAGCAGAAATTTAAGTCGTTCTTGTCTTCGCAGTCTTCGGTAATGGAGTTCACGAAGGCAGCAGCATTTGTAAGAAACCTTGACAGCACCATATGATCGGGAGAAACAGCAGCAAAAGTTTCTGGAGTTTCTGGCGAGCTAATATTGCTCAGCAAATCCACCAAATGACTTTGCTTAGGAGGTGTCGTGACGGTTACTTCTTCAAATTTGTGATCATTATGTTGTGCGTCGGCCAAGCATGTTAGTTTTTTTTATTAAGGAGGATCTCCGTTTTAAGCATTTCCCCAATTAAAATGTGGTGCTCCATATTTTTAAAATGGACTAATTTAGTAAAATCAGTTTAAAGTTTGGCGACGATTACTTAAATGGAATCGATACACAACAATGTATGTAATTGTAAATTTGATTAATTAAATTGATTATGTTTATCTTTCAATATATATTATCAGCACTTATCTGTAAGTTCAGCACCAACCTTACTAACATCCTAATAATAATTTCCAATATGCTAATCATTTTTATATAATAAAATCGGAATAAACTTCGATATTTTTATCTTTTAACTTATCGATTGTAAAATAAGTTTTTTAAGTAGTAATCGACGCTATTTAAGTAATTGGCTCCAACCTCAAAAATTTTTTGTTTCGACGGAGCCTAAAAATTATTTTATGTTGCAAATATGGAGCAGTACAAATTAATTAACGCTGAGCTAATGGATCAGGTGCAAAGACTAAGAATATTAAATGGTGAAATGTTTAAAACGGAGGTGCTCCTAAAGCGACAAATACTGGAAGAACGTGAAACACGCTTGGCCGACGCACAATATAATGAAAACAAATTGAAATGTGCAGTCAAAACATTACTACAATCACTGGATATAAATATAGAAAGTTGTGTTGATCCTGCTATTAGGAGTAGAAGCCCACAGGCATTATCAGAAGATCAGAATAAAAGGCAGAGCATCGACAAAAGAGGGGATGTATGTTCCGAGTTGCGTCGAGCGAGCGCCTTACTTCGAAGAACTGTCATTTCATCGCCCAGCAGGAGGAGCAGTCGCAGTCAAAGTAAATCTAGTGTTATAAGTTGTACGGAAGTGAATGAGGAGGAGGAGGAGGTGGAAGAGGCAGAGGACGAAGAAGAGGAAAGTTCCAAGAAGAGCATTCATTCAGTAAGTAACTGAATATATTAAAAAGAAATATGCTATAATTATGTTGTCTTTCAGAATAATGTAGAGTCAACCGTCACGAAAACACCCGAGCCACGCCATTTGGTGGATTTGCAGAGCAATATGAGCTCGCCAGAAACTTCAGAATCAGAGGCGGTAGCTGAATTTGCTGCTGCTTCTCCCGATCACATGGCGATGTCAAGGTGTCGTACAAATGCTGCTGCCTTCATGAACTCTATTACCGAAGAGTGCGAAGACGAGGATGACTCCTTATCCTCTCCCATTTCAGTGAATGACACGGACGCAGAGAGTCGCAGAATGGATATATCAACATTGCCTCTATGTGATGTTACTAATAGAACGTTATTTCAGTTAAAAAGTCAAAAAATCACAAATGTAGACAGCAAATCGAGTATTGAGCAAAATGAGACTGATCGTAGTAAACAAGAGGCAAGATGTGCATCAAAGATCACAACAGCTCGGGGTAAATCATCGCGAGTCCCAATTCAAGAGCAGGAACAACAGGGAATAGAGCTTGTGAAGTGTGCTCCTCAACGGCGTTCCCCAATACTCTTAAAAATGCCAGATGGCTCGCTGAATGTGGATGCAACTCTTACTCCCCGCCGTTCCCAATTAAATTTCAGCGGTTTTAACGGAATTGTCAATCGACCCAATGATTGCAGCACACCTCAGGGGAATCAGGAAATAGTAAATTCCGAAGGGAAAATCACTACAAGGATCAAACACAGACGGAAACCCACAAAAAGCACTGCCGGCTTAAATCTAAGCGGGACAGAGCAGTCGATAGACAATAGCTCGGTACTTGGTCGTCCCAGTCGCAGTTGTCGACCCAAGTCCCTTAAGGAAGTCAGCTGCAAAATTAAAATGCGAAATAACTCGCAATAGTTTTATTATGTTATAAATTGTACTCAAATGCTTATTATTAGATGTTAAATGTGTTAAGGCGGAAATAAATGTATTGAGTGATTCAAACACGAATAAAGAAAGTAAGATTTAATATTTTATATTTGTATGTAAAGAGCAATAGCATTATAACCCCAGACAAATTGGTTAAATTGATATTTATGAAACATATACAAAAGAGACGTGGTGTAGATGAAACTACAGCCATAGGCTGAGTCAAAGTCGGACAGCAGGCTAACAAGTAATTGCACTTTGAATACAAAATGTTGACATATATATATACTACGTATATATTTCGCATATCTGTGCTCAGACAACCTCAAACTTGCCCTGACAGCAGCGAACTTGGCCAGGCGGCTGTGCTGGGCTTATTGACGTTGTTGGCGACTGTTCCGCATTCACTTTAATTTCTGTAATAATGTTCTGGATCTTGTTGATTATCTCTTGTGAGTTCTCATTCTCCATAGGTAACTGCTGTTCCTCCTCCTGCTGGTGTACCGCTGTAACTGGCTTTAGGTGGTCCGCTGGCAAGCCCAGACTGCCCACGAGTTGATTGAGTGCATCGATTTTCTCGCGCAACTGTTCGCGTTCCGCTTGCAGCAGGCGCATCTGTGTGGCCTTTTCGTATTCACGCTGCTTCAGCATGCGTCGCTGTGTCTGATAGAGAGCAATGTATTCGCCAATGGTTTCCGTTTCGCTTTGCAGCTGCAACACCAAATGCTCCAGGCTCTGCTTCTCCTCGGTCAGATCCGCCACGCGACTGATAAGTGTCGTGAAGCGTGATTGCAGTTTCTCAACAGCCTCTGCTGTGGGCAGCAATGGTGTCTCGCAGGTGGACAACTGATCGGAATGCTGCTCATGATGATGATGATGGTGATCCTCATGATGATGTTGATGGTGCTCTTCATGGTGATTGTGCTCGTGATCGTGTTGATTATCGTAATGATCGTGATGATCATGCTCCTCGTGCGCCTCCACAGCACCGTCTGTTTCCTCAGTTTCCCTCGCATTCTGTTGGCTGTGATAAACCTTCGCCTGCAAGCACGTGGAATAATTCAGTTTAGATTGCTTTAGTCACCCACTTAACCACTCCACTACCTACCTCGTAGTGCTGCAGTCGATCCAGTTGCTGCTGTTGCATTAGCTGCATGCGCTGCAATTCGACATTTTCGTGCGAGAGGCGTATCATTTCCTCATCCTTGAACTTAAAGCGTTCCTCGTTCGCGTGCAGCTTCTGCTCTATTTGGGCATAGTTGGAGCGCATCTCGCGATTGGCAAACTCCTCGGCATCCAGTTTATTGACCAGCTCCAGTTTGTCATTGGTCAGCTGAACGAAACGCTGCTCCAACTCATCCAGTTGCTGTTTCATGTTCACGTTCTGGCTAACGGCTCGCGATGCGGCCACCTTATCCGATTCCATCGTGGCCAGCAGCTTAACATGATCCGGTTGATTGGTTTGCAAGCGATGCAACTCCAGCTGCAGCTCATTCAGTTTGTCCTCCTGCAACTGCAACTGATCGTCTTGGGATTTGATTTTTAGCTGGAACTCGTGTCGCTCGAATTCCATGTCGCTAATACGCTCCTGAAGCGATTCTAGCTCGGCATTTGACGCTGGTGGCTACAAGAAACCTGTAGATGTAGTAATCTGAGAAATCTAATGCAAATTACTTACCACCTCCGGCTGTTCTGGCTTTGGTTGCGATACTTCCCTGGTCGATTCCTTGTATTGCGCCTGCAGCGCCAAATTCTTTTGGATATCTCGCTCCAGGCCACTCACATGCTCAACCAGCTGTCGCTCGCGTTCCTTAAGGTGGGCACACTCGTCGCCCAGTTCGGAATTGCGCTCTTTGAGATTGGCCACATAGTTCTGATACTGTACGGCCGCCTGCTCCTTGTCCTGCGTCAGTTGACTGACCATCTGCTGTAGATCACGTATCTGCTGCTCATACATATACTGGGTCTGAGTGAGGGTCTCCACCCGATTGTCCGTATTTACATTGGACTCGTCGGATAGTTGACGTATCTTCAATTGTGCCATTTCCAATTCATTGCATTTGTCCACCAGCTGCTGTTGCAGTTCATCCTGCCGTGCTTTAATCTGACCCAGATGCGCCTGCAGCTCGCCGAGATGCGTTTGCTGATCATCGATTTGGGCATTGGCCAGCGCCAGTCTGTGCTGTAGCTCAGCATTCTGATTGCGTTGCTGTTCGGCGTTGCCTTGCTGCTCCTGGTAATGCTGCTGCACCTGCTCCAACCGTTGCAACGCCTGCCCTTGCTCGGTGCGCAGCTCCTCCAGCTCCAGCTGACGCTCGCGGCACAAATGCCGCGTCTTGGTCAGCTCTGCATTCAGCTGTCCCTTTTCCGCAATTAGCACCTGAATCGCCTGTAAATTGGTTGTATCACCCTGTCCGTTGTGTGGCCAAGCCGATGCTGTCGATTCTGGCTGTGCAAAATAAGCTGCGATTCCAGTTGGATTCGGTTCGAGCGGTGGTGCTGCTGCAGCTGCTACTGCATCTGCTATTTGTTGTTCTGGCGTCTGCTGTTGTGGCTGGATTTCGATTCCGGCGCCATTGCTCAGGCTCAACTCGCAATCGGAACGCTCTGATAAATTGCTGGCAATGCTCACCGTTGATGAGTGCTCATCCATATTGTTATTGTTGCTGCGCTGCTGATACTCTTTTAGCTGTAAACACAAAAAAAAACAAAATCAATACAAGCCAGTCTTCGTTGGGTGTCCACGTCACGATGTTTTTATTCAGCAGCTTTTACCTTTTTACGTGCCGCAGCCAATTTCTGTGCTTTGGCATCCTGTGTTTCGTTCTGCATGGCCAATGGTGCAGAAGCTGTTTAATGAATTTTATTTCGGTTAATTGTCGAACTGATGCAATGGCAAATTTAAATGAAAATTGAAATTAATACAAGACAGCAGACACTGCTATCCCATCGATATGTTAAGGATGGAAGAATACACATCGATATACAAAACATATGATTTCGATGAAATTAATTTGGTGTTTATGAACTAGTTTTTTTGGTTCTTAGTTCACTTGTTTTTAAAGTATAGATTTTAGTCGTTCGATCAACACCCTTTATTTTTCTATCTCGTGCGCTTATTCGCAATTATCAAAACGAAGCCCCTTATGAAATTAGTGCAATAATTATGAACTTAACTTTTGAAATGGTTTGCAAACGTCAAAGGTTTTTTTAAAGTAATAGTATTTGAATCATATTTTATTGTCTGTATCAAGTTTAAATCAATAAAGAAAGTAAATTAAATTTCCAACAGAAAATATGTACAAATACTTACTAATAAGAAATGAAAACGACTCTCCAGGGCTGGCAACAGTCGATACTGTAATTTGAATACTTTATGCTTTTTACTCGATATCGGTGACAAGGGCGCGCGTAGATTTCAGTTCAGTTTGAGGTTTCAACGAATACGGGCTGGTTGATCTGAAACGCAACTCTCAAATGATGACCGTAACAAAATGGCTTATCAGCAGCAGCTTCCTGCTATATCTGACACTCCCACAGTATTTGGTTGCCGCCAAGGGGCGATATAATATAAGTTTTGCGCAGTTGGATACATGCGAGAGCATCGAGATCAAAGCAGGCAGTCAGTATGCGTACAAGGATTTCTTCCAGGTGCACACCATGAACAACAACAATATCATGTCGGATGAGCGCCTGCATTTGAAATTCTATGTTCTGACTGAAATGGATGCGCATATTTTGCTTTCGGTGACTGAACGACCCCGTTACAATGATCGCGTCTATGAAATCGGTAAGGAAATAACACTGTGAACGTAGTCAGAAAGTAATCTCGCTTTATTTCGTTTCTCTCTCATATATATAGTACTAGGAGCCGGAAAAAATACGTTTTCCGCCATTCGCACTAGTATGGGTGCGAATCGCGTTTCCACAAACCAAGATCCAAATTTGTTATCGGCATACGAGCCAACCCCCATTGAAATAATCCAATCAAAGAGTAAGCATAAAAAATTGAAATTGTTATGATATTTAGCTATGTGAAACTCGCCAAGTGATGGTACTATAGAATTTAAGTATCTAAATTACCATAACTTGGCCTTCTTAAACTATAATATATTCTTTCTCTATTAATCTGATTTCCAGATGGTGAATTATTCGTTTATATACCCGGCTTTAAGGAAAAGCCTCTACTGCAATATCTGGATGCATCCGCTCTCAATATCAACTACATCAGCTTCAGCACGTTTGGATCGAATAGTGCACGTTGGTTCTACGACTGTCCCTTTGATGGTTTCGGTAAGTATCAACAAATACTTATTGCACTTGAATTAATTGATTTTGTACATTTGCACAGCTAATGAGATGGAGAAACAGCAGCGGGAGCAATCCGTGGAAGAGCGTTTGGTGACCACGCTCATCCATCAGGCACAGAATCGCAGTATGCCCCAAGAGCTCAGTGAAATAAAATTCCATTTTCAAATGCAATCCTTGGCCTACGAGCAGTCCAAAGCCATATTGCGTACTCGAATGCAGCTAGTGTTGCAATGGCAGGATTCACGATTGCGTTGGAAACCGGAGGATTATGGTCAAAGGACGTCATTGATCCATCCCCATTTGCAGATATGGACACCAGAGCTCGTCATCCTTAAGTGGGTAACATTTGAAAATAACATTTGAAAATCGAATGACAATTTTTTTGTATTTATAGTGCTGCATGGGAATCGATGGGTGCAGCTTTGAAAATGTTTGAGCTGCATGTTTTAAGCAATGGTTATGTGACATTAATGGCCAGCAATTGGGAGGTGACTACGTGGTGTGCGGACACCGCACGGAATTGGCCCAACGAACGCATCAATTGCGACATTCAGATGGGCATTGAGCAGAATCAGGCCAGCATCGCTCTGATCTATGACAACGAGCGCAAGCCGATGGCGCCCAATGAACACGTTAACACACCATCTGGCTGGACATTTGTCGAGATCGCTGTCTCGCATGTGGACAACGCAACTGCGATGAGATACACACCAGATGGATACCTGCAGACGGTCGCTGGCGATGTGTCCATCGGATTTACGCTACAGCGAAACACAGCTTTCTATAGTCTCGTCTTCGTAATGCCGCTTTGGGGTATGTTTTAGCAATAATTTAATTTTAATTTATTTAAGCGTCTCATTGAGCAGTGTGTAAAATCCTTTTGGGACTATCGTTTATTTTACGTGGCTATCGGCGAAGTGCTCTGATACTCATTGTTGTGCTCCTAACTGCCTGGAATCTTATGTATCTGACGCGCCACGCCTCACCGCATTATGTGCCCTCCTTGAGTAAGTTTTGGGATATCTTTCTCAATCTGAACTCAGAGGTTAACTCTTACCCTTTATCTTTCCATTCAAGTGTCCGGCTTCCAGCATGTAATGCGAATTTCGGTCTATTGTTATTTGCTGCATATTGTTATAATTTGGCTCGAATGCTATCCACCACGTGCCAAGCCGTGTGCCTGTTTTTTGGCCATCATCAACTCAACACCGCTCCGTTTCTGCCTTGGGCTACGCATTTGTGACGTAAGTTTAAAATATTTGTATTGAACTTCCCTTAAAATAAAACATATTTTTAATTTTTTCATCCAGTCTACGGAATACTGTGATATTCAGGAGAAACCCTGGCGAGAATTGGCCAAAATGTTGAACAACATTAGCTTCATCATTATTACTATTTTCTTTGTCTTGATCAACTCTGTTGATATGGTTAGTGCGATAAATAAATAAAGACAAGAAAATAAAAATGTATTTCTTATGCAAAATAAATAATAAAAATTTCCTCAAGCATTTACAAAAATATATTAAAAAATTACTTGCGCATTTTGTTGAGCAAATCTAAAATAATTAAAAGTTTTTTCATCATTTGAAAAATATAATTTTTCTTTATTTGCAGTGATTGAGTCTTAAATAAATACAGAATATGGGAATTACAAAAGTAGTAGTTTTAAAAAAGGTGCCGCCAACAACTGCCCTCTCCTCTCTCAATTCTCCTCTCTATCTATCTCTTTCTCTCTAACTCTGTCAATCCTTGCTTATTCACTTGACCCACTTAGAACTAGTTCTTTTAGTTCATAGTTCACTTGTCTTTATTCGCAATTATTATTATTATTACGAAGCCCCTTATGAACTTCGTGCATTAATTATTAACTTAATTTCGAAATTAGTTTGCAAACGTCAACGGTTTTTTTTTTAAGTAATATTATTTGAATCATATTTTATTGTCTGTATAAAGTTTAAATCAATAAAGTAACCAAATTAAATGTCCAAAAGCCAATATGTACAAGTACTTACTAATAAGAAATGAAAGCGACTCTCCAGGGCTGGCAACAGTCGATACTGTAATTTGAATATTTCTGCTTTTTACTCGGTATTGGTAACAAGGGCGCGCGTAGATTTCAGTTCAGTTTGAGGTTTCAACGCATGCAGGCTGAATTTCGCAAATGCAATTCTCAAATGATGACCGTAACAAAATGGATTATAAGCAGCAGCTTTTTGCTATGTCTGACACTCCCACAGTATCTGGTTGCCGACAAGGGGCGATATAATATAAGTTTTGCGCAGTTGTATACATGCGAGAGCATCGAGATCAAAGCAGGCAGTCAGTATGCGTACAAGGATTTCTTCCAGGTGTACACCAGGAGCAACAACAATATCAAGCCGGATGAGCGCCTGCATTTGAAATTCTATGTTCTGACTGAAATGGATGCGCATGTTTTGCTATCGGTGACCAGTCAACCAAGTTCCACTGATCGCGTTTATGAAATCGGTAAGGAAATAACACTGTGAACGTAGTCAGAAAGTAATCTCGTTTAATCTCGCTTCTCTCTCATATTTAGTACTAGGAGGCAACAAAAATGAATTCTCGTCCATTCGCACTGCGATGCAGGGTGCGGTTAAGGCTTTTACAAACAAATACCCAAAAATGTTATCGGCACACGAGCCAACCCTCATTGAAATAATCCAATCAAAGAGTAAGCATAAAAAATTTAAATAATTATGATATTTATCTATGTGAAAACTGGCCAAGTGATGGTACTATAGAAATTAAGTATCTAAAAAGAGATTTTATTACCAAAATTTGGCTGGTTTTCCTATCAGTCACTCAGACACATTCTTCAACTATAGTTTACTCTCTCTCTAATAATCTGGTTTCCAGATGGTGAATTATTCGTTTATATACCCGGCCTTAAAAAGGAGCCTCTACTTCAATATCTGGACGCATCCGCTCTCAATATCAACTACATCAGCTTCAGCACGTATGCAACGAGTAGTGCACGTTGGTTCTACAACTGTCGCTTTAATGGTTTCGGTAAGTATCAACAAATACTTATTGCACTTGAATTAATTGATTTTGTACATTTGCACAGCTAATGAGATGGAGAAACAGCAGCGGAAGCAATCCATGGAAGAGCGTTTGGTGAACACGCTCAACCATCAGGCACAGAATCGCAGTATGCCCCAAGAACTGAGTGAAATAAAATTCCATTTTCAAATGCAATCCTTGGCCTACGAGCAGTCCAAAGCCATATTGCGTACTCGAATGCAGCTAGTGTTGCAATGGCAGGATTCACGATTGCGTTGGAAACCGGAGGATTATGGTCAAAGGACGTCATTGATCCATCCCCATTTGCAGATATGGACACCAGAGCTCGTCATCCTTAAGTGTGTAACATTTGAAAATAACACTCGAAAATTGAATGACAATTTTTATATATTTCTAGTGCCGCATGGGACTCGATGGGTGCAGCTTTGAAAATGTTTGAGCTGCATGTTTTAAGCAATGGTTATGTGACATTAATGGCCAGCAATTGGGAGGTGACTACGTGGTGTGCGGACACCGCACGGAATTGGCCCAACGAATGCATCAATTGCGACATTCAGATGGGCATTGAGCAGAATCAGGCCAGCATCGCTCTGATCTATGACAACGAGCGCAAGCCGATGGCGCCCAATGAACACGTTAACACACCATCTGGCTGGACATTTGTCGAGATCGCTGTCTCGCATGTGGACAACGCAACTGCGATGAGATACACACCAGATGGATACCTGCAGACGGTCGCTGGCGATGTGTCCATCGGATTTACGCTACAGCGAAACACAGCTTTCTATAGTCTCGTCTTCGTAATGCCGCTTTGGGGTATGTTTTAGCAATAATTTAATTTTAATTTATTTAAGCGTCTCATTGAGCAGTGTGTAAAATCCTTTTGGGACTATCGTTTATTTTACGTGGCTATCGGCGAAGTGCTCTGATACTCATTGTTGTGCTCCTAACTGCGTGGAATCTTATGTATCTGACGCGCCACGCCTCACCGCATTATGTGCCCTCCTTGAGTAAGTTTTGCGATATCTTTCTCAATCTGAACTCAGAGGTTAACTCTTACCTTTCATCTTTTCATTCAAGTGTCCGGTTTCCAGCATGTAATGCGAATTTCGGTCTATTGTTATTTGCTGCATATTGCTATAATTTGGCTCGAATGCTATCCACCACGTGCCAAGCCGTGTGCCTGTCTTTTGGCCATCATCAACTCAACACCGCTCCGTTTCTGCCTTGGGCTACGCATTTGTGACGTAAGTTTAAAATATTTGTATTGAACTTCCCTTAAAATAAAACATATTTTTAATTTTTTCATCCAGTCTACGGAATACTGTGATATTCAGGAGAAACCCTGGCGAGAATTGGCCAAAATGTTGAACAACATTAGCTTCATCATTATTACTATTTTCTTTGTCTTGATCAACTCTGTTGATATGGTTAGTGCGATAAATAAATAAAGACAAGAAAATAAAAATGTATTTCTTATGCAAAATAAATAATAAAAATTTCCTCAAGCATTTACAAAAATATATTAAAAAATTACTTGCGCATTTTGTTGAGCAAATCTAAAATAATTAAAAGTTTTTTCATCATTTGAAAAATATAATTTTTCTTTATTTGCAGTGATTGAGTCTTAAATAAATACAGAATATGGGAATTACAAAAGTAGTAGTTTTAAAAAAGGTGCCGCCAACAACTGCCCTCTCCTCTCTCAATTCTCCTCTCTATCTATCTCTTTCTCTCTAACTCTGTCAATCCTTGCTTATTCACTTGACCCACTTAGAACTAGTTCTTTTAGTTCATAGTTCACTTGTCTTTATTCGCAATTATTATTATTATTACGAAGCCCCTTATGAACTTCGTGCATTAATTATTAACTTAATTTCGAAATTAGTTTGCAAACGTCAACGGTTTTTTTTTTAAGTAATATTATTTGAATCATATTTTATTGTCTGTATAAAGTTTAAATCAATAAAGTAACCAAATTAAATGTCCAAAAGCCAATATGTACAAGTACTTACTAATAAGAAATGAAAGCGACTCTCCAGGGCTGGCAACAGTCGATACTGTAATTTGAATATTTCTGCTTTTTACTCGGTATTGGTGACAAGGGCGCGCGTAGATTTCAGTTCAGTTTGAGGTTTCAACGCATGCAGGCTGAATTTCGCAAATGCAATTCTCAAATGATGACCGTAACAAAATGGATTATAAGCAGCAGCTTTTTGCTATATCTGACACTCCCACAGTATCTGGTTGCCGCCAAGGGGCGATATAATATAAGTTTTGCGCAGTTGTATACATGCGAGAGCATCGAGATCAAAGCAGGCAGTCAGTATGCGTACAAGGATTTCTTCCAGGTGTACACCAGGAGCAACAACAATATCAAGCCGGATGAGCGCCTGCATTTGAAATTCTATGTTCTGACTGAAATGGATGCGCATGTTTTGCTATCGGTGACCAGTCAACCAAGTTCCACTGATCGCGTTTATGAAATCGGTAAGGAAATAACACTGTGAACGTAGTCAGAAAGTAATCTCGTTTAATCTCGCTTCTCTCTCATATTTAGTACTAGGAGGCAACAAAAATGAATTCTCGTCCATTCGCACTGCGATGCAGGGTGCGGTTAAGGCTTTTACAAACAAATACCCAAAAATGTTATCGGCACACGAGCCAACCCCCATTGAAATAATCCAATCAAAGAGTAAGCATAAAAAATTTAAATAATTATGATATTTATCTATGTGAAAACTGGCCAAGTGATGGTACTATAGAAATTAAGTATCTAAAAAGAGATTTTATTACCAAAATTTGGCTGGTTTTCCTATCAGTCACTCAGACACATTCTTCAACTATAGTTTACTCTCTCTCTAATAATCTGGTTTCCAGATGGTGAATTATTCGTTTATATACCCGGCCTTAAAAAGGAGCCTCTACTTCAATATCTGGACGCATCCGCTCTCAATATCAACTACATCAGCTTCAGCACGTATGCAACGAGTAGTGCACGTTGGTTCTACAACTGTCGCTTTAATGGTTTCGGTAAGTATCAACAAATACTTATTGCACTTGAATTAATTGATTTTGTACATTTGCACAGCTAATGAGATGGAGAAACAGCAGCGGAAGCAATCCATGGAAGAGCGTTTGGTGAACACGCTCAACCATCAGGCACAGAATCGCAGTATGCCCCAAGAACTGAGTGAAATAAAATTCCATTTTCAAATGCAATCCTTGGCCTACGAGCAGTCCAAAGCCATATTGCGTACTCGAATGCAGCTAGTGTTGCAATGGCAGGATTCACGATTGCGTTGGAAACCGGAGGATTATGGTCAAAGGACGTCATTGATCCATCCCCATTTGCAGATATGGACACCAGAGCTCGTCATCCTTAAGTGTGTAACATTTGAAAATAACACTCGAAAATTGAATGACAATTTTTATATATTTCTAGTGCCGCATGGGACTCGATGGGTGCAGCTTTGAAAATGTTTGAGCTGCATGTTTTAAGCAATGGTTATGTGACATTAATGGCCAGCAATTGGGAGGTGACTACGTGGTGTGCGGACACCGCACGGAATTGGCCCAACGAACGCATCAATTGCGACATTCAGATGGGCATTGAGCAGAATCAGGCCAGCATCGCTCTGATCTATGACAACGAGCGCAAGCCGATGGCGCCCAATGAACACGTTAACACACCATCTGGCTGGACATTTGTCGAGATCGCTGTCTCGCATGTGGACAACGCAACTGCGATGAGATACACACCAGATGGATACCTGCAGACGGTCGCTGGCGATGTGTCCATCGGATTTACGCTACAGCGAAACACAGCTTTCTATAGTCTCGTCTTCGTAATGCCGCTTTGGGGTATGTTTTAGCAATAATTTAATTTTAATTTATTTAAGCGTCTCATTGAGCAGTGTGTAAAATCCTTTTGGGACTATCGTTTATTTTACGTGGCTATCGGCGAAGTGCTCTGATACTCATTGTTGTGCTCCTAACTGCGTGGAATCTTATGTATCTGACGCGCCACGCCTCACCGCATTATGTGCCCTCCTTGAGTAAGTTTTGCGATATCTTTCTCAATCTGAACTCAGAGGTTAACTCTTACCTTTCATCTTTTCATTCAAGTGTCCGGTTTCCAGCATGTAATGCGAATTTCGGTCTATTGTTATTTGCTGCATATTGCTATAATTTGGCTCGAATGCTATCCACCACGTGCCAAGCCGTGTGCCTGTCTTTTGGCCATCATCAACTCAACACCGCTCCGTTTCTGCCTTGGGCTACGTATTTGTGACGTAAGTTTGAAATATTTGTATTGAACTTCCCTTAAAATAAAACATATTTTTAATTTTTTCATCCAGTCTACGGAACACTGTGATATTCAGGAGAAACCCTGGCGAGAATTGGCCAAAATGTTGAACAACATTAGCTTCATCATTATTACTATTTTCTTTGTCTTGATCAACTCTGTTGATATGGTTAGTGCGATAAATAAATAAAGAAAAGCACAAAATATATACTATTAAAAGATTTATCTTAAGAAATGTGATGTTTACTATTTATTATTTTTTAAAAGACAAGAAAATAAAAATGTATTTCTTATGCAGAATAAATAATAAAAATTTCTTCCATCATTTACAACAAAATTATTAAAAAATTACTTGCGCATTTTGTTGAGAAAAATCTTATATAATAAAAAGTTTTTCAACATTTGAAAAATATAATTTTTCTTTATTTGCAGTGATTGAGTCTTAAATAAATACAGAATATGTGAATTACAAAAGTAGTAGTTTTAAAAAACGTGCCGCCAACAACTGCCCTCTCCTCTCTCCACTCTCCTCTCTATCTATCTCTTTCTCTCTAACTCTGTCAATCCTTGCGTACTCATTTGACCCACTTGCTCATTATGCTCAGTGCTGGAGTGCTTAATGATAGCCATAGCTGTGATCATCGTAACCACCACCATATGAGTAAGACGGAGCAGCGGCATATGATTTCAAGAGCGTTGGTTGGTAGCTAATCGCTGGTGCGGCATAAGATTTGACCACAGCTGGAGCAGCATAGCTGATGGCGGGTGCAGCATAGGATTTGACTATGGCCGGAGCGGCGTAGGACTTGATGACGGGCGTGGCATGGGAAACAACCTGGCAGCGAAAGGCAAGAAAAATGATGATTATATATATTAAATATTATAATAAATGAATGAAACTGTGTTAATTCAGTTGAGTAAGGAAAAAATAAATATATAAATTAATTTGTTCGCTGCTCAATTGAAAATGTATAATAGAAAATGTGAAAATATGAAATATAAAATAATTAATAAAATAAATAAATAAATTACCCATGTTTTTTAATTAATTTGTTGTACTAAAAAAAAAGTGTTTCATCAATCAATTTAATTTAAGAAATTTGTTATTTTTTAAGAGTTGCTATTTGCCAAAAATCTTGGTTAACACATCAACACAATTTCAATCAATCAAAAAAGTTTTTTTTTGGATACTTACCGAACTGAAGTGCGAATAACTGGTGGCTGGTGCCTGGACAGCTTTAACGGCAACTGGTGCTGCATATGACTTGACCAATGTGGGTGCCGCATAACTGATGGCCGGCGCGTAAGATTTGATGACCGGAGCTGGAGCCGCATAGCTAATGGACGGTGCATATGACTTGAGTACGGTGGGCGCTGCATAGCTGATTGCTGGCGCATAGGATTTGATGACCGGAGCAGGCGCCGCATAGCTGATTGCTGGTGCCGCATGCTCGTAGCTAATCGAAGGTGCCGCATGTGCGTAACTAATCGAAGGTGCCGCATAGCTTATAGCTGGTGCTGCATGTCCATAACTAATGGCCGGAGCACTGTGACCCAGGTCGTAATCAAGCAATCCGGGTGCGGCGCTCGCAGCGGCCAACAAAGTGGTAAGAATCTGTCAGCAGATTAATCGCAGTTATATATATATATATATATTTTTTTTCTTTTTTGTGGCAAGGATATCGAATCCTGCTGCTGCTGCTGCACTCACCAATAGTTTCATGTTTAGTTCCTTTTTTGATTTTATTTTTTCAGATGATGCCGTCGTTGATAGAGAATTGCAACTGTAAATTGAATGCGTGCATTGAGTTACTTTTATACTGTTGCAGACGAGGCACGCAGTCGGACAATCGGACTGGACAGATGACTAGCTATAGCTAGATAGCCAGGCCAGACCAGGCCAGGCCTGGCTAGGCCAAGTCGACAACGATTTCGATCTCGTCGTTCAGAGCGTCAACAAAAGCGGGCCACAAAACAGCACCAATTTGTGAAGTATCTTTGAAGTGGACAACAACAATTTTGTCTGAATGCGATCTGTGATTCTTGTTGTTGCTGGTGCTGATGATGACGCAACAACTTAACTTGGCTTGAATCTGCTTCAAATTGGCCACCAAGGCAGACCACTTGTCGTCAAAGGCGGCAGGCAGCCATTGAGCAAACCTGGGCTGGGATTTTCTTGTATTATTTTTGGAGCTGACAATCGCTCGGGATTTAAATTTAGAAAGTTAAATTCGTTCAGAATCCTGCAAAAAATAAAGTTGAGCTTTTCTAACAATAAAAAAGCAGATTAAATATTTATATATATTATGTTCAAGGCATACATTTTTGCATAATATTTTATTTTTTTGCTCAAACTTCAAATGAATTATGTAAAATTCGAATTACAATATTATTTAACTAAACTAATTTTTATTTAAATTTTTTAAAAACAAAATAAAGAAAAATTAAGCAATTAAGCAATAAAAAAAAATCTGGTATAATTTTTTCCTGAATCTTCGCTCTAAATAAGTTAAATAAGTTGTCCGCTAATTAACCAAATATTTGCCTAGCTGGACAACCTTCTAGCTATATAAGTGCCTTTATCTGGAATCCCGTCAAGAATGTTGTCTAATTGTTGTCAGCTGTTCTTAGTCTGGGCACTGCTTAAAAACGCCAACAAGTTGACACGGCCAAAAACTGCATAATTATCATTGGTTGCCACATAATGAACACAAACTGAAACAAAAAAAAATTCCAATCAAATATTTCAAGCAATCTTTATAGATTAACAGTGCAGCATTTGCTGTCGATGGCAAAATGCCGCAGCGTGCCACATTTGACCATATTTGGATGTTTAATGCTTAACAAAATTGTGATATTTTGTTGCTGTATTTGTTGTTATTATTATTATTATTATTGCATTTACACAAAAGTTGCCCAAAAGCCACGCCAAACAATTTTTGAGCAACATAAAACATTTGGAGTACATAAATATTGGCAACTCGTGGGATTTCTATGCACAGTGCTTAACCCTTGTGCTGCCCCCGAAAAGTTGGATGGAAAAGTTTCTGGAACGATAAGTTATTTTTAGAAGTAGCAGTAATAACCAGATTGTAAACATTGTGGGACCCGTATTTTACAAAAGGAATTTCATCTGGTGTTGGCGAATATTTAGATAAGCAAAGAATGTTTCCGAACTAAGAATAATTTCCATATAAAAAAATGTCTTGGTATAAAGCAAACCATAGGTTGAGCAATATTCTGAGTAATACACTGAGTAATACAACCGATTACAGTTCAAGTCTAAAAAATGTCATTCGAGCAAAATATATGTGTTTAATTTTATGTAAGTTCTAAATAAATGTTTGCAGTTTAAAAATTGCTTATGCATGAGATAATCCAACATCGAATTTAATTAGATATCAAACATGTATCTAATGTAATTAAAAAAAAAAAAAAATTAAATTAAAATGATTGCGGGACAAATGAACCCCTCGAGATAAATCATGTGTTGTGCTCAGAAGGTGAGCGAGCGAGTTAAAATGACGCAGCTGTTTTTTCTTTTTTTTTTTCTTGCGACGTTGCTGATGTTGAAGCCTCCTTTTCGAGTGGCACGCATGCAACACAAACACAAATACCGCATGGCAACTCGACAGACATTTAGACTGAGAGACACCTGTGCTTAGTTCATGCATAAATCATGCCAAAAGTATCTGATTTATGTGAAATCTATTAGCAAATATTAAGTCAATATTACAATTGTCAGCTGTGACCAAATTGTGATAGTCTTTGATCGAGTCTATAAATAAAAGATTTGATGCCTGCCCCACTTTTGGACAACGTGAAAATTACTTTCAAAAGTGTGCAACAATATTTTTCCGGTTCTTTTTTTTTTTAATGCCAATTGGTTCAGTTCAGTTCAGTGCTCAAACGTGGCCAAGAGAAGGGTTGTAAAATCGAATGCCGAATTGCCCATTTTGCCAGTGCAACAGCCAACATGTGGCACTAACTATGTGCCACTACCATGCCATAAGGTGCCTCCCGGCTGGCTGGCTGTTGCCCATATCCAAATAAAAACGACAACGACACATTTGGTAATCTCGGGCGGAGCACGCACCAAATTAGTGCAAAATGCTTGAGAAGTGACGTGCACAAAGACGGAGCCTAATCAACGAACCCAATACCAAAATCCAAACCGCAGTTTTTTTTTTATATATTTGGATACCCTGTAACTGTTACTAAAATGTCTGTTCAATCGTTGCAATAACTAGAAAATTCGATTATCATAATAATAAAATATAACATATTTAAGTTTGACAAGCATTTTATTGCAGAAGATTTTCATACAAGCAACTTTTTCCATTTGATACCATTTACTTTCCCAGGGTATTTACTAGTCGAACCTTATATTTTACTTGTTATTTTTTTTCTCGATTGCCATTGCACAATACGAAGAATTTTTTGACGGCGAATGTCAGACATTTTGTGGTCTGTGATTTCATCGAATGCTCACGCTTAACCCGGCGTATGCGTATTTTTTGCTGTTGTTGGTTTATCTTAGCTCTATTTGAATTTTAATTAATTAACGCAGGCAGCAGCAGCAGTCAGGCTATTTGCTCTGCAAATCGCTTGAAGCAAATGATGACCAACATATATATCTATGTATAAACCGCTAGAGTTGATTAAACTTGAATAGCATACATAAATTTCAAGTAACGGTTATTTGTGGGTGTGTTAAGGTGTGCTAGCCCAGTTGATACCCTAGAAAGTCACAATATAAAAATATGCAAACATTATAATTTAGTAAAAATTCTGCTCAATTTTTGAGTTATGAATCAACTTGAATTTTATAATATTTATATTTTTAATAGATTTGATTGGTATTTATAATAAGAATATCAAATTTATTAAGACTCAACAATTAAGAAAAACCTGACTCATAGATAACATTTTCCCAAAAAACAAACCATTACAAATTTTTTATAATTAAAATTATGTTTATAATCTAATACTTAATAAAATATGTAAATACCATTTAGAACAAGTTAAAGACAAATGCAAATAAATTGATAATATTAAGCCTATTCGGCTTAGCCAAAAGTTGTACAAGTATGAACAGAAGCCAAAACCTGTGTTGCACTTTTTACATATAACTGGCTGCAGACGTTAATGAATGAATCAATGAAGTGGAGCTGCTTCTGCCAAACTGTTGAAATGTCAACAGCAGCTGGCCAAGAAATGAAAACGGCCACAAAGTCAAAGTGTTGCCACAGACTTGAAACAGTTTGAAGTGTTGAGTTGATTGCATTTGGTAATTGAGGACGGGTCTCAGCGACAGTTTTTATCAGGCGCTGATGGACTTGACTTCTTATCTAACCTGAGTTTAACTGCACCAAGTGGGTCTGTAGTATCCAAATACGACTATGCATTTTGGCGTAACTCAGACTTAGTAATATTAACACCTTGCTAGCTACTTATTTTTATCGTCACGAAACATAAAATACCTTTAATTAATGGAAACAATTGTTTATTGCATAGCAAACTGCTCACAATAAAGTGATGTCTAAAATAACATTGCATACTTTTAGGCATGCTCGATCCACAAAACGAATTTTAATATGCTCCAAAAACTATGCAACAAATTATTTTTGGTATTGAAAATATCGAACTTGGCATAATATGCATACATATTTTATTTTCGAGCATATATGTTTGTGCGACAAAAATTCAAATTATTGAATCTAATCTAATTTTATTTTTTATTATTAATCAAATGCATCTACTTACAAATTATTAATACATATAATATCACCAGCAACTAAACACTCAGCTACTTATTTATTTTTTAAAGTGCAGTCTATAACAAGGTTCTGCTAGCAAAACTTGACTTAAAAATATCTAGATTCCTTGTTATTTGGATATATTCCAATTGAAAGTTGCTCCAATTTAAAGGTTATTCCAATTGGTACCACAATCATTGTGAGCACCTGCTCCCTATCCGAGTGCTGCAGATTATCGTTCTTCTGTAATTTGTATATGTTTAAATTTAGATCAAAGCACTCAACAAACACAAAAGCACACACACACACACACCTATGCAGTTAAATGTTATCCGGTGTGAACATTTCAAAAAGGGGGAGGGGAGGTGGAACTAAATGACAACCCTGTTGAGTTCGACCAGTCGACGAGTCAGAGTGTGAATGAATGCACACTGACCTTAAAATACATATTTAGACAAGACACTCTCTCAATAATAGCGCAAGGATGGGGAAAAGGTGAATGATAGAAGAAGCACAGTTGGACTATTGATTTTTTATGTTTTAAAATAAATCTGACAGCGAAGGTGTGTGCAGAAACTTGTGGACTAGATTAGCAAATCAAAATTATTATATTTATTATATTATACCAAAGAGAATGCAAATAAGTAAATATATTGAATAAAATCACTGACATTGTTTGGCTTACAAATTTGTAAAACTAAACCTATTCATCAAACTATGAGCTAGAACTTCCAACTCACGCACAGACACACACACACACACACACAGAAATCGCGTCAGAGGTTGTGTGTGCAGTTTGAAATTGAAGTTGCCTAATAACTTTAAAAACCCAAGCAGCTTTAATGGTCATAATTCGTTGTGTGGCGTTGCCCACATCGATGGCGTTGATGGCAATGACGTTGACGATGACGATGCCATAAACAGCAGCAGCGTGACAGAGACAGCAACAGAAACAGCGAACCTTAAAGCCTAAAGTCAAAGGAGTGTCGTGTGCGCTGCTTGCTGTTGTTGTTGTTATTTCTGTTATAAGTAGTTGTAGCTGTTGTTGTTGTTGTTGTTATTGCAGGTACTATTGACATTATTGATGGAAATTCTTTTGTGTGTTACGAAAACAACAATAATAAGTAAGGAAAAGAAAGAAGTTGTGTTCGGCGTAGAGAATTTTTGAATACACTAAAAAATTACTTAAATGGGCTTTTAGTGATCAAAATTTCAAAATTATAGTCTACTGTTGTTTATATATATTTTGTTTCATTTTTATTACGTACATAAAGCAATAATGCATTTGATGGGGAAACCGAATGATTATTACAAATTTATTCTGATTAATACTATTATTATTGTTTTGATTATTATTATTATGATGTTTACTTTTTTTATTGATTTGAAAAAGAAACATTATAAATTTTCTAGTCTCTCTGCTTGAAGCACTAGTTCATTGTTTATGTTTAGGCTCAAAGTTAAGTCTTATTGTGTAGAACGAAAATCAATAGGCAATATTTAGCTCAGCTCATCTCAAGCTGCATTCAAATACGAATAATGCCCAAGCGACGAGTGTGTTGTGGTGAATGGAATAAACGACTTGGCGACTTGGCGACTTGGTGACTTCATGTTTACTCTTTCTTAGGCAGCAAATGAAAGCCAAACGTGTCGCGTATGTGGACAGGTGCATATCAATGTGTGTTGCAGTGTGTATGTGTGTGTATGTGTATCTATTTGCCTCCCTTTTTTCGTTTACCGTCCGCGTCTGTTTCGAATGCAAGCCAGACTGAAAGACTCACACCCAGAACGAAGAAGAACGAGACTTCAAGTGCGTGCCCCAGCCAAACAGTTATGCAAATCATGAAACGGAGGCCGTTTTCTCAAATTCCCCACACTCCTACTCCACTTCCACACATAAAGCTTTTCGGTCTCAGTCTGCATGTGTGCTTGTGTGTGTGTTTGTGTGTGTGTGTGTGTGTGTATATTTGTGTGTATTTAGCGCCTAATACCCAAGTTTATGTCGCTTAATTATAGCCTTTAAGCAGCCGCTGTTTAACATGCTAATCGCTGGAGTGCTTATGCTTCCCCAACATGTACGAAAAAACTCCGCCCCGCACTTCGCCCAACTTCATCTCCTGTGTGTTGTATCAAATGACCAGCAGCTTTAATTTTTAAGTCGACAGCCCGCCAGCACTCGAGAAGGCTCTCTCTCTCTCTCTCTCTCTCTTCTCCTCTAATCAAAAGCTGTGCGGCTGTGTGGAAATTCTAGTAGCTTGGGAGCGGAAATCCGCCAAATCGGCTGCGAAAGTATTTTTTGATGACCTTATATGGCGATAATATCTATTCTTACACTTAAAAAAAAGAGCTTGCAAAAAAGAACTGGAATTTCGAAATACTAGAAATATTTTGCAAATTTCAGAAACTTTTATTCAAAACATTTCAATTTTTGAGTACTAACTAAAATTTTGAAGACATTTATTTTCTAATACATATAGCAAGGTACATTTGGCGATTTGTAAGTATGAGTATTTCTTCAAGCCTACTATTCCCTAAGAGAAATTTGGAAAAATGCAAAGTTCTAGATCTTATTTAACTACTGAAAATAAATAAAATTTTAATATTTATTTTCAAAAACAAAATTTTCTTGATAAATATGACGAGCAAATTTTGACGATTTATTAAATGTAAATTGCCAACTTTTTTCTGCAGTGTTCAAAGTACATATCACGATAAATCGTTTAAAAATTGACTGGATATGCAAATGACAGTCCGCAGTAGTTTCAATTATGGCCTCAAATCGAAATGTAATTTATGCTAACTAAGCATGGGCGTAAGATCAGATCGAACATTTTTCTTATGGTTCATTTGGTATAGGCGATTGTTGTCGGCCAAATTAGCGGACACAGATCTGCTTTTAATGATCGACAAATAGCTCCGAAGCATTGCCGATTAATTTGCCATAAATGTTCAGCTTTAATTTCTTGCTTTATTTTTTAAGCAAACTGGAAATTTGCGTAGAAACAGAACTATTTTGCGGGTATATTTTAGGTAGATATAAATTTATGGCTTAAGTGTCAAATTAGATTATTTTAATACTAACTTTATGGATATTGATATTTTTATTCACATCTTTGTCGAAACTCTTTTTATATAAAGTGCAGTAAATAAAATTAGACTAATAAATGTCTACTTACCACTCTTTTCAAGTATATATCTTACTATGCATATTAATATTTATTTTTGTTTAAGTTAAAACACCGACTCATTAGCATTGTAATAACATTTAAAATAACAGCGTCAGAGCCGTCAGCTTTGTGTCTGACAGCACACACTTGTTGAGCGGCAGCCTGTTGCTCTCTGGGAGCATTTAACATTTGATATTGCGTTAACAGCGTTCTGTTAATTTATCAAACAAACAAATGGCCTATCCACAGTTGGCTTTAAGATATTAATTGTTTTAATTTCATAAAATATCATTTTGCTAATCTCCTTGTTAAATTTCCTTTAGAGATTGTTTCTAGTTGCAATATTTCTAGTATACCAATTTATTTCTTAAATTTAAAATATAGAACTTATTGTAATAGTGAATGGTTTTTGTTTACTATGAAGTCACACTTATTATTTAAATTACTTCCATTTTAATAAATCACTTTATTAATGCTATGCTTTTATCTCAGCTCTGACAGATCTGTAGTCTACAACTCCAAAAGCCAATAACAGCAATTCCAGATATGGACCCGCATGCAGGCTCCCACATAATACACGCAACACACTGTGTTGAGTTGGCTCTCCAATGTTAAGTTCGCTCGCTCACTAGTTTCATTTCAGCAGCGAACGTGGAGCAAGTTGGTTGTGTCGCGCTTCGTTTTCGGTCTGCCGCTGTTTCTCTCTCACTCTCTCTGTCTGTTACTGCCTACAATTTCGTGTTTTGTTTGGCTTTTGTGTGCAGCCACAGTCTGCTTTATACGGTACAAGCGCCAAGCTCCAATTCAAAGACGTGCGCGCTCTTTATGCTTGCATACGTGTGTGTGTGCGCGTGTGTGCTTGCCTTCTGCATTTCAACAAGTGTTTCATTTACAGAATGCAAAACAAATAAAAGAGAAGCAGCAACAAACAAATGACAACAACAAGAATAGTGTTTGATATTGGCAATGCCAGCTTATCAGAATGCACACATAAATATTGTGAATAAATATAACTTTCTGCTCCATATCTGGGCAAGTTCGCTTCTAAAGAAAACATATAATAAATATAATAATAAATTTGCCACGCTAAGCATTTAAATTTTGCAATTGTTTTGATAAAAGCCCGGCTGATAAGTAAGCCATTATTATAATTCAGACGCTGCATAACGAGCACATGTCAACAAACGTGCACAAAAACTAAAGAAAAAAAAGGAAAAATCAAAAACTCAAAAAGAAAACCGATAAATTCTTGAGCTCAATTAATGTGCAAATAAATAAAAAATATTTAGATACAGAAAAAATAGTATTGACTATTGCAAATATAACAATATACATATATCTAATATTATATCAATAGTTATTAATTTTTGAGTTATGCAATCAAATATCTGTCATTGTTGTCATCCAACTTCCATATAAGCTTTGATTGATTTCTGATTGTGTGTTACGTAAAAAATAAAATTTGAAACAAGTAACCAACTTCACAAAGAGACTCCCTAATGTCAAGGTATTTTTTTTTAATATATATATTTTTTTAATTTTGTAAGTTTCCTATTTCATGCTTGACCTCCATTTGCGTATTACGTTATGGCTTGAAATTAAATGCCTATTCTACATTTTTGAATTATATTGTATAATGGAAATATAAGTTTTTGCTAAATACTTTTGTTATTTTTTCTGTAGTTCGTCTATCTAATTAATGATCTTTATTGAAATTGCAGACCAAGTGCTCAATACGATCAATTAATGAATACTTCTAATTGAAGTCATTGCAAATTGCGTGATAAAGAAAAATTTAAACATTATTAAGCCATTGTGAATCATAAAACTAACTAATGACTACACATGAAACCGTGGTGCAAACAAAAAGCAACAAAAATTGAAAATTGGCAACTGCAAAATCAACTAGTGGATTTTCACAATAATTTAATGATAGCAACATATTTTGAAAATTCAATTTGCAAACAATAATTTATTGCGATTTTGAAATCGTTTGGAAAACGGTAAGTTGAGTTTATTGTAATCATCTAATTAGATTAATTAATTAATTAAGATTCTATTTAAGCACGTGAAGCAAATAAAAAAGTTACATATTCTTTAAATTTTGACCTAAAAATATATGCGTAAAATGTAAAATTGTAAAACTGCTTAAAACTGGAATTAATAAAGAGCATTTATTTAAAAATTATGCAGACATCTTGCTCTGAACTTGAGAAGTGTTGAACCTGTTGTTGTATTCAAATTTTGCACAAGTTTGCTCATCACAAATGATTGTTGTTTGTTTTTATCATCCACTTAAATGATTCGGCTTAGAAATGGCCATAACTTCTGAACTGTTAACACGTTATTCTGTATCATCCATTATGAAAGATTTTATTTAAATTTTGTCAACTTTATTTGTTTTTTGCAATCAATTTTAGGCACAACAAAAACTATTCTTATCTGGAATTTATACCTCTTTCAAAGATGCTAATAAATAAAACATTTTTTAGGCTTCTCTTTGAAAAGCAAAACCCAGCTCAGTTAGCTGTCAATTTGCAGTTGAAAAACAATTGAACAATTTTGTGCGTGTTTGAGTTGAACAACCCAAAGCACACCGCAACGCGCAACGCGCAACGCACAACGCGCCACTGAAAGCGAGTGGTAACAAAAAAGTTAATGTATTTACACACAGATACATACGTATGTGCGTATGTGTGTGTGACACATGAACTTCACAATCTTGTACGCCAAGATCTAATGTCATTAAATTCGACCAAGGTTAAACAAAAGTTGCCCGACTCGGAAACAAACTTTTCATTTCATGATCGCTCTTGCACCTGTCCGTCTCTCAATCAGACTCTGATCTCTGAGAGAGTGATTTGAGATTTGTGAGTGTGAGTGTGGTTTTGCCTTAAGCGTCAACAGAAACTATCAACATATATACATATATTGTATACATATTTATTTATATATTATTAACTACATTAACACAGCATGGCTTGCATTTGTGGCAAAAAGTGTTCACTGTTTTGTTTGGTGATTAGCATCTGGGCCACAATTCAGCTGCTGTTGATGGGCATCGCATTTACATCGAAATCATTAAGCTTGTTAGAATCTCTGCCGCTGGAGGAGCACTATGGCACTTTGGAAGAGTATCGCTCCGATGCTGATGGACTATACGGAATGCTTGCAACCAGATGCTACGTGGTTGCCTTTCTTTACGGATGCTTTATTTTGATTTCCTATGCATGTTTTTGTGTGCGCAAACGACGGCAAAACGATAAAATGAATGAAGATCGAAAGAAGCAAAATGTCTGATATTCAAATACATAATAGATGTCATAAAGCATAATGTGTTTAACAGTTATACGACGCTATATTGCAACTTATTCTCATCCACCCACAGTAAAAAACACCTACACACACACACCACACACCACACACACACACACACACAGAGATACACCTACTACTACTGCAGATCGTTTACATATGCAACGGGGAACAAGTTTGTTGACCGCATTCTCGACGTGACGTGACGTGATTAGCTTCTCTTTAGCTTCTTTATATCTCTCTCTGTCACTCACTCTTTCTCTCTCTCTCTCTCTCTCTCTGTCTGTCTGTCTGTCACCGTGTCTGTGTCTTTCACTGCAAGCGAACTACTTTTGGTCTTGTCTTGTCCAGTCTTTATTATTATTATGCATTCGTCTCAACTTATTCAACAATTTTGACAAGTTTCTTGTTTGTTGTTGTTACTGTTGCTGTTGTTCTTCTTATTGTTGTTGTTACTGCGCACGTGACACCTTTGTAGATTTGTTATTTAGACGTCATAAATTTCAATGAAATTTTGTTGACGCTAATGTTGTCTATGCCCAAGTTGCTGCTGCTGCTGCTGTTGCTCTGGCAGAGATAAGCTTTTAGCTTTTAGCTTTTTATTTTATTTTTGGTTGATGCACCTACCTACACACACATACATATACATGTACATAGTTGTGTACATGTGTAAATTATTGTATGAGATTTCCAAATTGTTGTTGTTGTTGTTGTCTCTGACAACATGTGTTCAGTTTTACAAGAAATAGATTTACCCAAAATCGTCGTGTTTGACTTGTGCTTTAAGATGTTTCAGAAGCTTTTGTTGCACTTAAAAATTTAAATAAGAAATCGACTGCAAAGTAGTCAAGTCAAACAAAACAGAACAAAACAGAACAAAGCAATCTTTGTGAAAATCTATGTCAAATCGAAAAACTTTATTTGGGCGGCTTACACCAGTCACAAATTTATTACGAAGAAAAACTAAAGTTCAAACTTACTAAATATGTCCAGCATTTTCATGGCCGCCAAATCGTTGGTATCTCGTGATTATTGTAAGTATGCCTTTAAAAAATTAATAATAATCAATTTATAACAACAACTAAATTAGTGCGCATCAAACGTTTGAATTGTTTGGTGTACATAACCCAAGGATTGGCCGGGAAGCCACCGCCCAAATGTGACAAAGAGGAGCCGCCTAAGCCAAAACTTGGCTATTTTCCAAGTGGTGGCACCCATGCCGTGTTCAGTGATTTGCCCAAGCCAGAGGGGGATTTTTACAAGGCCTGGCATGCCAAGAACACCAAATACAATATGATATTATTATCTGGAATTTTGGCACTGATTGGCAGCATTGCGCTTGTTATATATTCGGGTAAAATGCCGCTTTATGCCACTGTGCCAGACTATCCATACACTGACGACGAGATGGAGGAGTTTGCCAAGGAGGAGGAGCGTCGTGAGCAGGAGAAACTTGAGCGTGAGAAGCATCATCGGGATCTGGTCGAGGCCAAGGAGCTAAAGGTGCGACGCCGCAAGGCCAAGGAGGCTATGGTCCGAGAGGCTGAGCTCATGCAGAAGGACATCGATCAGGGTGTCAGCGATGACGAAATGTCAGAGCTGGTAAAATTGGCGCAGGAGCGCGATCAGTTCGAGAAGTGGGAGAAGGAGGAGCTGAAGCGTCTCGACGAGAAGCAAAAGGAACGCGAAAAGCCCAAAATGGAGCAGCAAAAGCAGCGCAAATAATGCGAAAAATACATTAGAAAAATTAAAAAAAAAGAACACAAAAATTGAGCAACGATTTCAGCTAAAACACATAAAACCAACTAAACTTAACAGTTAACAAATGCAGCAGCAACAAAAACACAACAAACAAGGGCAACATTGAGCAGCAGAACGTACAATTTGAACATTATAATTATAATTTAAGCAATAAATGAGAATACTAATAATGATTATAATTATACATTTTTTCATATTTATTGCTGCTCTTGGCAAATTTTGTGTAATTGGCTTTGTTTTTTATTAGACTAAAAGTAGTTTTGCTCAGAAAACTATTATTTAATTTGAGATATATTTTTTTTTTTTTTAATACCTAATGCGTGCTCGAACTTTTGGCCCATATCTCAGATAGATAACACTCAATCTTTAATGTCTCAAGACCGCCTTTCATTCGATGATCAGTAGCCGGCTCTGTTCTGACCCAAATGGTTGCCCCGCTCAAGTGGCCAACTGCATATCTATATCTATATCTATCTATCACATAAACATAGCTAAAACAACGGATTCTTCTATGCTATTATTGCGTGGCTAGTTGAATGTACAAAGGAAATGGCTCATTGCATGTAATCAGTCGCACTTGTTGCCGCAAAACTAAATTGTATCTCATAGATAACGAAAGCATTTTTCGCAGCATGAAATTCAATTGCAAAAAAATACCAACAACAAAAACAGAGAGAGAAAAAAAAAAACACAGTTCAAATCGCATAAAGAATTTACTGTTCCAATTGCTAACAACAACAACAACAACAACAATAATAGCAACAACAACAACAACAACATGTGTTGTCAAGCTAATAAAATAATGTTCATTATTCTATGGCAACAATCTATTAAATGCAATTCACCACTGGCTACTTTGTGTGTGCGAGTGTGTGTGTGTGTGTGCGAGTGTGTGTGTGTGTGTGTGTGTGTTTATCTGTGTGTGTATCTTTTGCGCTAAGTGTGCTGGATGTGCGCACATAATGAATCACAATCGTCGTCAGTTAAGCTCGGCTTATCATTAATCAAATTAGCTGCACTCCCATCAGCTAGCTGCCTCCGAGCGGCACATGCCCCCAAGCAGCAGTAACAAACAAAACACTTGCTGCACAGTGGGTGCTGATCATCAGCAACAGCAACAACAACAACAACAACATCAACATCATTAAGCCATACAAAATGTACATGGTAAATGCAATTCACTGTTTTTTTTTTTTTACTAGTTTTCCATCCAAATTGGAGCAGCAAATGAACTCTTCGAATTTAATGTTTTGTGCATTAAAGCGTATCGCAATATGATTTGGGTTTGATTCGGTAATTTTTCAGCTACACTTTGTGTACAAGCATTAATAATTTAACTTTTTTGTATACTTATTTTCACATATTTGTTTACTCCACAAAATAATCTACTTGAAAATGTGTTGTTTTTTTTTCTTAAATCAACAAAGAATTGTTTACAATTTTCAAGCTTTATTTATTAGATTGTTGGAAAACCAAGACAAACCGTCAAAATTTTAGCTGATACCGCAAATGATTTCTTCAAATATTTCCTTTAAATAAATATGTATTTTATGCAGATATTATAATAAATTAGGTAGTTATCTAAAATTATTAATATTTATTTTTTATATATTATGTATTTAAACTTGAATATAAAGGTTTATTTAAACCATTGGCAAATGTCAAAGCAATGAAAAATATTCATAAAATATTGACGATTAAAGTTAGTTTCATCATTAATCAATTTCTTAATAATCGATAAGTTAATATTATAAAAGTTAAATTATGTAAATAGCAAAACTCTTTCCTAGAATAATATGAATCACACTTCGAAACCACTGTGCACTGTGCACTGTGCCCAGATTTCGCAGCAGCCGCTGCATTTGTTGGGGAGACAAGCTTTGCTGTGTAATTTATCATATGCATTCTATATTTGTATGCGGCATTCTCGATGCGCTATTCCATATCCATAGCTATATCCATAATAAACCAGGCAGTGCCTTTTAATATACTGTCACAAAGTCAGTTTGTCGCTTTGACAATGTTTGTCGCTTGTTTGCTCCTCTGCCTTTTGTATGCTGCAATTTGTTTGAATTAGCGCTGCTCAGATCGCGCGGAGCTTCTCGCTTGATTCGGGGCGTGTATCTATGAAATGTATCTATGTATCTGTAGCTCTAGCTGTTGCTGTAAATGAGTCTGTATCTCTTGTGCACCTCTTGCACTGAACTGTGCATTATGCAAGCCAGTTTTTTTTTTTTTTTTGAAGTAAAAGTAGCTCGCTTGCAACACCCATTTATTATGCTTCCGGGTAAAAGAAAAACAGATCTCTTTGTGTACATATACCCCAAAAATAATATACATATTTACACACACATATGCTGCAGCTCTCCTCTCCTATTTATGTGTGACTTACAGCTTTGCAGCTCTTATCTCGGCTTATCGCCGGCCGCATGTAAATATTTGCATCGGTGATTTTTTTTTTTCACCATTATGCGGCTTTTGGTTATTATTATGATGTTGCGCCTGGCGTTGATAAGGTTCGCTGGAGACCGGAGAGACGGTGAGTCTGCGCCACCTGTAACACATAAAAAAAAATAAAAAAAATAGTCTGCACGATCTGTTGAGTTATAGTAAATTGCTGTTGTCAGACAGACATCTCTTGTCTGCCGTTGGTTGGACGGCATTTTCATTTTCAATAGGCTGCTTCTGTTACGGTTTGCGTTTGTTTGTGCCTCCATTTGCCAATTCCCAGGCCCAGTCCCAGGCCCGGGCACAGGCACAATCCAGCATTCCACAGATGCTCAGACGGCCACTGAGGCTGAAGCTGGCGACTAGAACAGGCGCAGCAAATATATCCACTTGAACTTGTTGTTCCTTTTGATAGATACACTAGTCACTGATTGAGGAAGCATCTTGATCTCAGCAGCAATTTTTATGCTTAGCAAAAAAAAAAAAAAATGTATTCAATGCGATTCAACAAAATTAACATGAGCTCATAGAAGTACTTAATATTTTATCCATAAAAAGCTACAACCTTTATAAAGTTACCTTTTTCTGATCGTAATAAATTTGTTGATATATATCTTATATCTATTTAAAGTATATACTCTTAAAAAATATTATTTTTATTTATTTTATGCAATTCCAGTCATTCTTGAACTTAACAGTTTCCTGTTGTTTTCGAGACTATAATAAATATTTTTCTATATCTATTTTCTCTTAGTTTATAATTGCAATCACAAAGAATTTCTATTTGATAGATTTCTATTATCAAATAAATTCTATAGTTTATTCACATCGAGCCAGTGTCCATTTTGGCTGAAGTTGCTCGCAATAAAGGGCAATCCCATATTCCCGCTTTCCCGCCAACCCTCTCCTCTTCTCACCACAATTCAATACATTCCTGGAGCAGGTTGCTTTTGTCCTCGGAACCTGTCATGTTTACCTAGACTCAAACAGAGCAGTGCAAATAGCAACTGTGGCTGGCAGACACCTCTCCTCTGGTCAATGTTTCTTTGGTTGAGAAAATCACGTTGCAAGAATCTCGTTCCATTGATGGAATATTTTGCCCAGAGCAACGAAATGGTGCACAAACAAACTTAAATAATATGAAGGGGCTAAAATCATCGTTACGAGACTTTCGCCAAACAAAGATTTGAGTTGGCCAATAATAATTTTAACTCTCACTTAAAATGTGATTAAAGAAGCTATGTTAAATATGCCTACTAGCCAACGAAATGTACGCTAATTAGGCAAATTGGGCAACAACAACAAAACAAATAAAGAAGAAAAAAAAAAAAAAACTCGAAGCTTTTTTATTATTATAGTATTATTGGCGCCTTCAGGCAGCCAGTTGAGTCGGGCAGCGAATTGAATCAGTTGGCGGCAAAGTGTCGAAATGGTAACCAAAGCGTGCCAAAGCCAAGTTTTGTATTGATATTGAGGTCTTGCCACAGTTAGCGAGGCGCAGTTATAACAATTCTAGCGCTTTGTATCTTGTATCTGTTAGATACATTTTGCGCTCAGCCAGTGGGTCAATTCTCTATGCTCTACTCTCGCTGGCAATCAATTTGCTACCAGTCGCTTACAGCTTACAGATTTGTGCACTTTAAAAAAAAAATTATAATAATATTAATTAGAGTTTACATTTGTTATTGAGAAAATCGTGTCACTTTGGCAGCAAATATAGCTTAATTTATTTAACAGAATTTATAAGCCTAAAACCACGAATTTTTCTGTTATTAATTTAATTATAGACACAACTAAAATAGAGAAGAAAAATATTTATATTTATTATATTGAGCAACAATAACTTGTTTACTGTTAAGCAGATTTAAATTTACGTACGACAACAATTGCAGCACTAATTTTCTCTGAGTGTAAGAGATTCGTTCTAGCATTCAAAAGACTTCGCTTCCACTTCAACTTCACTTGGTCTTGCAACTCACGTAGCTCGTCCCGCTAGTTTCCTCGAGTCTTTAGTGCCTCAGTCTGACTCTGAGGCTGAGTCATATTTGTGGTCACAGTAATAATCAGAATTTCTCTGCTTACTTTCTGCTTTCTATGTGCTATGCCGAGTATTCAGTCAACTCACTCGACTTGTTGCTGCTTGCGTTTATTTTTTATTTTTTTAATTAATTTTTAATATACTCACAACACATTTCATTGACTTGTGAGCAGTGCTTGGATTGGCTGCCTGTTGTCAGAATTGGCCCAACTGGCATTCTCAGCCAAGTAACGATTTTATTATTCGTTTTGCTTTTCTTTTTCTTGGGTGGCGAGTTAGTTTTGGCCTGAGTTTAAGGCGGTGGCACGCCTCTTTGTGGAATGTGTGACCACGGGTTATATCCACAATCTTGCCTTTGCCCAATTTGTTGTGCGGTCATCAACAAATTTATATTTTCAGACATGTTCACAGTACAGTGGGCATTGCGGCGAAGTTCTTTTGATTATTAGTTTCTTAATGGACAAGAAAATAAAAATTGAATAAGAAATTTGCATTTATATATTCATTATTAATCTATATAAAATCTATATAAAATCTACTATATTTTAATATAGTATATTATCAAAAGTATCAAGTCTTAAAGTTCCACTGTGTTCCCATATCGACAACTTTGTTGCAAATTAAATTATTTTGCGCCGCTTTACGAACAAATACATATATATATATATACATATATAGTGTATATATATGTATGAAAGTATGTAGCATAAATTGTTACATTAAATTGTTATGTTGCTCATGTTGCTGCTGCCCCGCCTGGGGGCGTAAGCGATTTGTCTTTGGTTCATTTTGTGGTAATTTTTGTTGTTTTTTTTTTAGTTTTGGCTGCCTCTTAAGTCAAAGTACCGCTAAGGCCGCCTCAGATGCCAGCCCACAGTGTGCTCCACTGACCACATGCCAGGCCCCAAAAAACATTGGGCCATATATATATTTTTTTTTGGCAGTGTGCGGGCCAAGAAAGCACAAGAAGAATGCAGACCACATTTTTGATCGGAGGCTTGTAATAAAGTAATTAAAGTCATGACACTGGATGATTTTTTATGGGCAAAGATTAATTGGATATGCCAAGGTAGTGGAGGGAGCTCAGTTGGATGAGTAAGAGTATCATTAAATAAAACGGCTGAAACAATAAAAATGTTGTTGTTAATTCGTTTTTCACATGAGATCTTTGAATTTGTGCAACATTCGCTGGCTAATAAGCAATATCAATTTTCACTCAATTTAATGTAAAGTTTTTAATTCACTTAAACTCGGTTCCAGACGAAAGCTCGTTTGATGTGTCATATTTATTTGTTTTTATATATCTAACACTTTTTATGGCTTTTCATTGTCTGCGGTTTTGTTTTTTGGTTTTATTATTTATTTTGTTAAGTGTTTTACTTTCGCTCTTGTTTTTGATTTTAATTGCCTCAAGTTAATGATAATGATGATTATGATAATGGCTATTTATGTTTTACGCACTCAGTCAGACCTTCTTCACTTGACCATCTCAGTTAGCAACTCGAGACACTCAACAACTGTTGAACAGTTAATGGTCACGTTAATGTTACCACAAAAAAAAAAATAATACAGAAAATAAAAAAGAAAACAATCCGTGTGAACTTCATTACAAAACTGGACAAATCCAACTTGACCAGCTGTAAACATATATTTGCCTTTGCATGGCCTTCACTTTCGAGTGACCAGAGAAAAAATATCATTTTACCAGCCAATTGTATATTATTTATTTGCCAGGTGCAACAACGGACGATGTCAAGTTCAACACTTAAAGTTGTTTTGCTAGGAATACTTATATATGACACCTTTAAAAAAAAAAAAGTACAAAAAATTTATTTCATTATTTATATATCTAAAAAAACAAAAATGTAGGTTGAAAGTCTTAAATGTGATTTATTTATTTATATTCATTTATTTATATTAAAATGATTTTTTTTAATGTTTTTAAAAATATAATCAAAAATTTATAAGTAAATATAAAATGAAAGTTAAAAATTATATGATAGGAAATGAAGATGGATTAATTAACTATTTAAAAAAAAATAGTAATGGTGGATAATTTGGTCATCTCTTTATTTTATTTATATATGTCTCTTGCCGACTTCAGGTCAATCTTTTTTTAATATATAAAATTTTTTAATTTATAATATAAAAATATACATTGCAAGAATGCAAACGCCGAATTGCACATTTTCCTTATCTGAGCTGTGCGCCTAAGTATTGACAAATATTACAAATATTGCGAAAGTCAGTTATTTTGCATAAAATTGCTTAACCTCTGAGCAACTTTTTAGTTCTTACAAAATTAGTCGCACATTTAATTTAAATGCTGACCAATATTCCTTCATTCCACAATTTGAGAAGTCAGCGTGTTTAAAAGTAAAAAAAAAACTTTTTCTACAAAAAAAACAATATAAAATTCAGAAAAAAATTGTTTAAATTTACACAAAAAGCGCTTCGCTTTGCTCAGTTAGTAGCTGGTTGGTGTTTTAGCCACGAAAATTGGGTCAGCAGAATGATGACAAGAAAATGTGTTAATGATACCGAGTGGCGTAATTAACAAGAAATTGTTGTGCTCTTTTCGTTTTAAATGCATGCCGCATACCAAAAACGGTAGTTACATATACATATATATGTATATATATATATATATATATATACGATGATATGACAATTTCCGAGGATCGCAAAACTGGACAGGAAATTGCGCGAATGCCTCAGCAACGTGTGTTGCTATTGCCCCATTTAGTTGCAGATCGCTGCATGCGTAACCAGTTGGCGAAATAATACATCAAAATTTAGCTATAAAACTTTAATACTATTATCATTTGGATTAATAGTGCATTTCAGTTTAATTGGTTTGTTTTATAGCCTTAAAATTGGCTTTGCTGGCTTACGTAAGAAGCGTTCAAAAATTGTAGCGTTTATCCAAATTGATGTATATTTGCTTAAGGCTTCTCCTCTAGTTTAATGCTGCTTTTAAATTTGGCAAAGTAATTGCAAAATACTGCCATAAATGCCTCATATATTTTTTATATAAGTTGCTGGAAGTAAATGCATATATATAGATACCTAAACATCCATTAATGAGGACTTCCGCAAATGCATTTATTTCTCATTTTGCTGCAGGAAAAAACGAAAAGCTTTTTTTTTTTGTTTTTACCTATTACCCGGAAAACTGAAGGTTAAATTCACATAACGGAGTGCGATTGTGTCTAGCTGCAGTTGGCAATGCTTTTCCATTTCCCATACCAAAAACTGTTAACCGTAAACAAAACAAACGGCGTCATTGCCAAGTGCGAAAAATTAGCGCAAAAACACAAAGAAAAAGAAAAAAACAATAGAAGCAGAAAAAATTAAAACACCATAAAAAGAAATGCCGCTGAAAAAGATATTCACACCATGAATCGCATTGAAAATGATGCCGCCACATAACAGCAAATCGGCAATCGGCAATCGACAATCGACAGAGTTAATTATGTGCATTTAATGTATTAATTAATGCATTGTCTATCAATCAAGAGAGAGAGAGAGATAGAGAGATAGACGTTTAAATGCTAGACAGTGAAAGTTATAAACATTTAACAGCAATCGGAATCGCAATCGGAATCGAAAGAGAAATACGCGTAACACTCATAAATTAAATCAATCTTAATATGAAGTCGTTAAGTGGATAACCTGCAAACTTGTTGTGCGAGCACTCGAATCGAGTGTGTGTGTGTGTGTTCCTGTGTGTGTGGGCATTTTAAAGTATGCATACTTAAATCACACAATGTAGGTGCATATAAATATTTTGCAAAGATGTGCAGGTGAAATTGTTTGTTTTTTTTAGCGGCATCTCTTAATGAAAGTGCGAATGAGAGTTGTAGTTGAATTCTATTAAAAGTCGTGGGAAGTTTTAGCTATATGAAAGTGATCTTTAGCTGATCCCAATTGTCATAGTAATCAATCTTCAAAGAAACTATTTCAACACAGTTGAACTTTTTTTTATCATTGTGAAGGAGGAGAACTCTTTAAAGTCCCACAGAAATCTGGCCCGCAATCGCCTTAACAATGTGGTATTAAAACAAAATGTTTCCTTATCTTTTTGTGTTTTGTTTTAAATACATAAATTTAAAACAAACAAACCAATCACGGTCAGCAACTAATTTAAATTTATGTTTTATTTATACACACGAGCCAAGCCACAATTCAACATTTTGCTACATGACAAAAAAAAAATATATAAATTATGCAGGCCACAAATGAAACTGTTACTAAATCTATTGTGGCCAAAAGAGGATATATTTTGTTAGTGTTTTTATACAAAATATATTTTGAATTTAAATAGCGCAAGTTGGTTGAACTTTTTTTTTAAACATAGAGTTTACATAATTTGCGAACGATGCTCAAAATTTCTACTTACAACTCTCAATAATTTTAATGACAACTTTTTATGGGCCGCTAAAACTGCACTTGGTCTACAGCTATTTTTTTAAGTTGGCGGTTTCGCTTGGCCCGAACTACAAATTTCAATTTCAAATTTGATACTTTCGCTTTTGTAAGACCACCATTGAGGCCGATACAGTCTGCGGCTTTGAGATGCCCAAAGATTTGCAATCAAAATTTCTAACAGACAGTTACAAAATTTTCTTCATATTTTTGCATCTTTATCTTTATATGTTTTTTTTTTCTCTGATTGTTGCACATATCCAATTAGCAGCCTTCGCGCGAATATACACAAATAATAAATCTACAACTAATAAAAATAATACAAATATGCAATGCCAATAGAAATAACTACAACTGCCGCGGCATGTTGCATGTGTGCTAATGTTGTTGGTAATGCAACCGGTTGCTGCCCAGCCAAAAAATCAACAAAATCAACAAAACTGCAAAAGAAGAAAAAAAAAGAGAAAAATAAAAAACAGCAGCAGCAGCGACGACTTTCCATTTTCAAATGTGTTTTGCTGCAGCCTTCAAGCGGTGCGTCGCGCAGGCAACTGCAACATCGACAACACCAACAGCAACAACTGCAACAACAGCAGCAACAGCAACATCGACAACTTTTCATTTCGTTTTTCACGCGGCGCATGGCAAAAAAATAAAAATAATAAAAAAAAATGACGCGACCAAAAACTGCAAACCTAGCAACGATTTTTAATAGTCATGTTGCGGCTACTTCAACTGCCTCTTTCAGCTTGTTACTAATGTTGCAAAGCTTAAACTTTTTAGAGTTGCAGTGTGCATTTATTAATTTAAAAAAAAATATTGTACAGATTTTCCCCTAGTTAAAAGATTTGTTTTTTTTTATGTGTTTGTATTTTTAATTTCTTTTTTTGTTAAACTACAAATTGTCTTATTGTTTTGTATAGTTAAGATATATTTAATTAAATCAACAAAATTGTGTTTCATTTAATTTAAAGATAAATACTATTTTCAATGCTGATGGGACAGAATAATCCGGAAAGAACGCTGTGGCAAATTGCATCCAAAATACATACAATAATAATAATAATAATCCATAAATTCTTGCCAGGAGACCAAAAACCAAATATAAATTAAATATATAAACTTAATAATCAATCATTAGCCCAAAGCCTCAAATTCTTCCCATTGGTAGTGTATATGAACAGCGACCTTTTTGTGCCACACCAAAAGTTAACTTGGCCATTTTGGCCAACTGAAAACTGAAACTGCTAGCAATGTCTGCGCGCTGTCTACGCAGCTGGAAGTCCCCGGGGCCCTGCCTCCCGCTGCCACACTCCGCCAGTTGGAGTCACAGGCCGAAGACCCTCTTTTTTTTACCTCGTCCACTTGTGCATCACAGTTAATGTTGGTAGTTGCAACCATGCAGCAAGTGCGCCAATGTTGACAATTTTTTAGTTGCTGTTTGTTGGTGTTGCTGTTGTTGCTGTTATTGACCGGTCTTTTTCCATTCGCGCAAGAGTCCAATAGACCGGGCCATGGTTATTAGTGGGCGCAATATAACCACATCGTTTTTGTTGTTGTTGTAGTTTTTGTTGTTGCCGTATTTGGAGTCTCAAACTGTCGACGCTTTTGCTTTTCATATATAGTCACAGCAACAATAATTGCTCAATGCTCAAGCCAGCGGAAACGTTTGTTAATTGCAACTTGCACTTGCCGCAATCATAAATGGAAAAGCTTATCATTTTATTTTATTTTTAATTTTGATGTGTTTGTCAGGTTTGTGTAGTTGCTTAAAGATTCGACCAAAGTGCGTAACTAAGTTTTTTGAACGGAAGCCACAAAGAGTAAACAACTGAATAAAGCAAACAGAATGGATGACTCAAGCATAAACATTCTATGGATGGCATACAGCTACCACTGTGGTATTGCCAGGTGGCATGTTGAACCAAGTTGGGGGCATAGTCAGCGTCGCCGTCGTCGTCGTCATAGTCTTCTTTGACCGAGCCTTTGATAATCAATCGAAAACGTGAATTGTGAATGTACTTCCGTTGACTGTGAATTGACAACTCCAGTCAGCTCAATAGTGGTATTGGAATTTAAGACCCGTTTCAGCTAAACGTCTATAGACATTAATATCTATCGTTCATATTCGTTACTTTTTTCACGAGGATTTTTCATTTGTAATTGCAGCGGAAGCTGTTAAGACGTGAAGCTACAAAAATGTTTAGATTGCTTAAAAAATGTACTCATTGAGGCAGAATCGAGGTTCCGGGTTCGATATTAAGCCTTAACTGAAACTTAAAAATAAAATTCTTATTATCATTATGAAAATTGCTATATGTTTAAATTGGCTAAATTGTTTCATAAATATTTAAAAAGTAAATTTAAATTTTTTTCAGTGTTGTAAAATGATTTATCTGCTAATTATAGATTTTTAAGATTTCCACAGCTTTTAGGAAATGTTTTTCAAAAATATGCTATTTTGATTGATAACAAAAAAATATCCTAATGATTGCATTCAAAAAAGGGTTCTGGCTCAAAGCATTCAAACGATATAAACGAGTTCTTGTTAACACTTTTAATGAGTTGTAGTACTCAAATAAATGGCATCGCTTAATTACATTCTAAACGAATGTGTTCAAACCATTTATCATTTTCTTGACACGTGTCACAAAAACTGAATAATTATATAGAAAATTGGAAAATTCTAAGAAAACATTGCATCTGTATTCTTTTGGCCTGCCCCAGTGCAGTTTGTTGACCTTTCGTTGGGCGCATAACATGCCAATAACATGCACAATAACATTAACCAATTAACCGTTAACATTAACAGCAGCAATTGCTAACGAATGTTATTGCTTACAGTCTGTCGGAAAAGCTGACGCCTTTAAAGTTGTCAACGTCATCAAAGCAACGCTAAGCTGGCTAATGTTTTTTTTTTTTTTTGTTATTTGTTGTTGCTGTTGTTGTTTACATTTTTACCGTTTGAAAGCTGTCATATTTACAGTCGACTTGTTATACGTGTGTGCTTGTTATATGTGTGGGCATGTGTGTGTTTGTGTGTGTGTGTCTGCCAGCCACAGTTAATTTGTTATTATTTTTGACATTAATTTGTTGATGATTTTCGAATAGGCTTCGCTGCGGGCTCTAAATAATTTTTTACTGCTGTTAATTTGATTTACATATGGAAATGGCACCGGGTGACTGCAGGCCAAAGGGAGATTAATAAATTTATCCATAGCGAAGACATGGTTTTATTTATGAAAATATATCTGTAAGATAGATGATTTCTTCAATTAATTATTGTTGAATAATTTGAATTCGTGAATTTGTTTATTGCTGTTATTTGAATCAGTTTTGGCTTTTAACGGTTTAACAATTTAACAATTCAAATGTATTTACCCAAAGATTTTCTTTACATTCTTTTTTATGTGAACTCGACTGGGAAAAGGTTTGCAAATCGATTTGATTCTTCTGCTGAGATTTACTAAATTTAAATATAGCTGGTGTCTACTTTGAAATGTAACGGAATAATTATTTACTTTCGAATCCTATAGATTTTTCTTACATTCTTTTTTTTTTAAATGCGTTAATGACTAGGAAAAGCTTAGAAAATCGATTTGGTTGCGCAACTCAAATCATATTAAAGTGGAATTACTCAGGGGATTTTTGCATTTCGCTTTTGGGGCGACATGTGCACATAAATCAGCTGAAACTTCATTAACACAACTGCCAAAATCTATGAATATAAATCTAAATGCAGCGCCGCCTAATAGCAAAAGTCCGCCAACTTGCACGCTCCTCTGAAGTGTTCCTCTGCAGAGCTGCTCCTGGCAATGCCAACTACGTGACGACCTCATGTGCTGAAAATTATAGCAAAGCAAAATAAAAATAAAAAAAAAATACAAAAAAAAGTGCAACAACGGCAACTTGGCAGCTTGGTAACTTGCAACTTGGCAAGTTGCAACAACCGGCAGCAAGCGAAATAAATAACTCAATTTAGGAAAAAGTGTTAACTTGAAATTTGCCAATAAATCAATGGATTCTGTCGGGCAGGCAACTTGTGATTAGCAGCAACCCAAAACCTGCCGATTGCTTATCTACCACAAACTCTTCGAACTAAACCCCCTCCCCCTTCACCCGCCCCCCCTCTCTCCACACTCAGTGCGAGGTAATTTTCGAAAAGCGGAAGACTTTTCAATAAGCTTTAAGCATGCCAGAAAGTAAAAAAAAAATAAAAAATAAATAAATATAAACTATAAGAAAAAAAGACACGAACTGCGAGATTGGGCAGCCGTCAGTTCGCCTGACAGGCAATAAACTTTGCGATTTTTGTTTTTTTTTTTTTATTTGGGTGCCGTGGATTTAATACCCTGTAATACATTTTACAACCGGGTGAGTAAAATGGTGACTCTTCTTAAAGCGAAAGGTACCCAAATGTAGTTGGTTTGTTGCGCTTACTCAACATTAACAAATCGATAAATATCGATATTGTCGATCAGGAGTGTTGTACAGGGTAAAAACTAGTCGTACACTGTGAGAGAGAATGCTGACTTTGTTGCCCGAAGCGTTGAGCTTTGCTGTTGTTCTTGTTGTTGTACTTGTCATACTTTGAGTTGGCCTTTTTTGCATTGCTGCCAAAATAATTTGGCTCACTTCACGCCTGTCAGACGGGAAGCTGCTTAGATCTTTATCTTGATCGCTTATGATTTTCAAATAAACTTCAATCAACGTTTAATTGAAATTAATTTGTTTGTCGCTCTTGTTGTCTGTCATCAGATTTCCAAATCTTCAAGTGTCAGTTTATTTTAATTTGAATAATTATTTACAAATTTAGAAAAACCTTCAGCAGATGTGCCTTAAACTCATATATACTATTTCCAATACAGATTCTGTTGTTGTTTCTGGTTCTGGTAACTTGGCGCTACTACCAGCCAGAGTGTGCCAATATATGTATTTATATATATGTATATATATCTATATATATTTATATATATAGTAAGTATATGTGCATATATAAGCTTAAATCCAACCGGTTCTTCAGTTTCTGGGCCCGATATTATTATGCTGTAACCGGTTTGTGTGGAGTTGTTTTTTTTAATTTAATACTGATTTTTTTTTACGTATTTTGTGAAATATTTGGTTTGCAGTTTAAGCGCATTTGACACAGAACCGAAAGAGTCTGGTTCAAAGGTTTGCTCCCTCAGGTTCATCTGGACAGATGTGTTAAATGTAAACTGCTTTCAGCTCTTATCCGCTGTCTCTTTTTTTTTTTGGCATAATCAAATTTTTAAACCGTTTTCCGATTCGGTAGATTTTTGTTGGGATTACATGAACTTGAATATGTAGAACGACTTTGAGTGTCTCTGTGCTATTGTCTTTGCTTTGTTGGGCAGGTGCTTGACAGTCATTAGCATCTATAATGTAAATTATTTTATTCTATGCAAACTTATTTGTCGTTGATTTGTTGTTATGCAAATTAAGATAATGCTTGAGTTTTGCATTGTTTTAAGATAACAGAATATGTTAATTTTCTCAACTTAAGAATTGATCGAATGCTAATTGTGTTTTATTAATATTTTAAATAAACGTTTTTGTCCTTAAGCTACAATTTTTAATTTCTTTAGTATTAGCTGTACTATATATACGAATCATCAATAAACAGATCAATTTCTTACCATGCTTTCAGGCACTACCAGGAAATATCGGTAAAACGCTAACCCATTTAAGCGGTAAGTTAAACAATAAACAGTTGCTAATAAATACAAAACACTTCACAATTAATGACTGTTTACCAAGCAATTAAAATCACTCTTAAGACCAATTATCTATGCTTATATTGTTGTCACTCAATCGTAAGCCCATTAAAAAATTGATGACTTAAAGACTCAGCTAAATGTTTGTCAGCCATTTCATTGACCAATTTCCGTCTTCCGCAACAGGACTTCAAGTTGGCTAAAATTGTAATCATTATTAGTCGCTTGATTTGATGGTCAATAATTTGATGACTGATGGAAATATTCAAATGAAAATTTTTTGTTTTCGATTTTTACGATTTAAACCATAAACTTTACATATTTCATGCTCCAGTTATAACAAAATCTTATTATCAATGTTTTCCACTTTGATTATAATAGTCAATGGTTTGGGACAGTAAAAAGTTACTTTCCAAACAATTATTTTACCTCTCTTTCTCTCTCTCTCCTACTGTCTCGCCCTCTCTCTCTTTCTTTTAGGCAGGTGTTCTGCGATTTTTTCCCCCTTTTCCCAGCATTGTTCGTGGTCTTGCTTAAATGCACAAACGTGTTGGTTATTAAAAGAAAAGTTGACAAATGACGAAAAACAAAAAAACAAAAGTGCAGAAAATAGCATTTACTTTGTGAACGTGAAAAGCGGCGGGGAAATTGTAAAACAAAAAGTGAAAATCTTGAAAAATTAAATTAAAGCAAAAAAAAAAAAATGGTATGAAAAATTAAATGAAATCATTAGCGTTTTTCTAAGCAAATCATGCCTGAAATGGGCGTGAAGTGAAATCAGTGTAAAATTGCTTTGAGGTTAAATGTGATGAAGAAAACGTTTTGATCGTTAATAGAGCAGCTCCCCTTAGGTAAAAAGGCTAAAATTAATAATAATTAAATATTAGGAAGAAATTTTAGGATCCCAAGCACTCTCAAAAGAAAAAGATATATTTGTGAAGATTTTATTGCCTGCCACTTTCAATTACAACGTTATTTTAACAAAAGTTTCTGAATCATTGATTTATATAAAGAATTTTTCATCTTTGTGCGTCCTACAAAAACTTTCATCAAAAGCATTGCTTAGAATCGTTTCTTATAGAGATCTTTGGTTATTGGTGGCACTCTAACATAATCATAATCATAATCATTATCATTATTATTATTATTACTATTACCCATTATCTGATTTTTGCCTGTGGCGGCCCCAGTTCCATTTTCCTTCATCATATTTGTTAGTGTTGGCATCTTTTTCAAGTTCTCAGAAATTTTCATTGTTTACAAAACAGTTTCTTTGCCATTTGCTTTGTTCAATTCGTATTGTGCACAACGGTTGTTGTTTATTTATTGTTTTTATTTATTATTATTTATCTTTTTGTGCTGTCAACACAATTAAAGCAAATTGCCAATAGTTGCTGCTTGTCGTCGACTTTTTCTTCCTCATCTGCGTCTCTGCAACACTTTTTATTTTGTTCGCTTATTTTTTCGTCAATAGACACAAAATATTTAACAGTAGTTTTGACATTAAAAGGCAAAGCAAACAATAGGCCCACAGACTGTGCAACAAAAGCACCCCAAATAAACACAATACAAAATTCAGAAATTCATAAATAATTTGAAATGGTTTTTGGAGATTTTTTTCCTCTGTATTTTCAGAGTTTATTATTATGTTTAGTGCGTGGCCCGCAGCGTTATTGAAAAATGCAAATCTCAATTCTATTTCGAAAGGCTGTCCAAGCTGAATTTATAGTTCACAATGGTCAAAGCTTTTAGTAGGCGTCACGGCCTTCGTCTATTGTGATCGTGATTGGGTTTGGGATTGTGTAAGCAACTAGTATTATATGATCAACTGGAAGTGTTCTAGTTGACTTTCACACACTCATCAATTTCAAATGGAGTACGGTGAGCACTTTCTAAATACACAAATCATTGTGTTGCACTCAGAGAAAAATATGTACAATAAAAATGTGCTTGTCTTTTTAGAAATCACAAGTGAGTAAGCAATGGTCGAGTGAGCTCGACTACGAGTTAACCTTAACCCAGCTGGCAAATATATTATTCTAAATTCCCTTTAAAAAGCTTTGCTTAATGTATATATAACTTGAGTGTTTATATATGAAATATATCTGATTTCAGTTATTATTTTGTATTATCTCGATTCTTCAACTTGATCAGAAATATATAAGTCTTGTGGGATCCGAGATGCTTCCGTCTATTCACTAATTTTTACAGGGTTTATGGCATATTCAAATATTTGATGTATTTTGTACTTTGAAAATATACTTTTGGCATTTTCTTTCTTTTTAATAGTCTTAAAAATAAATGTGTGTTTCTGTTTTAGTTTTTTTCAAGTGTAGTGGCTGAATCAGAAGAATTCTCTTTATAGAAACAGCCACGTTTTCAAAAACCAAATGGCTTTAATTAACAATTTATGTGCAGGCTGGTGTTTAGTTATTATTATGTTTGTACCGACATGAGGCTTCTTACTGCTAGGGGGCAGATCCGAAGATCCGAAGCGTGAGCCCTCAATTTGATGCATCATCATCGACGTTCGTTGGCTACCAACATTCCCATCTAAGCTCGTCAGCTACTGTTGCCTTCTTCTTCTTTTTTTATCGGTTGCTTCTGTTGTCAACCTTGCCGCTTCTTGTTGCGTATGTGTGTATGTTGCACATATGTGTATTCTGACCAGTCATGCTTAATTATTGTGATTATCGATGTTTTATGCTCTATAATTGCCGTTGGCTGCCGTGACTTGGCCTTTTGAGGCGTCACCATGGAGGCAGCCAAGCAGATAGGCAGCAGACAGTCCGATAGACAGCAATGCATTGCAGCCCCAAAAAACTAGGTCTCAACTCTTAATTGATTTAATTGTTTAACTTGGCCAAGTAAATTCTCATTCTCATTCTCATTTGACTTAGTCCAGTCCAACTCCTTTGGCTCTGCCGAGTTGTTGTTACACATTAGTTATGCAATTGCTCATGGCCATTTTAATGAATATCTCTTAGTCGGCTTGCTAAGTGTCAGCTTAACACAAGCCACATTCGCCGCAATTCGCCAACAACACAAACAACATCGACAAAAACAACAACAACAACAATAATAATAATAATCAAGCAACAAACGAAGCAAACATTGAAGGCACACTGGTTGAGTTTAATGAGAATAATGTATTCAAATCGCTGTTTATTTATTTACCGGTTTTTTTTTCTTAACATGAATAATATACAATTACACTAAAAAGTAGAAAAAAAAAATGGTAAATTTCAGATTAATATTGTTAAACTTTAAATGAAGTTGCTGTTAACACATTGAGTAAGTTTTTTTTTTTAGATCTTTTGCATTTAGTTAAGTAGTTAAAATGTAATAGAAAACCAACGAATTAGTTGACTATAAATTATCAGAGCAATGATATTGATATTGAAGTTTTTTTGCTTCTCTGCTACCACTGTGCACTGTGACGCAAGTCAGGCAGTCGTTCGTTGGTTTGGTCGACAAACATCTAGCTCTGGCCTGGCTCACCCCAATGGGTCCGTTCACGTCCCGACGTCCATTCAAGTGTCCAGGCAGGCGTGCATTTAAATTTATTATATAAGCCACAAGTATCTGGCCACAGCAGCTAGAGAGTGAGTGCCACACAGTCGCAGCGCTGAAGCGTTGCAGCGTCGCAGCCTCTTTGTGGCTGCAATCTTTTAAAAATCTGGCGTACTCATCAACAACATTTCAAAGTGTACGTACATCAAAGTGGATGCCTGGACAGGCAGAGGCTAACTCTAACACGGCTTTGAACAAGAAGGTGTATCGCATCAAATCACAAAAACTATCTAAACAGGAAATCCAGCAACAACTACAACACCAACAACAACAAACAACAACAAATTTGCGGCGGTGGCGGCGGCGGCGGCGTTGAGATAAAATTAAAACAAAACGTTGTCGTCTGTGGCAGCCGCCAACTAAGCTACTACTACCTCTGCTGATCCTGTCCAGTTGTTGTTGTTGTTCCTGTTGCTGTTGCTTAAGTAGTTGTTGTTGCTCCTCTTTTTGTGTTAGTGCTGCTGTTGCTGTTTGCTGCTGATGTTGCTACTGTGTTGCTGTTGCTGTTGCTACTGTCTGCTGTTTTGTTGCCTTAACACTTTGCACAAATATTATTACTTGTATATATTATGCTTGTTGTTGTTGTTGTTGTTGCTGTTGCTATTGCTATTGCTACTGCTGTTGCCTTTGGGCCATAACATCAACATCAACATCAGCAACAACAACAGCAACAGCAACAACTTTGATGGATTGCACGTCTGTCGTGAGCAACTCAAACCTGCAATGGCTGTGGAAATGGCAGCAGCTACTTTTTTGTTTTTGGGGTCTACCTTTTTGGGCGTGCTTCCAACCTGTGGCAGACAAAAAAAAAACACACACACACAAATATTTGATCGCTTAGCTTCATTTTGAAGGTCAAATTGTTGCGTTTGCCAGATTGCCAGACAGACAACCAAAAACTGAGAGGGAGTCAAGTACACTTTGAAAAGTTTTGTAAACTTACAAAACTATTTTTAATGTGCATTTGTTTGATTATGTTCATCAGTTTATGTTCAATATGTATTTGTAAAAATCGAGTAACTGCATTTAAAGTTTTCAATTCATATTTGCAGATTTATATTTCTTAAAAATATATATAAATATCATCTAAAATTTATTAAACATTTATATAATTCGTTGTTAATAAAAAAAAAAACAAATATTAATTTGTTTTATTTTGTACACACAAAGCAAAAAGATCTACTTGAAATTTACAATACCACAAAAATTATCTGCTTTTTATAAATAATTTCATAAATAAACAAAAATAAATTACTTAGAATTACAAAGGATATTTTGACGAGTGTATAGGCTTACTGCAGCTGCTCAATAACAAACAGATTATATACATATATATATATGTAAATATATATATTTTTTTTTTGCTTTTGCCGCATAAGTCAGATGTAAGCCGGATAGGCCAAAATCATCTATTTAATTTTTCTTACATTTCACATTTTTATGGGCACACATAAAAAGCAGTTGAGTGCTTTACCCCTCCCCACCCCCTTCATGTGAGGGGGTCTTTTGTTTCAGCTCTTTGTGGCCCGCATAATGCCGAAATCGAAATAAATGTTTGTTTTTTAAGAGGCTGAGCTCAGATTGTTGAACGCTCACGTGCAACGCTCGTAAGCAATTTTGGATTGCGTGTTTATGGTGCATGATAGCTGCCCCCGCTTGTAGCTGCAACAGTTTGTTTTTTGGGCGCGACAAACAAAGCTCGTAGATAGTAAAGATGACCCAAAAAAAAAAATATGTGTGATTTGAAGAGGTTGTCAAGACATTGTTGGTTTATTGGCATTGAGCGACGCTGATCAGGGGCACACTTTCAGACAGTTTTCCAAAAAAAAAAAAAAAAGTCCAAAGTAACGAAAGACTTAGGCAACGAACTTGAACATAAAAGTGATGGCAAGTTTACAAAGCAAATTAACAGCACATATAAGAATCATAAAAGACACACCGAATACCACTAATAACAACAACAAAAATAACAACAAAGTGATCTAAGCCAACTGCAGCTGCAACTGCAACTGCAACTGCTGCTGATTCATTAGCATTTGTGTGCCAAAGAGCAGCACAAATAAATGCAGACACAATTATAAGACTAACCAACAATTATCGTCGAAGCGACTAACAATGATTAATTTCAACTAAAAAAAATGTTGTCTATAGATAAAGTAAGAATTACAGCAGCGCCAGCAGCTTCAAAAATCTGTACATGATTGACCCAAAAAGACAAATCAGTTGGACTAAAAGATTCTCTGTAGTCTTAAAAAAAAATTCTCATAAATTATACATAATATAAGTATTAAACCAATCTACAATTATTCCTTTTACAAATTCATAAATTCTACATTACATGTTTTGAACCCAGATTGTTTTCCATATCTTTTCACAGCCAACTGTTTGCTTGAAATAATTGAAACCAACTGCATTCGGCTTTTATTTCACTCTAATATATATATTTATATAGGGTATAAAAAGTAACTGCATATTAAGAAGCTGCAGGTGCGAGAGGTACACAGCAACAGCAACAGCAACAACAACAATAACAACATAAATATAATAACAATGTACAAGCAGCAACAAGTCTCAAATAATCATTATAATTTTGAACTCAAATGGAGAAACGAAATGTGTGCGAAAAGTGGCACAAACGGAAATCAGCAACAACAACAACAACAACAACAAACAACAGCAACAAAGTCAACTGACTACTTACAAAGAGAAGCAGATGAAGAGAATGTTTGACAAGCATAGCTGAGCAAACAGTGGTACAAAATGCATTTTAATTTTCACTTTGAGAACATTTGGCTTGGCAACTTGCTCTTCCACTCGCTCTCGCACTTGTTATCTGTTCAGAAATTTTTCGGCTTCGCCTTTTCTTGTTACACATTGTAGATAATTGCATCTGATTGACGTGCAATAACGTAACGGGCCAGCATCGACAGCAGCAACAACAGCTGAACGGCAGCAACAACAGCAACTGAATCACTTTATAAAGCCATAAAAATAACACCTCTAGCGTGCAGACAACAACAACAACAACAAAAACAACAACAGCAACAGCAGACGACAACAAAAGCAGACGACAGCAGACAGCGACAGCACACAGCAGCAATATGTCGCATCGCTCGCAACGTTTTGGGGCCACACGCAGGACGTTCAACTTGGACAAAAAAGGGTACAAAAAGCAAACTAATTACATTCCAAGTCATTTTAATACTCAGTGAAAAGCACTGCCCAAGCAATGAGCAGCTTGCACAGCGGCAACTCCAACAGCAGCAGCGGCACGACAGCAACACGCAGTAACAGCAACAAAAAAATAAAAAAAAAAATGGTGCAAGTAAACAGCATGAGGCCAATGGACTCGACTGCAACTGCAGCAACAACATCAACAGCAACTGCTGCCCATCATACAATGTATGCAACGCTCCCTGAAAATGGCAGCTTGTTGCTTTGAGAAGAAGAGCAAAAGAGTGAGTGAAAGAGAGAGAGAGCGAGAGAGAGAGAGAGGGACAGAGAGAGACAGAGACAGCCAGGTCCAAAGCTTGACCCATGAAAAACATCTGCACAAAAGATGAAACGTCTGCTGCTCTTGGAATTGATATGGCAGGAAGCTGCTGCTGCTGCTGCTGCTGCTGCTGCTGCTGCTGTTGGCGCTGTTGCAGTTGCCGGCTTTGATATGTAAATTGTACCAAATTTCTTGGCTTACTTTGTAGCCTGCGCATGTAGTAATTAAAATTGTTGAAAAAAAAAACAATAAAACATAAAATAAATAAATAAACAATGCCACACGCATTAGTATGCTAAACCTACTTGCGAGGCCCATAAGCAGCAGCAGCAGCAGCAGCAAACAACAACAGCAACTGCAAAAAAAAAAAAAGGCAACAGACAAGAAAAGAAAGGCCTCAGTGGACAAAACAAAAAATAAAATAAGCGTTCAGAGCGCGCTCAACAAAACAATTTACCAAGTTTGGTCTAAACGGTCAAAGCAGCCGTTTTGCCGGGCCAACTGGTCAGTGACAGTTGCAACAGCAACAGCAACAGCAAGAGCAACTGTTACGGCAGCAACATCCTCATAGCGTGCATAGCAACACGTGCGTTTGCCTTTTACAATGCCAGCAACAAAAACAGCGAGAGGCCAACAACTTTGGCGTTTTTCGCGCGAAATTTACTAACGGCAAACAACAACTGCAATAACTGCAATATCAGCAGCAACAGAAACAGCAACAGCCGCAGCAGCATCAGCCGCAGCCGCAGCCGCAGCCGCAGCGCAGCAACTACAAAACGCGCGTGCTCAACATTTGCCACAAATGGAGTTATCAACCAAATGGGTCTTCATCGATAAAAATTGATGAAGCACTCTACGCAGAACTTGAGGCAACATTGGGTTGATGACGACGACGATGACGACGACAACGGGCAGCAATTTTCCAAGGAAATTGCTTTCGCCTCGAGTGGCAAACAAAACGAGCAATGAACGCTGAAATGACGCACGTGTGCCTCATTTTGTTGTTATTATTGTTGTTGTTGCCTGATTTGGTGACTTATTTTGCTTGTTAGCTTTAACATGTGACTGCAGCTGATGGCCAACTGCTGTCGGATGAAAGCATTATTATCGCTAAGTTCATTTATCGACAAGACTTGAAAAACAAAAAGAAATAAAATCATTTTGTCAATTTTGCAAATGCAATTTAATAAGTTATCAAGTGTACAATAAATATACTGAGATAACTATATAATAAATATTCAACGCTTTTTCCTTGCTCAAGTTTCTTATTACTCTGCATAAAGTAAAATATATTTCATCAGCAAGATTAATTTGTTGTTAAATCTTATTCAGAATATTATTATTTGGTATATCGCAGTACTACTTATTGATGAGTATCGACAGTGGCAGCAATTAGTAAACAACACCAGTGATGACAGCAGCTGACAAGCTTCTAAGTTGTCACCAGTTTCCAGTTCCCCAAGCGAAGATTTCAAATTGCTGACAGCAGCAGCAGCAGCAGCAGCAGCAGCAAAAAAGTGAAAAGTGCCAAGTTTTGAAATTGCTTTTGTCGTCGTCGTTGTCGTTGTTGCTTTTTGTTTTTTGTAACTGCGATGAATTCGTCATAGTGTCTTTAAATGTTTATATTTATGATTTTAGTGTTTTCGCTGTTTGTTGTCTTTGTTCGTGTGTAAAAAGATGCTCTGACACACAAAATCATTGAGGTGTCAAATGTAAGCGGAGGAACTGTGACAAAAATTGAAGGCTGTTAACCCAACTTTCAAATTACTAAATTGTTTAGTACTCGACTAAAATATACTTTATAAGATTGTAATACTTAATATAACTTTATTGTTCATTGTTCAGTATTAATTATATATTATAATCGTGGATACTTTTTGCGATACCAGCTTTTTGAACGAGAGTTTTAAACTCGTTCAGAATTTGCAATTGCAATCTATAATTTCTGATTGTTTTTTTGTACAGTAAAAATAATAAATTTGCCTTAATTTCAATGCTGTCAAAAGTCAAAACCTTTTGCCTTAAAATGCTTGAAATTGTCATTTCACACTAAATAGAGAAACAGCATTGATTGTCAGCACACAGTGTGCATCTCTCGCTTGCCATCGCATAATTACGGCTCTAAACTGAACAGCAACAGCAACAGCAACAACAACAACAACCAGCAACTTTAGCAGCATCAGCAACTATCAGCAATGAACAATCAACGATCAGTGATTGCTAACCCCGAAACCAGCATTGTGTGTGCATATAATTGAGGTTCTAAGCACACTGATTACCACACTAGTGCACAGACAGAGAGAGAGAGAGAGAGAGAGAGAGAGAGACAGATGTACCTAGATGGTGGGGGGGGGAGTGGATGGGAGGAGGGTAGGATGGGCAGTTGGAACGCGAGTATACATTAACTAATGACAAGTCATGAAACTATGGCCAGCCTCACATTTGTTGCATTTGCTGTTGTTGCCGCTTGCCGCTTGCCGCTTGCTGTTTGAGTTGAGGTTGAATAACCTCTGGCCAAGTGGAGTTGCAGTAACTTGAAATGAAATTGTCATTTCAGAGCGTGTTGCAGTTGTTGTTGCTGTTGCTGTAGTTGTTATTGTTGTTGTTGTTGTGGTTGTGCAGTGAGAACAAGTTCATGGCATAATTGCTACAAGCAACTGTGACGATCACATCAAAAATGTTGTGTGTAATTGTCGTTGCGAATCAGTCGCAACACCTGATTAACTGAAGCATCAACGACAGCAACAGCAACAGCAACATCAACAACAAAAGCACCAGCAACAGCAACAGCAGCTACAGAAACAACCTGGCTAGAAGCTGTTGTTTATTATCACATGTTGTTGGTGTAGAGTTACGGCCACAGGATATTGCATCCTTGCCACATGTGTTCAAAAGCAACAACAACAACTACAACAGCAGTGAAAGTATAAACTTACCAGCAACTGTTGCCCACTGGCTTAACCGAAAACAGTTAGGCGCTCAGCTTATGCAACGGCAATCTATCATGTTGTAGGTGCGTGAATGTCTTTTGTGTGTGTGTGTGTGTGTGTCTGAAGCATATATAATTGTCACTGTTTGCTTCTTCAGACAGTTGTTGCTGCAAAAAAAAAAAGTAGCTAAGCTTGCCGCACCAATTTCTAAATTGTTTTATGCAATTAAAAAAATTACATGTACGTGCGGCAGCAACGATACAATCTGGTCTTTTTACCAACAACAACAACAACAACAACAACAACAGCGGCAATCTGCACTTGCCCACTGATAGCACTGATTATAATTTTTGTTCCAGCCTCCTCGCTTTTTCAAAGTACGCGCACTTGCAACATGTGTGTGTCCCCGTGTGTGTCGTTGGTGTCTGCACTTCTGCAACAGAAAAGAAACAAAATATTTAATCAAGTGTCGCACAGTGTAGCAAAAATTGTACAAATTATTATTGGATAAGCCGAGAAAAGGAGCTTCATAATTTTGAATATTTTCTGGAAACAGGCCAATTTTATTTCAAAAATATTTTAAATTCTTAAAAATCTCTCAAAAAAAAAATCCAGATAAAATCTAAAATGCTGTGCTTCTACCACTGTGCAAATTTTATTAGTTAGCTGTATGTCTCCACTGCCAGCCAAGAAGGCAACTAGCAACTATTGCTGGTGCTGCTGTTGCTGCTGCTGCTGCTTCTGCTGTTATTGCTGCTATTTTGATAAAGCGCGTAATTGTAAAAACGCTAATGATACGATTTTTGCCGCAATATAACGATTAAATATTGCAAACGCTGCCGGCTCTTTTCCCTGTTCAAAGTGCCCAGTTCCTAGTTGAAAATGGGGGTCTGTTGGGTCTGGGTATCCCAATGCGATTTTCAAGTTCCACAGTTGAAGCATCTCGGTTAATTAGCGCAGAAAAGGGCGCAGCCCAACACATACATCAGTAATATGCAGCAACAGGAACAGCAACAGCAACAAGTTTTATAAACTGTCATTGGCAAAAGCAAGCAACATCAGCAGCAGCATCAGCAGCAACTACATTGCAACCAGCAACTAGCAACTAAAAATAGTTGCACACGTGCATTTTGCATTTTTGACTATTAGACATAATAGCTGAATAGCATCATAATTTACCTTGACATTTAGACCAATGTCTGTCCAAAGCATGCCAATCTTAATTGCCAGCTGCAGTCGCAACAGCAACAACAGCAACATCAGCAACATCAACAACAGCAACATCTACAACAACAACTATGCAAATTGCAAAATGCTTTGCTTACACGCTTGAATTTTGATTAGGTTAACTATTTATAGAATGAGATGCAACTTTTGCCGGCATTCCAGCAGCATTGGCACAAGAGCAACACATGCCTGCAAACCTGCAACCTGCTTTTGCGATGACTCATCTGCCAGCAGCATAGTTATGGTTTTAATATAATTTTAATTAGCTGCTCTCTTGCGAGGAATTCCTTCAAATCTGCTGCTGATCTTGCTGGCTGGACAAACAGGTGCCAGGTGCTGAAGGTCAGCAACTTTTTTAGCAGCGATCTAGTTACAACTGCAACCGGTAACAACAGCATGCAACAGCTATTAATCGAGCTCCAAATACGTGTGTCTGCAATTTAAACTTCTACGTTCGATACTTTAGTTTTGGGTAGCCAAAGCTAAAAATGCCGAAGCGCCTCTTAAGAACCAAAAAAAAAAAAAAACACCACAATTTTCGGTCGCTCAGAACTTGCCGACAACAAGAACAACATGCCTCAAAATGTGGGCGCAAAACGAAAATGAAAACTGAACGCATGCGCCGATAAAAGCCGCTGGGCAAATGTTTTGTGCACTCAAAAAAATAAAGTTTAATTAAATATTTATTTATATATTTATTTATTTATTTTTTTGTAAATAAATATGATATAAATTTAATAAAATATCAACCATATTTAACATTATCAACATTTTAAGTAGATTTTTGTTATCAGGATTTAGCACTTTCAAAAATACATTTTTTGTTTTTATTGAACTTATTTTTGAGTATCTAAGAAATTTTACTGGTCAGCACTTGAAATGGCATCGGTCTCAATGTATTTGAATTTAAAACAGGGTTTTTTTTACGAGTGTGTTTTTCAATTTTGGGTTTTTTGATTTTGTTTTTAGTCCAATAACGAACTGGTCTGCAAAGGCTGTGGCTTCCACGGCTGCTTGTCCAAGTTGGCAACCTTTAAAAGAATGCGGACTTGCCAGAAGTACACACAAGTACACACACACACACACACACACACACACACACACACACACACACACACACACACACACCACAACACACACAAACTCACACATAAGTCACATGGCAGAGATAGGCAATATAAAGAAAATGAGGCATGCACAGAAAAAATAACTCAAAACTTGTGGCAACAAAAGGCAAACTCTGCTGGATGCCTATAATGCTTTTGTTGCTGTTGTTGTTGCCGTTGTTGTTGCTGTTGCTGTTGTTACTGTTGTTGTTGCTGTTGTTATTGTTGTGTGTTGGCGTTGTTCGAAGGTGGAGCGAAAAGTTTACGACATATAAATGACCGTACTATAAAGCGAAAAAAGATCGTTAAATTGCTGAAACGATAAGATTCATAAGACTTAGCTCTTTGTACTCACACATGTAAGGAGAAAATGAATTTAACTATCCGTTTTATTGAACTCCACCTTTTCTAATAAAAATCAAAATAAAATTAAATCCCTTTTTAGTGAGTGGGACTCAGAAATGTGCAAGTCTCAAATAATGTCTTTTCAATAGTGTTCTTGGCGTACGACTGTATTTATTAAACATTTTTTATAGTTTTATTTATTATAAAAAAAAAAATAATAAAAACTGAACGATTCTCAAATTTTAACAATCTGTTAAAAATATTTATTTAATGCCAGTTTTATAATAATGTATATATTTTTGTAGAATTTATTTTTTATGAATTCTTTTTTCGTTATATTTTGATATTTCTCAATACAAATATTTTAATCGTAAACTTTGATGGCAACCCGTGAAACAAACGCAATGTCGCAATTTCTGTCTGCCTCACAGATACAGATATGCATTTTTTTTATGTGTGTGTGTGTGCTATTGCCACATGCCACATGCCACAGCTGTGGCAGCGACGGCTTGTTTACAGGAATTTTACAACTATGCAGCCGACTCTGATTTTGTGGCCAGGAGCAAAAGCCAATAGCTCCGATCAGAGAGAGAGAGAGAGAGAGGGAGCAGATATGTGTGTGTGTGTGTGTGTTTATATATATATATAAATAAAATGCAGTTAGTAAATTTAATAAAAGTAAGAAAGAATGGCAAATTAAAATAAAATTAAGCTTACAAAAATGCGAGAGTGGGTAATTTGGGAGAGTAGTCCCCTGATCCGAGTAGCTTTAAAAGCCTTCTCCGACTGCGATGCAATTTGGTAAATAGTTTCGCAGACATCGGTCCAACAGTGCTCTGTGGAATCAGAGTCACGTTTTTTTTGGATTTTGTTTTTTTTTTTTGTTTTTTACCCACTGAGTAACCCGACGTTGAGTTCAGTTGGTTTCGATAATGAGCCGAGTAGGTTCTTGGAACTGCGCCAGCGGCGCGTCCTTGAAACTGGTTTCGCCCATAAACCAGACGCAGCCATTGCAACGACGGCGACGTCGACAGCGAATGCGACTATGACGGGTACACTTATAAAAAAAACGGGGTTAGAATGCAAGTAATTGAATAGCTCTTTTAAAATTCATAAATAAATATATGATTGATTTGACACTTGATACGCAAAGACACTGGAACAATTATTAAATCAAGTACAACACAAGTTCTGCATATCCAATTATATTCCAATATTATCGCATTTTAATTTTGTTTTCTGTTAAAATCAACAAACAGTCTCAACATTTCGATAACTGGTTTATCTCATTTATAATACTAATTGCACTGACTGGTCTAAGATCTGTAGATCCAAGCAAATCTCAGATCTCGGAGCACTCATAAAACGTTTTACTTTTACTCTATTAATTAGTCGACTTGGCATTTTACGACAATAATTCGAAGAGCAGTTAAATCCACATTACGACAACATTTTGTCCACAGGCTTTTTTTCCAACTTAAAAGCATCCATAAAAATCAGCCTGACAAGGCTCAAAGGCGTCTGATAAAATTAGCAAAATTATTACTATCCAGTAGCGCAGATTCTGAGCGCTAGAGAGACAAAGATAGATGCAGAAAGAGTATGAAAGAGAGAGAGAGAGAGAAAGAGGAGGAGTACAGCAAAGAGGGTTCAAAGCGCCATGGGGCGTCATTCGATTTGGCTAAGTGGCTCTGCACAGTGGGGAATAGAGCTAATTGTAGAATGGCTTAAACGATGATGCTTTTGTTGCAAAGAGCAGAAGCATTTTAAATACGGGTTGTTTAACCGTTGGAAAACTATGTCAATACGATTGATATAGTTGTTAATATGAATAAAAAAAAAATAACAATAAAAGATAAAACTTTTTTTCTTGAAAAGACATTTTGTACAATAAAGAAGTCTTTAACTTTTTATCATACGATTTTTGGCCACACATTTTAATTGTTTTTTTTACAAAACTAAAGGATTTGTTTTCGAAATATATAAAAAAAATAATTCAACTAAGCCAGACAAAATATATTGAAAATTGTGTTAAGGTTTCAAAGCGATATTATATTCTACATCTGAAATATACAATCAGAACAAATACTTAAATATTTTAAAAGTTTTGATTAAATTTTTACACGCTTTGTGTCCAATGTGCCAGCGAATCGCGACTAAGTAAATGTGTCCATAGATGCACACGCGAATGTCGCATCAATTAGGCGGATTGGAGGCCACGTTAACTTGGCTGACTTGCTGGCGACGAGGTTTGGGCCAGAGGCTAGCTAGGCAACTAGATAACCAGGTCCGGATGATTGGCTATTTGTTCAAAATGAACATTGACTTGCTTGATTGAAAAGTAAAAGGCAGTTGTGTAAATTGGCCATCTAAGTGACTGCTGATCTACATGGACAACTATTTTCAGTTAGTTGTTAACTTTTAACTTTTAACTGTTTGCTGTTGACAGTTGGCTTTTTGCCTGGTTCATTGCCCCGCAATGTGTTTTTGCCTTCCTCCCACAACATGCCACAATAGTCCAAAATCGACAGCTGTTGTGCGACCTTCAAATCGAAAATGCCTTTCCTTGATTTGAGTGAAGTGCAAATATTTATGGTATGCAAACAGCAGCAACAAAAACAAATTAAATAAATTTGATAACCGAGTTAAATATACAAAATAACAACATGTTTGCACATGTTTTGTTTTTTGTTTTATTTGTTGAAAAAAAAAACACATTGACTGATAATCACCTTATAAGCCAACGTTTATTGAACCGATAAGTGTTCGCAGCAGTCTTGATAAGCCTGATAACCCTTGTTGTCGCTTCTTCATTGATTTGCATATATAGCCATATATATATATTCGTAGCAAACAGATTGCAAATGTTAGTGCACATTCATTTATAAATAAAACTCTAAATATAGTTTTGTGCTAAATTAAGCAACGTTGCCTGCCGATATAAAATAAATGAGAATTTTTCTACGCAGTGCAAGTAGGTATTTCGATATACTCACATAAAACTAAATTATATGGAATTTGCTATAATATTTGAAATTTACAATATTCGATTTCCATTTTGATGTGAAGTCCAAATTGAGCTAACAAAATTCAACTCTTAATTATTGTTTAAATAGTTGTTTCATGTTTTTTTTTTAACACTCTCCTTTAAACTTGTTCAACCGTAAAAAAATGAGGGCTTTGTGAAAAACTCCAAAAAGTAAACCAAACTCTGAATTTGCAAAAGCAGCAACAAGACTTTTAGTAATTTGTGTTAATTATACGCTCCGTTGAACGAGAAGCGCAACTAGAAATGGAATGATTTTTTATATTGTGTATTGTGTTTTATTCAAATTGGGTTTTTAGGCCTTAACTAATTTTGTCTGGAGTCGATTGAAAATATAAAAAAAAAAATAACTAATGCATCACTCAACTCTACAATTGCAGCGAGCAACAACAGAGGCAAGTGCAACAGTGGCAGCAACAACTTTGTAGTATGCGTCTCTTTAAAACTCGCAAATCTACGGACACATACAGCACATTAAGCGCCGCTCAGCAACAGCAGCAGCAGCAGCAGCAACAGCAACACTTGAGCAATAACAGCAACATTTGCAATAGCAATAACAGCAATAATCATAAAACTCACGCCTTGGCAACATGCAGCAACAGATTGAGCAAGGGTATTGCCAGCAGCGTTGCCATATCCTCATCCTTGCCTGATCTGCACGACAATACGGCCGTCATGATACTCAGCTGTACGACGCTGACAAGTAATGGCGGCGCCACAGCAACTGGTGCCGTTGGTGCAGCAGCAGCAGCAACTGGGAATAATGCACAACCGTTACGTACAGCCACGCCCACATGCCTGGTAAGTGGGCGACAAACGCCGTCAGCGATATCGATGGTCTCCTTGCAGGAGGCAAGCACATTGCACAGGCAACAGCAGCAACACCAGCAACATCAACAGCAACTGCAACCAACAATTTATGTGCCCAATAAACTGAGCAACAATGTCAACAATTCGAGTACAGCAAACTTTTTGCTAAGCTACGCGAGCAACAGCAATATTGCCAACGCCCAGCAACAACAGCAGCAGCATCAACAACAGCAGCAACACTATCAGCAATATGTGGCACAACGTCTTCATCCTTCTACAACAGTTGCTGCCACCTCAGCCTCGAACAGCTGCCTCTACGAAAAGTCAAATGTTAACGGCGGCAGCAGCATTTCATTGGCTTCAAATGGTAAGTTCTCTCTGAAATATACATTTAGAAAATCATATATTTATATTTTTTATTTAATTTATTTTAACTAATTATTATTTTTTCACTTCGAAGCTAACTTATGAATATACAAAATAAATGCCAATATTTACACTTTTTTTTTGACTAAATGCAAAAGCTTAAAGAATGCACAAATATTCTATATTTATTTAAATTAAGAAAAATCTAAACTTTATAAAATCTCCTCAGCATCGTTGGCAAATGAGTGCAATCATTTAGCTGCCAATGACAATCTTTTTCTTGCAAGCTATCCTCCATTCGATCCTGGCTCAGAAGGTAGCCTGCTCCATTCCGAATGCAGTAAATTTTTGAATTATCATCGGGTGTATTCCATAACATATATGTACCCGTTTTCTTGTGCTGCTGCATGTTGATGAACCATGTTGCACGGAACTCGCAGACATTGCTTAAACGCAACCAGTTGACAGAAGTCTCCTCCGCTTGCCACATGCTGCAGTTGCTGTTGGCACCCAGTTCCAAGTGCGCATTCGGCAAGGCATAAAGATGATCGCGGTCATGTTTTAGGCAAAACCAACGACTCTTAACCAAATCTATAAGGGATCTGGGCAAACTCTGCAACATATTTTGCAGTTGAGCACTGTTCCAATGATCCTGATCCTTACGCAGTTGACGCAACGTTATCGCAAAGTGTGGCAACAATCTTTCATCGCTTCCCAGTCGATTTGAGCGTCGCAGTTGCCAATAAAAGCTAATCCAAAGATAGATTTTGAACTGATTACTGGGATTAAGACGTTTTTGCATCTCATAAAAGTCCTCTCCAGAATTCTCCAGAAACTTCACATTCCAAGCCATGTGCCGCTGCTGCTCCTGACTAAGTTGCTCACTCAACTCCTGTGTCCATGCATCAAACTGGGAATCATTTCCGTTTAGCTGCTGCAGCACTGTTTTTTGCAATTGATAGCTATAATTGGCCTGCGTCTTGGCCAACAATACGGCCAAGAATGGCAGACAAATCTTTAGGTTCAACTGCCCAACCATCGCCGTGCAAGATTTCGCGCAAACTGACATCAACTTCCACATTGATCTCATATTTGTAAGCTGCTCCTTGGAAGTACTTTAAATACCAATTTAAAATAAATTGATTATATATTGTTATTATCTCACTCTTTGCATTTATCGTTGATTTTTAAAGTATTTTAATTATGTACAAAATATAAGTACCTTTATTAATTGCAAGGTATTATACAAATTTAGATGTTCTTAAATTGCAACTGACTTATATTGGATTGAGTTAAATATATTTTAAAACTTATCTCTTAATTTTATTTAATTTAAAAATTAATAGCTTCACAGAAATTGTAGGGTATAAAAGCTATCGACTTTAACCAGAACATTTATAGCTTATCGTTTGCTTGCTTTTTTTCGATGTGCTAATTATCTTATCAGTTGAAAATATTGTTGCACTTTTGATTCATGCGTATTCAACAAAAAAAAATTCAACATAAACAAAATCTTTATTCAATTTTTTTTTGCATTACTTCTTATCTTTTTGTAGGTCATATGCCCGACTACAAGCTGGTTACCGCCGTGCCCGTGGTTGTCCTAGATGATGAACAGAAATTGGTGACAACAGCTGCTGAGACGCACAGCGATGCTGGCAGCAACATTAGCACAGGTAGCACCACATCCTTGGCCAGCACAACACGAAATGGTGAGTATCACAATCTAAAATCTAATTATAAAAATAAACATAAGCCCTCAAAGCGCTTTAAATTGATTTTTAAATGTGTCTTGAGTGTCATCAAATGTATATCTGTCATTTAGCTATTTATGTTGCCATTGTAATTTATGTGCTGCAATTGGAAAGCCCTCCCAGATTTTAGAGATTGGCCGTAAATTAGATGGCGTTGAGTGGTTTCAAGTGGCAGCCAGTGCTAATTTGGGTAGCTGGTTTTAAATTGCTGCTCTTACATTACACAAATTAAATGAAGACACTAATTTAATGATACAAATATCAAATATTTAAAATAGCACAAAAATACACTCGACTTTTTTTTTCTGTGTGCGTTCAATTTGTTGTCGCATGCTGATTTTGGCTGCTGGTTCAAAAACATTTCCGCATATGTCAACGCATCATCAACATTTGCCGATTGTCATCGATACATGTTGGCGTGTATTGTGTGTATAGTGTGTGTGTGTGTGTATTGTGTGTGTGTGTATAGCACACCCTGAAATACCGTATTGACCTGATTTTTGCATTGTCGTCGCTGTAATGCGATCCGGAGCGGTAACTGCAACTGTAACTGGGATGGAAATTTTCAGTGGCATTATATATATAATACATATGTTGTATTTACACACATATTTTATGTATGAGGATAATGGGAAAGAGGGGGCTGGGGCGCACGGGCTACTGCGGTTTCGGTTACGGCCCTAAAATCCCATAAGCGACCAAGTGTGACAAAGCTGGGCATTATGTGATCCATTTGACTGCTGATGATTCGCAAATGTGAGCAAGTTGCAAGAGTTATGTGAGACTTGGTCTGCGGTCTGTTCGTTATGTTGCCAATAATAATATTTATTGGGGCTTGAAGCTAAATGGCAACTACTTACCTCGTCTGAGCAGACAGAAAAAATATCTGTTACTAGGTGAAAGAAGTAATGGAAGATTCATGGAGGAGACAGATCGATCACTCATGTAATAGATTGAATTGAAGTCAACCAAAGTGGGAATCAATCAAAGAAAAGAACTGTACAAAATAATATAAAAATTTATGTTTTGTCAATCTAAACTTGTTGCGCTTGAAAAGGCGAATTTTTTTTTTAACTTTTAAGTACATTTTCATATTGTAAAGAAGACCAAAAAGTTTAACTGGTAGATTAAAAAAACAAAATAAATTTATTGTTTCTTTTCATTTATTTAAAAAAAAAATTGTTTTTGAAATTGTTATGTTATTATGTGTTATTAACAGTTTTGAGTTACTGACTGAAAATTGATTTCCTGACCGGTACCATTAACAAATTGGCCAAGAAGAAGTTCAATAACCATGTCATGGGAAATACACAATCACAAGATTTGCATAATGTGCCCGCTGCTGCCAGTTGCCAAATTGAAGCGACCAATGCGACCCAAAACATGTGCAACAACCACATCCATCACGGTCGATGGCTGATGATTCAAACAATAAGAGCAAACAAAGAAATGAGCCAAACAAAATGCGCACGGCATGCAATAATATCTCACGTATGCGCTGAGATTACTGCAAATTCTTTTTCGATTCAGATTCAGAGTCAGAGTCGAGCCTTCACCTGAATCGAGATCGAGATCGATAATCGGCAAGCGGAATAAATCAAGCCAAGAAAGAAGCAACAAAAAAATACATGTAATAAGCGATAATCCCAGTATAAATGCGCATGCGTGCAAAAGTGTATGATGAACGGAGAGGGCGAGGAGGGGAAGCAAGGAGAGTTGGAAATGGAAATGGAGTTGGAACGCAGAGCGCCAGTGCGAAATTATAGCATTTATGTTTTGCCGACTGCTGACTGCCGACTGCCGACAGCTGGTTGCGAAGAGATTCTTCAATGTTGGCGCTTCTTGATTTCTCATGCTCTTTCTTCTGCTGCTTCTTCTTGTGCACATCTGACTCTTGAACAAATGGCAAGAAAACGATTGCCACACAATCATGGCCATTATTTGGTGAGCTGATGAAAGCAATTTACAGCTCCACTATTGACCTTGGTAGCGGGCATGGAAACTCAAGCGGCACCTTTAACTAATTAAATACAATTAAATCTCATCATTAGAATAACACACACAATACACACACACACACACACTTAGTCAAAGAATAATGCGCAATCATTTTTTCTCTCCTGGTAAGCAAGCGAGCAGAGCAAATGCAAAAGTTCGCTTATAGAACGTAATTTGACACCTGATAATTGCTAGCTGTAAATCTGCATGCTTAAATAAATGACAACAAATGACAGCATCAAGAAAAAAAACCATGATTGAGAGAAAGAAAGAGAGCGGAAGAGAGAGAAAGAAAGAAAGACAGAAAGATTGAGAGAGGTGCATTTAAAGTTTCTCTGATGCGCATTGTTTGAATTACTCCGTTTATTCTGATAATGTGCCGGATACAGAGAAAATATTTTAGAATGTTGCAGATGGCAAGTTGAGAACGAGTTTTTGTGTGTTACGGAAAGTGAAATATGTGCACATCTTTACGGAATATTTGTTAACGTATTTAGGTGACTCACTCTGATGATTATAATTTGTTATTTTAAATGCACTAAAGCAGCTAAATTTCGAGTTAAAGAAATCTTTGTCATTTCTTTCAGCTGTCGAAACTATTGGTCAAAACATATAATTTTATTAAATCTTTCTAAAGTTAAAGAGTTAAAGAAATCTTTGTCATTTCTTTCAGCTGTCGAAACTATTGGTCAAAACATATAATTTTATTAAATCTTTCTAAAGTCATAACTTTTTCAGAAGTTAAGCGAACAAAATTAATAACAATATATTTTTCGGTACTTTAGTTAGTTTTAGAATCCAAAAAAACACAGTATTCATTTATGTATTCTAACCACTTGTTTTTAATCAAGGTTGGAAACAAACCCTCTTTTTCTAAGTTCAATATTTATTTGATTCAAATCACTCCATTATCTTAGGCCAAATTAGACATTAACAGTGCCAGATAGTCAAATAAAGATCATGATTGTAAGATTATTATGAACACAACATAATTGCTAAGAAATCATTACAAATCTTGTTACATTAGGTCTTCCTTATGCCTTACAAATCTAGCAACAAGATTTTTCTTATTTTCTTCTTCACTTACAATTCTCCCTGCATTTGCCAACGCCATCTCCTTCCGCTTGTCCACCCCTGTCAGTCGGCGAAAATGGCAACAAAGCCATCTCGTAGCCAAGTCTTCTCACCCGGTTTGGACGCTGGCGGGCATTTGACACCGTCTTGAAAGTTAAGTGGGTGTAGAATTTGTGGCATGTGGCCGGCGGTCGTTTTTTGATTCTACTCGCGAAGAGGCTGTCATATAATTGATGCCTGCACCATTTGCTATTATTGTTTAACACTCGCCCAGTCACAGCTTCAGCTGGCCAACGAGACAACTTAAACCATTCCTCCGAATCCCGCCAATCCCAGCAATTCCACCAATCCGCCTTTGATTGCAGCGTGCTGAAAATTTTTAATCAAAGGCAAATGGGCAAAAAGAGTGGCGGAACAAAGTCGGTCAGGCCTGGGTGGAGCTATGGTTGGAGTTGTTTCAACTGTCAACTTGAATTGAGGCTGGCAGCAAACGCATCATCGCCGCCACGCTGCGCCCACACAGTTTACCGGTTACCGGAACACATGCCACATGCCACACGCCACAAGCCTGCCTGCGGCTTGCATCGGCTATTAAACATCTTTGGCACGAGTCAGAGAGTAGCTCGGTAGAGGGAGATGCAGATGCAGATGTGGAGTCCAAGGCGAAGCTGAAACCTCACTCGCTGCTCGATAGGCAATTCTATGCATGGCTACACTCGAAAAAATATGTGTAACATTTTACAGAAACACGTTTAAAACGTGCTCTCTTCGCAAAGATTCTTTTTTCAAAAATATGTTTTGCAAAAAAGTAAAAACAAAAATGAAAATTTTCAAGTTCAATTTATACATAATTTCTGTAGAAAATCCGCATTCTTTGTAACGCGATATTCTATAAATGATAAAACTTAATTTTTCAGTGTTCGGCGCACAAAAATAGTTTTTAAAATTTTATTGTGTTCATAATGCGCGAATGTCTTGGCAAATCCGTTGTGGAAAATTTTCTGCATCTGATTCTATTGTGCATATCTTATACTAATTGTTTAGGCCAAACTCCCTCTACCTCTCTCTCTGTCTCTGTCACTCGTTCTTGTTCTCCCCTCACTCTCATTCTCTCTCTCTCTCTTCCTTCGAGTTATCTTGATAAATATATGGGACAAGCGCATAAATTTGTTTATTAACAAGCTAAAAGCTCTGACTACAAATGAAAACACCACTTTGAATGCATTTTTAAGTGTTTGGCAATTGATGTTAAAGCCAGATCGTAAAAATATTTTACGACTAACGTTATTTGATTGGCCACGCTAAGGACTCTTAAGGGGGAGTCCAGTTAGGCTTAGTTGAGGTGTGTTAACTGTTCAATAATTAACTCTTCTACATGCAAATAAGTTCAAGATGACAGTTATTTGGAGGCTTAATAAACATGGATTATTCACCAGCTAACATTTTGTTTTAGATTCCAAGGGTTTTGATTATTATTTTCAGTTTTTAAAATTGGTTAAGGGAAATAAACTACATAATTCTTGACAAAATTAGAATACCCTCCAACTCGTAATAAATTTAAAAAATTTTAAAGATTAAATTATGCACAATATAAATAAAATGGATTTAATGAATGGTTTACATATTATAACACTTTTAATATATTCTCTATAAAATATATTGACGAATTTAGTTGTTAAGAGGGTTAATTTTTGTTATAGGAAAAGTTGGTTTAAGTTGGGCTAATTTATACTAACAACAATAATTATGCAGTGGGTTTTTTCCAGTTGAACTATTCCTCCAAACATGCGATTGCTATATACACCATTTACTACTTTATACAGGGTATATATATATAATTAAAATTAATATTGGCTTGTACATTTTTCAACACAATCATGGAAATTAAAAAGAGCGAATTAAGTTAACAGGAAGAAGTCTTTAATGAGCGTTTTATTAGTTATATATTTATATGTTAACGATTAAATTTTAAATTGCGTTAATTGATTAATTTGCGTGATTAGTAGTTAAATAACAATAAAAGGTACATGTCAGCTCTTTTAACACAAACCGCCGCCTTCCTCCTCCTCCTCATTATTCGGGTCCGATTTCTTCTCAAAATCAAGGGCCTTTGGCAATGGAATGTTCTTGGATAAAATGGCATATTCCACGTCCATGTGCCGGATGAATGGAGACGCAAGCATTCTGGCAGCCAGTTCACCATCCTGCTCATCAAAAGCTTGTAGAAGCGTTTGCAATGTGGAAACCTCTTCGGTTTCACAGCAGGTACACCATTCTTTGAACGACTTCTCCGCCTCGACAGGGTCACCCAGCGCCAATTGGACGAGAACAAGGGCGACAACCATACGACCAATTTGTCCATAAGATTCCGTTTGCTGATACAGCCCAATTAGTTTTCTAATTGACTTTGTTGCCTCTTCATAGCGCTTCAACTTGACCAGAAGCCTCGACACTTTAGATGCGAACTCTGCTGCTTGGCGTGTGGAGTCTTCAATAAGGATTATCTCCACAGCGTGCTGATAGAATCGCAATGCCATTTCCGTATTTTTTGCTTCCGTCAATTTGCCTGCCTTGTCGAGAGCAGCGGCAGCCGCTTCTGGCGATCCATGTTGCTGATACAAGCTGACCGCCTTATTTGTATATTCCTCAACGTCATTGAATTGATTGAGTTCCTTGAGCAACAAGATTATTTGCTCGTACGATTTTGCTGCATGGAACCAGGCTTTGTTGTTTTTGTAGCAATCAATTGCCTTTAACCAGCATTGCTTGCTTTTATCAAACGATTTTGCAATTCGATACGCAGTTGCTGCTTTGGAATACTCATCGCCAGCGCTGTCATAGTCCGGTGCCCACTTGAACGCCGACACTTTAAGGCTCTTCTCTGCTGTTCGCACTAAAGCCTCAGCTTCTTCAATTTTCTTAGCAGACAACGACATGTTTGCTAGCGAAAAATCAATTGTTTATGTGTACAATCAATGACACATCAGTGTGACCGTTGACTGACAACGACAAAAATAAGCTCAAGAAAAAATACTTAAATGTCGATACATAAGCATATCGATATGCTTAGTAACTTAGCGATGGTTGCGCGCGATTAATTTTAAATATGGGCAGTCAGTTGAAAACAACTTTTTATTCTTGCTAGTTTTAGGAAAATAAGCTTTCTATTTATGAACCATTGCATACATAATATTCAAGTGTTTGATAAACAAAAGTGTAGCAAATTGTTGCATTGCAATGGAGATTTTTTTGTTGCACCGCAAGACTTTGGCTGTCAAAGCTGCCACTCAAAATGCGGTCAACACACATCTTTTGAGCCGACCTTTGTTGTGGTTTTGCTTTTGCTTGAATGCCTGTAAGCTGATGCCGGTTTGACGAGCACGTGTCTGGCCACCTAAAACCACAGAAGGAAGATTGGGCAGGAGACAGTCTCAGCGCCTTTGAGGTGTTGCATATGCATTGAAGCATATTCTAATTACATTAGAATTCACATTATGATTGAGTTCTCTTCTCTTTGCAGTGTTCACGTGGGGCAAACGAATGAGTCGAAAACTGGATCTGTTGAAGCGCAGCGATTCACCCGCCGGCAACACACACAAGTCCCACACAGATCTGCGCAGTTTGTTTCACTCGCCAACGCACAAATCTAGCAGCAGCAGCAGCAGCAACAACAACAACAAGTCATCTGTAACAACTCCTGGTGGCGGATATCAAAACAATACACTCAAAAAATGCAAATCGGGACCCATTGAAACAATCAAACAACGCCACCAGCAACAGCAACAAAATCAACCACAGCAGCAACAGCAACCGTTGCCAGCTTGTGAGGATGTGGCCAACAGGGGCAGTCAGAGTGCCCAATCGACGCCCACTCATCATCAATATCAGCCACGTCCGCAGAAGGCATTCAAGAATTTCTTCCATCGCATTGGGTCCACAGGCATGTTGAATCATCGCTCCCACAATCTGTTAAAAGCCTCCGAGGCATCCCAACAGGCGGTGCCAACAACACAAACACTCTATCGGAGCAGCTCCACCAGCCAGTTGTCTAGTTGCTCCTACATAAAATGCGATGATCCCAGCGATGGCTTGAATTTGCAGCGACAACATTTGCAACAACACCACCAACAACAACAGTTGCAGCTGCAGCAACAACAGCAACACTTGCCACGCATATCCAGCTTAAAGTCGAGCAGCTGTGATGATATTGCCAAGGTGAGCGGTTGTCTAACGGCCAGAAGCAGCACTAGTGGAGGCAGTGCATCTGGCAGCACTTTGAGCTCGCCACCGTCAAGCAATCCGGGTGGTCAGCAGGATGCCACACGTCGTGGCGCCTTTCCCTATGCCTTTCTGCGTTCGCGCCTCTCTGTGCTGCCTGAGGAGAATGGTGGCTCTGTGCTGCTCAAACAACGCGAGCAATTGCAGCGGGAGGCACAGGCACAAAGCCAACGGCAGCAGCAACAGCAGTCTCCTTTGCCGCAACGACACTCACCGGAGCAACAGGTGTCGCGCAATGATAGCATCTCATCCAAGGACTGGGAACCACTTTACCAAAGATTAAGTAGTTGTCTAAGTTCAAATGAGTCCGGCTACGATAGCGATGGCGGCCAAGCGGGCGCCCGTCTGGGCAATAATCTAAGCATCTCTGGCGGAGATACAGAATCTATTGCCTCGGGCACACTGAAACGCAATTCACTCATCTCGCTCAGCTCATCGGAGGGCGTTGGCATGGGTCTTGGATTGGGCATGGGCATGGGCTCGGGTTCGGGTTCCGGCTCCTCGGTGCGGAATAGTATTTGCAGTGCACCCGTTTCACTGGGCGGCTATAATTATGACTATGAAACGGAGACAATAAGGAGACGTTTCCGTCAGCTGAAGCTGGAGAGGAAATGCCAGGAAGACTACATCGGACTGGTGTTGTCGCCCAAAATGGTCGTCACCAACAACAATGAGCAGCAGTATCGATATCTAATTGTCGAATTTGAGCCATATGGCATGGCCCAAAAGTAAGTACATTTGCTGTTTCTTCAAATATTTGAATGAGAAATTTTAGGACAAATATTAAATAACTGTTCTCTCCCACTCTCCCCTTCTATCGCTTTTTGTCTCCTTTCATAATCGTCTGCTCCCCCCATAGGGATGGTCGCCTGCGTCTGGGCGATGAGATTGTAAATGTGAATGGTAAACATTTGCGGGGCATTCAATCATTTGCTGAGGTGCAGCGCCTACTGAGCTGCTTTGTGGAGAACTGCATTGATTTGGTGATTGCACACGATGAGATTGCGACTGTCACTGATTTCTATACCAAAATCCGCATCGATGGAATGAGCACGCAACGGCAACGACTCAGTTATGCACAACGCACGGATTCTCTTAACAGCTTGCAGAGCCTACAAGTGGAACAGGAGCAGGAACGGGAGCGAGGACGGGAACGGGAAAGCGAACGTAATCTGGATGAGTGCGATGCACGTTCGGTGGCCAGTGTTAGTACGTTGCCAACGCCAATGCCATTGATGCAACATCGTCGGAGTTCGACGCCACGACACTCGCTGGATGTGAGTGCTCCAGAGCATGAGATGTTGAGACGCCGGGCGAGGAGCTCTTCAGGTCAGCGCAGCAGCTTGACTCTAACACCGCTCTTTAACAACAACAACAACAACCAAAACTCTCAACAACAACAATCAGACACTTGTTCCAACGCCTCATCCACATCCACACTTAATCTCAATAACGACTCCTATACACCCGTCTATGCGAATCGTGCGGCAAGTGTTTGTGTCGCCTCCTCTTTGGCGGATGACGACAAATGGCGATTGCTTGCACGAAAACGTTGCTCCGAGGGTGCCGCCCTGGCCAATGATGCCCACCCACTAGGGCTGGCTTCTACGGGTCAGCAGCAGTTTAATCAGCGTACCCATTATGCTCGCAATTCCATTAATTTAACCAACTCACATTATCGCTCGCTGAGATTTGCACACTCCCGTCTCAGTTCGTCGAGGCTCAGTTTATTTATGCAAGCGCCGCTGGCAGCAGCAACAGCTGAAGGAGCAGGAGAAGATGCAACAACTACAACCGCAGACACATCAACTGATCTCACTAATCAACAACAACAACAACAACAATCACAACAACAACACCATTCCATATATATTAAGCACACGCCAAAAAGCGTTTCATTATTTGCGCCTAATCCATTTCATAATTCCTGCTCCAATGCATCACCATCATCATCGATATCAGCAGCAGCAGGAGTAACTTCTTCATCATTGACACCACCCATCGCCTCTCTAATGCATCATCGCCCATCGCTGCCAGTGGCCAAGTTAACCATACGTGATGAGGAAATGGCTGAAGTCATTCGAGCCTCCATGAGCGATGGTGAGATCCTTACACCTAAATAACCCACTAAGCACACTTAAAAAAAAAATGCATTCAATAATAAAATAAAACCCACTTTTTACCAGGCAACGGACGCTGCACACCCAAAATAATCACCTTTTTCAAAGGACCAGGCTTGAAGTCCTTAGGCTTTAGCATTGTGGGCGGCAGAGACTCACCAAAGGGTAACATGGGCATCTTTGTCAAGACTGTTTTCCCCTCCGGCCAAGCAGCCGATGATGGCACACTGCAAGCAGGTACATTTGAAAACATATATATTTATAATTTAATCTTTAATTGTGTTCCATAACTGTGTCCTACAGGTGATGAGATTGTGGAAATCAATGGACACTCTGTGCAGGGCATGAGCCATGCGGAAACAATTGGGCTCTTTAAAACTGTACGCGAAGGCACAATTGTGCTGAAAGTCTTAAGAAGAAAGTAAGACAAAAACATTAAGTTATCAATGCTCTATACAATATTTAAATATTTCCCCATTTCATAATTACAGATTACAAAAAGCTAAATCAATGGGCACTTAAGGAATATTCACATAAATACAAACCATATTTAATTATACATATCGAGCTTACTTTTTAGCACTACTTTTATTTTTATGTAGAAACCTATTTGGTAACAACTAAGCCAAGTAGTATGTACATATAGAGAACAACTGTAAGTAAAGTAATCTAGTAGTAAAGATTCTTTATTTTTTTTGTAAACGTACAAAGTCCCGGTAATAATCACCCTTACATGAAAGACATTTGTATATATTTACACATATTTGTTTACATAGTATATATGTATCAACAGAGATATTTGTAAAAACTACTTACATATATAAATTTGGTCTTTGCACGCTATATTTAAGTAATTGAATGAATTAACATTTAAATTATTTACAAATAATCTAAGTTAAGCTTTTAAAACGTTGTACAATTTCTTGAAAATAAAAACTGAATAAATAAATGTAAGTACCTTGAAATTTTCAGGTAGTTATCTATTAACATATTTTTGTCTATCAGAAAAGTAAAGTCTCAGTAGGTTACATTTACCAATTTTATTGTGCAAAAATAAGATTAAGACGCACCGGTTTTCTATATTTGGAATTCTATTCAGCCTCTGTTGCCATATCGCCCTGTACTAGCAGTCTCTGCTTCTTTACAAAGTGATCAATGCGATTCTCCAGGCTCTCTACATAAAGTTAAATATATATATTTACTTTTGGGTTAAGGAAGAGGTTTCAGGACTTACCACAACGTTTGCGCTGCAAAAGTGGCTGATACTGACGTGGTTTGGCCGCATCCTGCAGGAGAAGCGCTTGTGCATTAATCTTTTGGGGTTTACAATTCTCCTGGACAATCGCTTCTAGCTGCTCCAGTGTGTTGCGTATCATCGTACATTTGACGCTGAACTGCGTCCACTCGCTTTGCACGTTCTCGACAAGCTTCTGTAGATTATCTTCACTGTAAATCCAATTAGTAAGATCGGGTTCGCATGGTGCAGCGTTCTCCATTTTTAATGAGGAGGTATCATCAGCAGCATTATCTTCGTCTGCTGCTGAATGTGATGATGATGATGGGTTGGGTCGACGCGTGGTATTCGCACGAAAATCACAGCTAAATAGATTCAATGGTAAACCAATAGCAGGCGTATACTGTGGCTTGCACGGATTTCTAGCGACATCTAGCAAATTACTGACGATGCCGGGCTCTTCATGTTTCTGGCCAACAAGCAGCAGCACTGCCATAATGCAGCGTATCTGATGCCAGAGAAACGCATTCGCTTGTATTTCCAAATAATACATTGTGTAGCCTGTGAGCAGAAGATGGACACCTTAAATCATAGACTCTTGCTAAAAGAACACCCGGACTCACCTGAATTTAGATCATTTTCTAGTTCGACAAATGTGTCGTCACACGGTTGTATCCTAGCAGCTTGTAAGTTGCGCATATAATTTGTAACGCCATTGTGCACATCCATTTTACAGAAATTTCGGAAATCTCCATGGCTTACAATTAAGTCGCAGGCCATGCGCATGGATTCAATGTCCAGATCCCCTTTGGGAAAATAATAGCGATAGGTGCGTGAAATACAATCGAATCGAGCGCTATACACGGGACTTCGCAATGGCATCCAAGACACACATTGAATATTCTTGGGCAGCACACGATTCAGCAGACTGCAGTAGTCGATTTCCCTTGCTAATGAGTCCGACTCCAATTGAACATCGGGTGCATGTTTGCTACGCAAATCAATGGATATTACTTGGCAAAACGCACTGACCTCCTTGTCAGTCCGACCGCATCTATGATAATTCGACTTTTCTCGCGATTCAATCAGACAGGTGCGTATCAATGCCCGAAACAGATTTGCCTCTGCAATAATAGAAAATGGTAGGAAGAGAATCTAATTTAAGCTCAAGTTCTACTCACCAATTGTATCATTGGAATCCTCCTGGCAGGCAAAGCCCTGATAGTCCCAGCCGAAGTACATAACCTTGAGCAGAACGTGTCGCCGATGTGAACTAAAAGTAAAACAAAACGCAAATAAATGAATAAGTCAGACAAAACAAGCATTTCACTTACCTGTCCCAATTAAATGTACGTTGTTTTCCCGCTTTTTTAAATGTATTTTTCTCTGTTGGAAGCGTTACTGGCTTTTCGATATCTCCCCGCAAAATCGTCGTATATTCCGAGTTGTTTTTGTCGTTCTCGGTCAGTTTCTTTTGCAGGATATTTTTCAACTGAAAATTGTAAGCTTCGAGCTGTTTTATTTTGTCAATTAACTCCGTTTTGCTCAGTTGCTCAAGAGCCTCGCGCGACAGGCCTTTTGCACGCTTATTAATCACAACTTTTTTACTCATTGCACATATAAACAAATGCAACACGTGCGGCTTCTTGCATTGATTGTTGATATCAATATGCTCAGTGATGGAAAACCAACTCTGCTCTTTAAGAAACTTATCGATATATATACGTATATGCTACAGTAAGGTATCGATTATCACATCTTCTTCTTCTACGTGCAAACAAAAGATTAAATTATTTTTAACTGAGTTCAGAGAAGTACTATTTAAGGTAAATATTGAAACTATTTAATATGCTCGAGGGATGGTACTGTCGCTCTTTGGCCAATGAAACAAACACAGCCCATACAACCGAACGACAGCAATTGGAAAGCGATGATGACCACCTGCAAACCAAACAATCGGCAGCAGTTCCTCGAGCAGCTGGTGTAGCTGGTCTAGCTGAATCCAGCTCAGCATCGACTGGAACAGAGCATCCGAACATTGATTATAAGGAGCGCTACCGCAACCTGAAGCGCAAACTAAAATTTCTCATCTACGTAAGTGATGCAAATGAATATATGTTAATCATAATGCCTTAAATCAATGTTCTTGCAGGAGAATGAGTATTTCCAGGACCTGCTACACACCAACCAACGGCGCTTGCTGAAAGTGTCGCGTGATCGATCGTTTCTTATAGATCGTCTCTTGCTGTATGAGAAACCAGCCAAGGATTCAAGTGACAGTGATGCGACCGATAGCTCCAATTCCGATGCGGAACCAATACCCTCATCGCAATCCGCTCTCGATGGGGCCAAGGAGTCTGCTGCAATGCGTCGCAAGCATAAGGATAAAATAGGCGGTGCAAAGGTGATTGTACCTTCAGCTACAGGACATGCCGGGCCAAATGCCGTTGGTGGAGCAACGCGCGGACGCAGGCGCAAAAATGTTGCGAACTCACCGCAACAGCCATGCAAGAAACCAATGATGGGGATGGCCACAGCAACGGTTTCGCCTTCGGTGCAGCAGCAAAACCAACATCAACTGGGCGCCAAGAACACCTGTGGTTCTAGCTCCGTCACGATGAGCACAGCTGAAATTACACGTCAACTGCAAGAGCGTCGTCCCACACCTATCGAGCTGATGAGTCCGGAATGCGCCTCCGCTACAGTTCCCGTTACGATGCTCAGCGATGAGAGCCCATCAAAAATGTAGGCTTGCTAGGCTTGATTTAAGATCCACACTTTAAATCGATATTAATATATTTTTTTTCCCCCAGCTATCCAAATGAGAGCCTCCAGCATCTCATGGAGGATGACTCTCTATCTCACGTGGCCGCCGAGGAATGTGTGCCCATGGTGTACACGAATTAAACACTACATTCTAACTAAATAAATATAAATTCAGTCTTTACTCCTTTGAATTGATAATAAAAGTAATTAAAGCAATTTGTTCGCCTCGTACCATCAACTGGGGCAATTCCCGACGTAATTCGACATTCTTGCGGTTTAAACTCTTTACATGCACTTTGGGCAATTCAATGCCCAGCTGGTGAAGTCGCTCGCTGCAATCTTCAGATACGAATGTGTTGCAAATATTTTGCTGGCCATATTTATATTTGCGACGCTGACGAAACTCGATGGCATTCTTTAGCAGCAGGTTCCATTGTTTGTCAAAAGCGACCAAGTCACCTTCAATGCGGCCGCCAATACCATTCTCTTTGCGTATGTGGACACACAGACGCCGCTGGCACAGAGTCTCCTGCCCAACGGTCAAATGTTTTTGTAGCAGCGCCAGCGGTCCTTCAGCACTGGCCATATGTGTGTAAAGATTGCGTTTGTATTTCCGTTTTTGGATACCCTCAATCGGCATCTGATGCGGCTCAAAACGGCGTGTGGTCTCCGCCGTAAATGGGTTCTTGCTGCTGCCCGTATGTTGCTTGGTTTCAGGTGCATCATTAGTTTTCTGTCGTTTATTTAGCTGCCAAATGCCAAATTTTGTCAGCGCACTTTCAAATGCGGCCAGATTTTGATAGAGTACTTTTGGCGCATTTTCCGTCACTTTATAGTTGGCGGCATATAGCGCACGTAGTGGATTAAAATGCTCACTGCTCACATTTAGTTCATCCGTTGTATTGGTCTGCTCATTTTCAGATGTGTCGGACATGATATTTGCTTTGAAATTGTAAATTATCCTGATGTTTTTGAAAGCAAATCCACATTTAGGGTATTGCTTTGTGTGAAGCTCAGTTCAAGTAAAGTTGGGCACGATCAAAAACAGCTGTTTGGTTGTTTAAAACCATAATTTACGCGCATAAATTCAATTTTTATCATCTGAATTAAAAAGCACAATATTAACTCTTTTAAAACTTACGATTTATAATGTGGCGAATACAAATTAAAATTTATCATGAATTTATCCACTATAAGACGCTAAAAAGCCTAATTTGTCCACCATCTTACAAAGCTTTTGTCTTAAAGCTTTTTAATGAGATTGCAAACAAAGGTGTTAAAAAGAAAGCGATCATTGTGAAAATTGATAAGTGACTGACCCAAGATGGACCCCAAATTATCAAGTGCGTAAAAGAAGTCAAAAGAAAATTTATAAATATACTATTAAACAATACGGATTGTCTATTTAGTTGTTTCCAGCTGGGGACTCTCCAATAAAATGATGATCGGTATGAGCGTCGGTGTTGTGGTTGCTGGAGGGGCAGGGTATTTAATCTATCGCCATTTGCATCGTGATTTGATGCCAGAGAAATGGCGTCGCGTGGGTACCTTGCAAAAGATTCACATATTTCCCGTTAAGTCTTGTGCCCCACTTGCATTGGACATTGATCAGGAGTACGATTGTGATCTTCTTGGCATAGGCACGGGAAATGTGCGAGATCGCAAATTTATGATAATCAACAATAATAACGAAATGATAACTGCTCGAGGGTATCCGCATATGTTGCTCATTCAACCCAAGAAGTTGCCCAATGGTTTGGTTTTCAGTGCACCGGGTATGCCAGACTTGGAACTGGACTTTAAGGAGCTCGCGACTGCCTCGAAGGATGTGCGTACAGAGGTTTGGGGCGTTGCCGTAGATGTCATGGTGTGTGGCACTCGGTTTGATAAGTGGCTTTCGGAGTTCATACTAAAAAAAGACTCGGGCTTAAAACTAGTTTATTATCCATATCCCGTGCCAGTGCGTGCCACTAATCCTCGACTTAAGCATATGCCCTTCTTGAGACAGGTGGATTCAGTAAGTATATATATGTAAATAGTATGTTAATCACGATGTGACTGATTTTTATTTTATGAAAATGCTATCTTTTTTAGGGAACATTTAATGATGCCACCAGCTACATGATGATGAATCAATCGTCGATCGATGATTTAAACACGCGCTTAAAGCGCCCTGTCGATGCACAGCAATTCCGTGGAAACTTTGATTTAAAAATGGACGTGGACGAACCATACGCCGAGGATCATTGGGAATGGATTCGCATTGGCGATGAAGCAGTCTTTCGTGTAGTTGCTCCTTGCACACGTTGCATCTTACCAAACATCAATGTGAATACGGCGGAACGCGACGTTGATGGAGAGCCTTTGAAAACATTACGCAGGTAGGTATATAATAAAAATATATATATTTAGTCTTCTCTGCTATTCTCATTTTTTGAGCTATACATATAATATACATAAATAGATGGATCATAATAAAATAACAATAATTTAATTTACTTACTTTTGCATTTTCAGCTATCGCTTGTTTGACTACCCATCTCCGGCACTAGGAATTCACTTGGGTATTCGTCGTCAGGGAATCCTTAAGGCCAATGATGTCGTTTATGTTGAAGCCAAATGAAATCAGAACACAACTTAAACGCAATTATGTATAAATATACTTGTATTTGTTCATCTTTATTACATTTAACAGAGATTATGGATAGTAAGAATGTTTAATAGTATGCAAATAAACATGAGCTAATAACAATGTAAACTTTATTTCAAGCATGTCTGCCAGGCGAGACCGCCACAGGCCATGCTAACAATTACATAAATAATGAATAAAACCACCAAGCCAACTATGAAGTAGAGCCGTATGTTCTTCCAATACATTTGGCGCGCCAAATTTCGCGATGCATTGTTGAATTTTCTCGACTATATTTGAAATAGAAAGTTAGTATTTGACTATTATGTTTTAATAAAGTAAGCTCACATTCGAGTTCAAGTTATCGGTTTTAGTGATCAGCACCTCCAGCGCCTCGCCACGATTATTTAGACTATCTGCAATGCGAATGATAAAAATACTTGAGTAAAACTATGCAACGACAAATTGGTTTTTTTTGTTGTGATTTTTACCAATATTCTGAATCATAATGTGTTTAAGTTCATCAATTTGTCCATGTACACGGGATATGGTATCCACTTCGCGCGATTGACTGTAGTATACCATTTGCTGGGACAGGACCTTCGAGAATTCCGTGTTCATGGCATACGAAATTGCGGTGGCCACTTGCAGGCCATAAGTCTGTATAAATTTCTGCTTTATATCAGCCAGAAAGAGAAAAGCTCGCGAGCGATCAAACTCCTACAAATTGTACAGAAATTGTATTAATAATTAACTTCAAATCCGTTAAATATTGCCAGCTTACGTTGTCGGTGATGCACATATAGATCAGCTTATTTTCACAGGTATAATGTATCAAGAAATCGCCGTGTGTGTAAGTCATCTTGCTGTTTTGTACCTTAATTTTCTCCATTATCGGTTTTGTGACTTCCTCAAAGTTGCCAAGACATTCGGCAAACTTTGCCAGCACCGTTGTTTCGCGGGCGATAACACTATATAATATTGGCATTATGCTTCTTGGTGTTTCGTCTCTGCTTTCAACCGCAACAAGGCGTGGTGATTAACACGTCTTCTCAGAAATTTGCGCTCTCTTATTATTGTACTTTTATCAGCACAACAACAAAAACAATGCCTTGCAGTAACTACTAAAACAGAAATTTTAAAACTATTCTGTTTTTGTATAAATTAGAATAAGGGCTACGTCTATATATATATATATATAAGTCTATATATATATATATATACGTATGTATATATATATATATATTCGCCTATTTATAAGATAAATTACCCGAGAAAAAGTTGTTTATCCAATTTTCTAAGCAATAATATATGTCATGCTTATGCGATTCACTGGTCACAATATTTACCTTAAAAAAAATATTTGAAAAACACCATAACAGATAGCGGCTGTTTATTTCTAATCAGTTTATTAAATTATCCGAAAAACAGCGAACAATAAATGCCTTTGTTTTTTTTATAAATGCACTTGCACTTACTTGCTTCATATATCGATATATCGATAGGTTTGTTGCAGCCATCTACGCATTCGCCGAAAATCGTTCACATTTAATACAATAGTTTAGTTTTCTACAGAATATAAGTAAGTGTAGCCAATTTTATTGACCTGACCACTCTTTATTAAATAATTATTAGTGATATTGTAATGTACGTAGTGGTATGGCTGTTCCACCAGCAAAACAAAGTGATAAAATACTATTGAATTGGAAGATGTTTTTTAATTATATTGGTAAGTAATATTATACAATAATGTCCTGCAAATGTATTTATTAATATATTTAATATTGTCTTTATATGTATACATTTCATTGCAGACACCTGCATACGCATTTCAATTATAGCTTTTGCCGCTGATTTTATGCAACGTTTGTTTTATGCGTGTGCTGAGTATTTCCTGCATGGAAATCACTATTTGCTAGAGGATCGTCTTCTAACTATTTTAAGACGTACTTTTACATATAACAGCAAAACAATATGTATGACATTGGGTATAATGTTTTTGGGTTTTGCACGATTTGGTAGCACCGGCAATCTAAACCAATTGCGGCCAAAGGGCTCAGAGTTCGCCTTTATGCCGCTCTATTGGATCTTCATATATACACAGCTGAGTCACAGCACGTTGAGCTATGCGCACTGGATACGCGGTGCACATGGCTTGGATTATGCAGCCGGTATGGCATCCAACTACTTTCATGGCTATTTAAAACTTTCATTGCCCGGAGTCAATGGCGATGGACTGCAGCAGAGGATAAGGGACTACGAGGATTCCCAAAATATTAAATTCGGTTTGAGACGCTTAATCATACTAGTGCCCGATGAAATGTTTGTCAAGGGCATTATTAACAGCAAATTGCTGGACAAGGCTAAGGTAAGTTAGTATTTTTGTATTTAAGAGTTAAATCTAATTTCATTTTTCTTTTGTAGCCTTTGGAGACTCATTTTATAAATCGTGCTGGTGTTAATCGTCCGTATAAGCATGATGTCTATAGACTAAATAGGAAAATAAATGGCACATCCTACTACTTTGCGATAGAGGGAGCAACACCAATGTTATCCTTTTTTGAATCAATGCATCATCAGCTGTCCGCGACTTGGCAGATGCAGGAAATGAAACGTGAAATCTGGCTTAAGTTTTGTAAACATTTGAAGGGTCTATTGAGCACCTGGCCGGAAACCCGAAATGAAGTCGAGCTGATTCTGTATAGTGGTGCGAATAATATTATCATTAAGCATTATACATATAAATTATTATAATTTATTTATTTTCAGCGCGCAATGCAAATGGAGAACATGTAGACGAAGGCCAACTTATTATGAATCACGTTTTTAAAGATGAACTGAATAATTATTAAGTAAATAAGTTATAAGAGTTAAGACTAGTAGCATAAGTGATTTGATGACGTACATAAAAGTGAAACGAATATATATATATTAAATATCAATTTTTTGCTCTCACATCGATTCAATCTCTTTCAGCTTAGCCTCTGCTGCGGCTAACATTCGAGACTTCCATTTATCATAATCCTCAATCTCTATTTTATTACTATTGTTCCTACTTATGACATTTTTCTCTTGCTGCACTTCTAGCTTATTAGTTATCTTAGCTACATTGATCTCTTTGTAATGCTTTGTAATCATGCGCTCCCATTGCTGCTCCAACTGTTGCCATTGAGTGGGACGCAAATTGCTGAAGGGCATTAGTTTTGTCTTGGGCGCTTTCTTCTTCAGCAGACGACAAGCATGAAAGACAGCCATGGCGGCATATTGTGGATGATCTGCTTCATCCGAATCGCGCATAGCAACGTTGTTCTTAAACAAAACCAGCAGCTCTTCGGCTTTGCGCGCCACTTCGTTAAGACTTAGCTGGACGCATATATCATTAACGGTTGCCAGCTTATTGAGATCGAGTAGTTTCTCGAACATGCGCTTGTTATTTACATAATGAGTTTTCCTTAATGCGGAGAGTTTCAATGCCTGCTCCTTGTCAAATCCAATGCCCAAAAGAGTGCATGCAATATCCGCACACAAAACTATTTTGCCGTATTCATTTATTTGTAGTGGTACATTTGCAGAGCGCAGCTCCAACAATCGTATCAGCTCAGTTGCTTTTCTAGTAATATACTCAGATTTAGTAAACATGGAATTATGTTTATTAGCAGAACACTTACCCCAAAACGTTAGGCTCATCCAGTAAGCCCATTTTCAAGATTACCTGCTCAATTAATGTGGTCATTTTACAAACTTATCTAGTTGTTTACCTCTTTTGGCGCGAAATAAACAGTTGCGCGTAGATAAGGAGTGTTGCCACCCTGTTAATTTTTGACAAACGAACAGGCGATATCAACTCAATTCAACCCTGAAGTCCTTTACGGCAAAGGAAAGTGCAATCATATCAAATCCCTTTCAAGCTGCTCTTCAAACTGGTAAACTGTATTTCCAGTAAAATAAAAAGCAGATAGAAATACCGTTGTTTTATGTGTATTATTTTCCCTTTTGCAAAAAATGTGTAAAATGTAGCGATTAGTTGATTTAGAATCAGAAGTACATAATTCAAAATTTATTTAAATCTAGATCTCGTTTTCGCTATCATCAGCATTCTTGGCAGCTTCACCAGCCTCAATTGCCAATTGCCTCCACGAGGCGTCATTAATTAGATGCACACCGTTCGTTTCCTTGCCAACAATGCCTATTTCAAAGCGGAAATCCTTATCCTTCAGCTCGTCATGCACCTGATAAATTCTGCAAGTAGATGTAATAATGAAAAACGAAACAACTATAGAACAACGGCATCTCTTACATTTTACCAGCGCTGCGCACCAGTTCATCGGTGCTCATGTCGGCAAATTTGAATTTCTCCATTTCCGTTTTGGCCTGTTGTTTGGCCTTGCCACTGGCGCATGCATAATAGCCAAAAGATGTGCCCGATGGCTCAATTTTATACAGCTGTGCTCCACCCGCCTCGTCCCACGAGGCCAACAGAACCGACAGTCCAAATGGACGCACAGCACTGTATAGCGTGTAGGCATGAAGGTAGCCAGAGACTCGATCGCACAAATACTTTAGCGGAATTGTGCGTTCGAACTGTTGACGAAAATTGGCCGCCTCCTGGCGAGCGATATCGGCCACATAATTGCCATCGGCCATTAGACCAGCAATGGCCATGCCAATATTCTTTTCAATAGTGAAAATACGACTGGCTGCATCTGGTTCATACAGTTGGTCGGCTATTATCTTTTCGACGGCGAGGACAACGCAATCTTTGCCACGAATAGCAATAACAGTGCCACTTCTCTCCACGGCTTTCGAAGCGTAGTCGATCTGAAAGACTCGTCCATCCGGAGAGAATTGCGATGCGGACAGATCATACTGAAAGGACCGCCGGTTAATGTGTGTACCGTATGTCGTTAATTGCTGTATTGTATTTACTTACACCAGTTCCAATTGTACTCATTTTGTTGCTGAATTTGAATTTGAGTTGTTATTATCAGAAAACTTAAATGTTTCAACTGAAAGAGTTTAGTTTGGGACGATGATTTGACGGCTTTTTATTTGACAGCTGCAAATCATGCTTAGAGTTACCACACTTTTGAATAGTATATTTAGTGTTGGGTACCTAAGAAAATTTGTAGCACTGAACCACTGAGCCAGTTTCAACAATAATATTTATGACTTATTTAAATTTATATTTTAAATAACGACTGATTAGATTAATTATGTTAGTGGGGATAATTGTTAGGAATTCGCGTATAAATAGTTTGCCCATTTTAAAAAAATTTTTCTAAATATGTTATTTGTTTTAAAGGCTAGATTGTTTCTCAATAAAAATTATTGATGAATATCAAATTTTGTATATATTTATTTTTATCATTTTAAACAACATTTCTATGAAAATTTTAAATTGGTCGTTTAAAATGTGAATCAAATTTGAACCAGTTCGTTTGAGGAATACTTTTACCAGTTCCAATGTGCACGCGGTCATTTTGTAAACAAAAATATATAAGTATGACAAGCATGGCTGAAAAAAGGTAATCAGTTTTATAAATACACATAGAATTATTTTAAATAAATAGTATTTCAGTTATGCGGCTGAAGCTCGATACACGAACTTTTATGCAGGTAGCGATATTGCACGGAGCGAAGATGGCCAGCTTCTTTATTGTTTAAATGGCGACGTTGTAAATCAGGTAGATGTTAAAACATCTCAAGTTCTGCACAGCTTTGGAGCCAACGTTAGCCAGGGCAACAACGATCAGGTTAAACCAAGACAGGAAGATGTTGACGTCGATGAGGATAACATATATTGCTTTGCCCTATCACGGGAGCACTTGGTTACCGCACACGGAAGTGGTTTGCTCCGCCTGTGGGAGCTGAGCACCCAGAAACTGGTCAAGCTCTGGAAGAGCCAGCACAAGGGACCCGTTGTTCGCATTGAGTTTAGCCCAGCCGGCAAACTAATTTGTACCAGTGGCGGAGCAGATGCCACACTAAGACTGTGGGATTACGCGAATAATAGTTGTATGTGCGCCCTCAAAGATTATCCTGGTCCGGCAGTCCTATTGCGCTTCCATCCCAGTCCCTTAAAGAGTGAAATCTTTGCCGTCGGCTCTGATAATACGATCTATTGTTGGAACTACGAGACGAAGACATTGTTGCACAAGATGCGTGGTCACATCTCCCAAGTGACTGGACTAAGTTTTTACACAGCCGACAGGGATTCCGTATGTCAACTAGCAAGTGTGAGTCGTGATAAGGTGCTAATTGTTTGGCAGCTGGACCTCGAGGCCAAACAAGTAAAGCTTATACCACTCTATGAGGAACTGGAAGGCGTAAGCCACATAGCAAATGGTGCACAGCTGCTGGTCGCCTTTGGCTCGGGCAAGCTGCTTCAAGTAGATACGAAAAATTGGAAGATGAAGGATCTGCTAACCACAACAGATTTTCAAATAAGTCGCCTACTCTACTGTCAAAATGAAGAACAATTAACGCTGGTCACAACAGAACAAAACATGATTATTTATAATGTCATAACGGGCGATAAGGAAGCTGTTGAATTGAAACTGTTCAAGCAGCTGGTTGGATACAATGATGAGATCTTGGACATGTGTTTTCTAGGAGACAACGATCGCTATTTGGCCGTAGCAACAAATAGCAAACACTTCAAGCTCTACGATAGGGAACAGAATATGAATTGCCGATTGATCTGTGGACACATGGACACTGTGATGTCATTGGCGGCATCACACCATCTGCTCATCTCAGTTGGCAAGGATTGCAGCATACATCTGTGGAAGTTGTCGCACAAGAGCGAAGAGGATTGCTTGCTCCAGCCATTGACACAACAAAACAATTGCCACACGGCCACAATTGGTTGTGTTGCCTTCACACATCATGGAGCGACGGGATTTGCATCTGCCTGCCAGGATGGCAGCATGAAAGTGTGGCAGTTGTCGCGTGATAAACAGGTGCGCGAAAACTATGCCTTCTCCCTGAGATACGCAGCCTTGGCGCACGACAAGGAGGTCAATTGTGTGACCTATGCACAAAATAATAAGATACTGGCCACTGCATCACAGGATAAGACTGCAAAGATCTGGACAGCTGATGCGAATGTGCTGCTCGGCGTGTTACGCGGACATACACGTGGTGTTTGGTGTGTCCGTTTCTCGCCCGTCGATCAGATTGTAATGACATCATCGTCTGATTGTAGTCTGAGGATTTGGTCGATTACGAATTTTAGTTGCTTGAAACGCATGGAACAGGATTGCACCATATTGCGTGTGGAGTTCCTCGATCATGGCAAATACATATTGTCGGCTGCATCAGATGGTCTGCTCAAGCTGTGGAACATCAAGACTAACATTTGTGTTCAATCCATCGATGAGCACACCGATCGTGTCTGGTCTGTCGCTGTTTCTGCCTGCAGCAATCGTTTTTTCTATACGGGTGGTGCTGATTCCAAGTTGATACGCTTTGGCGACATCACCGATGCTGTGCGAAATGAGGCACTCGATCAGCGGCAGGCCATGTTGCAGCAGGAGCAGACACTCCAATCGCTGTTGCACGCCCAGGAGCATATGGAAAAGGCATTTATGCTTGCCTTGACGTTGAACAAACCAAAAACGTCCTACGACATCATTTGTAATTTTGTAAAGAAACGAAATACTGACGCCGTGCATCAATTGGTGGATCAATTAAATATGGATCACAGATTGTCGTTGCTGCAGCATGTGAAAGCATGGGGCACCAATTCCCGGCACTCGTACATTGCCAACCTAGTGCTGCAGCATCTGTTGGGCGATGCATTGCTCAACACGGGACACAAATTCTACAACAACGGCAATTTGGTCGAGGTCCTAACTCCCTATGTGCAGCGTCACTTTAAGCGGGTATCTGAGCTGAGCAAGGATCTCGCCTTCATGGAGTTCATTGTGAAGAGCATGTAAATTATCAATTTATTATTACGACTTAAGCTGCAAATAAACAAAGAAAAAAACAAATATTATTTTCATACTTTGATTAATATAAGAATGCATAAAGAACTGTAGAAACTAAATCATTAATTTGCTAGTACGATTACAGGTGCAAATAGTTTTTATAAATGTTTCATTAAAATACATAATTACATAATAACTACTTTGATATTTTGATGAATATAAGAATGCATATACAGTTGTACCTGAATTTCGTTTCAAAATAAGTAATTCTCTCAGGTAGTGCAACTGTTTGCTCATTCAAGGATCAGAATCAGATCATCACCCTCCAACTTCATGCCTTTTGTGACAGCCAATTTCTTGACGACGCCTGCATCTGGTGACTGAACAATCGTCTCCATTTTCATGGCTGACAAAACGACTAGGGGCTGACCCTTTTGCACCTTGTCCCCTTCCTTGACGCGTATGTCGATAACATCGCCTGGCATCGGAGAGCCCACTTCACCGTTCACTGTCTTATTCGCCTTAGGATGTACATGGATTTTCTACCGAGTGGAGTGTATGCAAGTGAAGTGATAAAGATGAAGGCTCCATACTTACCTTCATGGCCTCCTTATCTAGAATGTGAACGGATCGCAGTTGACCGTTCATTTCAAAGAACACCTCGCGTTTTCCATTTCCTTTGGAATCATCGGTCACGGCTAGGGTTCTAATACTTAGGGTCTTGCCTTTTTCCAGGGTTACATCGAACTCTTCGCCCACCTTGGGCCCGGTAAGGAAAATGCGTGTGTCAAGCTTGTCAACTGGACCGAATTTATCACGGTGATTCATATAATCTTTGGTCACTTCCGGATAAAGTGCGGACGATACGACATCTCTTTCACTGACTTTTCCATAGGTTTTTGTAAGTTCCTTCGTCATCTTGTCAAAATCCAGTGCCTCCAGCTTAGCACCAGGTCGCTCATCAATGCGTGGCATATCCTTAAGAATATCGGAACGGAATGGTTCGGGAAAGCCACCATAAGGAATTCCCATATAGCCCTGTAGGTACTCAATTACGGATTGGGGAAACGACAGCTCCGCCGCCCTTTTCACGACATCTTTACCACTCAGCTTATTTTGTACCATAAACTGAGCCAGGTCACCAACAACTTTGGACGACGGGGTGACCTTTATAATGTCGCCCAGCACAAAATTCGCCTCTCGGTAGGCCTTCTTCACATCCTCGAACATGTCGCCGAGACCCAAAGAGAACGATTGGAATTGCAAATTGGTATATTGGCCACCGGGTATCTCATTCGAATAGACATCCGCATTGCCTGTTCGCATCGTGGTCGTGCATTCGAATGGTCCGTAAAGGGTGCGGGTTTGTTCCCAGTATGCCGAATATGCGGAGACGTCCGCCAACACCATTTCTGTGTCTAAAGGAGTGCCTTGCAGTGAGGCGACCACCGCACCCATGCTTGGTTGCGAGGTCAATCCGGACATAGAGTCTACGGCCACATCAACAATATCTGCTCCGGCTTGCGCGGCAGCCAGCATTGCAGCAACTCCGGCACCCGATGTGTCGTGAGTGTGAACGTGAATTGGCACATCGGGGTGCCTCTCTCGAATGCTACAAACCAGCATCCTGGGGAAGGCAAAAGAACGTCCATGAAATACGCAATCAAACCAAAAAAAATATTATAAAATTCATGCCTGGCTGCCTCTGGTTTCAGCAGACCTGCCATGTCCTTGATGCAGAGTACATGGGTGCCAGCCTTGACCAGCTCATCGCTCAATTCTGTAAAGTACTTAAGATCGTACTTAGTGCGTTCGGGGTCACTCACATCACCCGTGTAGGAGATGGCCGCTTCGACGACTCCACCAGCCTTCCCCGCTGCCTCCATGCCGAGAATTAAGTTTGGTAAATAGTTGAGTGAGTCAAACACTCGAAAGATATCCATGCCAGATTTTACCTGTTCAAAATTTATACAATTTAACAGACTCTCCCACACGTAACTATGGATCCGTTTACCGCTAGGTCGCAGAACTTGTAGACCACATTGTCAGGATAGCTGGTGTAGCCAACGGCATTGGCGCCACGCAACAACATTTGGAATGGTATGTTGGGAATCAGTTTGCGCATTTCCTCCAAACGTTCCCAGGGACACTCGTGCAGGAAACGAAGAGCCACGTCGAAGGTGGCACCACCCCAGTTCTCCAGGGAATATAGATTGTAGAATTTGTGCGCCACAAAGGGTGATATCTTGAGCAGATCATGGGTCCGTACTCGAGTCGCCAGCAAGGACTGATGTGCATCCCGGAAAGTGGTGTCCATCAGCATTAGATTCTTTCGCGATCGCACCTCCTTGGCAAACGCTTCGGGTCCTTCAGAAACGAGAAGTTGGCGCAATCCTTCTGGCGGATCAGTCACTGTTTAAATTAAATCAAAATATTTGTATTAAGGTCTTGGAAATTCAAATGTTATGTTACCTTTTGGCCCACAATTTTTTTCTCGTTCAATCGATTTCTTGCCAATATCTTTATCGAAAATAAAGGAATATGGAATAAGTGACATATAAGATAAGATAACATAAAGCAGAGAGTTTGTTCACCTATTCGAATTTCGGGCACTGGCGGATAGACAGCGGATGGGGCTAATTTTGTGGCCAACGGAGTCTGTGGTCCATTGACCAACACTTCGCCTATGTAGTTAAGTAATTTCTGTGCACGATTTCGTGAGGGTAAATATTTGAAGAGCTCAGGATGCTCATCAATGAAATAGGTATCTAGGACACCATGCAGAAACCTTTTGTTATCGAGCACGTTGAGGAGGAACGGAATGTTCGTCTTGATACCACGTATACGGAATTCGCGCAGTGCTCGTTTCATTTTAGCTGCTGAACTTGGCATATCTTTGGAATGGGATATCACCTTGACCAGGAGAGAGTCATAGTGGGGCGAAACGATGGCGCCGGCAAAGGTCGAGGCGCTGTCCAGACGTATACCCATGCCTTCACCGGAACGAAATACTTCGATGCGTCCGGCGTTGGGCTGGAAATCGGCTGATGGATCCTCTGTTGTTACCCGACACTGTATGGCATAGCCAATTGTTGCAATCTTATCCTGGGTAAGTCCCAACTCCTCCAAAGTATTTCCTTCTGCAATTTTGATCTGAGACTGTACTAAATCGATGCCGGTGATCTCCTCCGTCACGGTATGCTCTACCTGCAATCGAGCGTTCACTTCAATGAAGTAGAATCCTCCAGATTCGTCGCAAACGTACTCCACAGTGCCGGCATTCTCATATCCGACGTGCTTGCCCAGTTTTACAGCCGCCTCTGTCATCTTGTCTCTAACCTCGACGGGGAGGCGTGGAGCTGGGGCAATTTCTACAACCTTCTGATGACGACGCTGGATAGAACAGTCACGTTCAAATAAATGCACAATGTTGCCGGTCTTGTCACCCAACAGTTGAACTTCAATGTGACGGGGTCGCTCAATGTATTTCTCTATGAAGATTGCACCGTTGCCAAAGGCTGCCTTCGCCTCTGAAGTGGCTCGATTAAAGTTTTCCTCGATTGCCTCCTTTTTTCTTACCACTCGCATTCCACGACCTCCTCCGCCGTATGCTGCCTTAAAGATGACCGGTAGTTCCTGCTTTTCACAGAAGGCAAGTGCTTCCTCTGTGGTGGTCACAGGCCCATCTGTGCCGGGCACAATGGGTACACCAGCCTCGATCGCCGCTTTTCGAGCAGACATCTTGTCACCCATGTTTGCCACCACCTCAGGCGACGGGCCAACAAATATGAGGCCAGCATCAATGACCGCTTGGGCGAAATCGCTACGCTCAGAGAGAAAGCCATAACCTGGATGCACTGCATCAACATCGTTCTCCTTACAAATTCGTATAATCTCAGGAATGCTTAGGTATGCCTCAACTGGTGTCAGGCCCTTACCGACCAAATACGACTCGTCGGCCTTTTGCCGATGCATATGCATTTTATCCTGCTCCGAGTAAATGGCCACCGACTTTATTCCAAGCTCGGTGCATGCCCGGAATACGCGTATTGCTATCTCGCCTCGATTTGCCACCAGCAGCGATCGTATCGGCTTGACCTGCGCTCAAAAGGATGCAATCAGCTAAATGCCATTCCAGCATTGGATTCACTTACTTTTTTAGAGTAGCCATTTTTACAGACAAAGTTCACATTTATACGGGGCAGGGCATTCCGCAGGATCTTCAAAGTAGTTGTAGATTCTGTCGCAAACATTGTCGCAATTGGGTCGCCTTAGCTTATTCGCTGTTAAATAATTAATAATGCATTAAATTTAGAAAAGAAAATTTAAACAAATGAATTTTGAATACAATAAAGAATAAAGTACAAATTATTTTTGACATTTCGTAAACAGTTTTGGCGCCTAACTCCAGAGCTCTGTGGTGTTCGTTGCAACAGCAGATGCCTTTCGTCTCGGACTACAGCCGCGTCCAATTTGCGATATGGTTTAAGTTGAATACAAACCAGAGGAGTATATAGAGACATCCTTAGAGATTCTAATCAATAAACTACTCTTTAGTAGTTATGATAATATATGGACAATATCTAGTTGGAAATTCAGTCAGTCTTTAATCTATAACAAAAATTAAGAAAATCCCATTTTCCACAACAACCAAAACCCCTGAGAATATTATATTATTGCATTCAATGTCTTAATAAAATATTAATTTTGCAGACAAAGCAAGTTTAATAAATACAAATGTTTGAGTATTTTATCGTTTAATTTACATATTTTATGTTTTATGTTTACTTTCGCTTTAGCGCGTCACATTTTGCAGATTGGAAAATATATAATCCTATCCTCATTGACTCATATAAATTGTATGTAATTTTTGTAAAATTAATACCAAAGTTTTAAACAAATATTACAATAACAATACGATAGCACATTTCATGATTGGATCAATAGATAATTTATAAGATAAAAGTTTAACACAGGCTAAAGCCAATTAAGCATTAAGTGTTAAGTCAATAATTATTAAATAGTGAAATGTATTTTTTAAGATTCTTTTTTAAAAAATTTGAAACAGTGGACAAGATATATTTTGTATCGTTCTTTGGGTTATGTATGTATGTATCAGAGAACTGCGTCGATGAATAAAATATATATTGCATATTTTACGTATTTTATCTAAGTATAAAAATTATTTTGACATATGCCCTGATTTTTACGCTGGCTCAATGCGTGCACAAAATTACACATTTAACATTTCTATTTTATTTTATTATTATAAGAAAAAAGAAAAGAAGAGGGGAAAGGAGAGAGAGAGAGAGAGAGAGAGAGAGAGAGAGAGAGAGAGAGAGAGAGAGAGAGAGAGAGAGAGAGAGAGACTGGCAAGATAAATATACTTAGAGTCACATAAAAAATTAACACTCGTGCAGTTCTCTGGCAATTATGTACAATCTGTATGCACAAATATGATAAATGAATTGAAACCAATGCAGCCAGTGCATTAAGCATATCTGTCTCATTTAATGCTACGCATTTATAAAAGTTATTATTGTTTGTTTTGCCCTATACCCATTATAAATTGAAATTTTATATCAATAAGTTGTGCAAATATTAATAACAGAACTGAGAAAAATCTCGGCCCTTAGCTGCTGACTGGAAATGCTCGCATTGCACACTGAGCGAAATAGTTTGTTGCATTACGCTTTTATAGGTGCTTAAAGCGCAGTTATTGCAGTGTTAAATATGTAAATACAAATATATATATATATATATATATATAAATGTATTTTGGGTCAGGGTACAGGGTATCTTCAGTTAATTTGTTAAATGGTTTGATTGCTGTCAGCTGCTTTGGCTTTAATTGTTTTTGTTTTTTTTTTTTTTGTTGAAATCTCTCTTTGTCACACAATTTAAATTTGATCTAACTACAGAAATTGTAGCACATATTGCCCATACAAATCTTCACAAAGATAATGCTTATAATTTTCATAAAAGAAAGTTATGCCTATATACATAAGTACACATACATATATATATATTTATATATACATATGTATGATATATTGCAATATTTAAGCATTTCAATGCTTAACACGAGCGCAGTCAACTTTTTTTTTCGATTAGTAAGTAGATACGTTTTTTTTGTTTTGTTTTTTATATTTTAAGCGGTGGCTGAATTAACTACCGGCTCTTAATTCTTACCTAGAATCAAGGGCACAAAGTATTCATATAAAAAGAGAGTAAGAAGATACGTATTCCTTAACAACTCGCTCCGAAATTATTTGCTTACTATATTTACATAATATCTGTAAAGATTATTCATATTGGGCTTAACATATTGTATGGCCAACGTTTAACTTTATGTATCCAATTTATATCATATATTTAATTGGATTAGAAAATTTGGAAGAGAAAAACTTGTACACCTAGATAAATATGTATTAATAATTATTACATCGTATTATTTTCATTGTTTTAGTTAAAATTTGATGTTGTGCTTTTGTTTCGTTTGGAATTTAACTGCTGTACAAAATTGTGAACGAGATTCTGATATAAAATGTTCTTATTGTTAGCAGAGAAGAGAGATATATAAAAATGTGAACTAAAGTCAGAAATATTTACGATATTACTTATGCGTAACATTTGTATAGTTTTTTTTAGCGTCAAATGACGTCTTTAACTTGAATTGGGTTTGCTTATAAATGCTTAAAATGTTTTCAGATTATTTTCTTTGTATTTTTTTTCTTCGGTTTAAAGTTATATAATAAAAAGTGTAGGTTTAACTTTGAGACTTTGCACAGCATTCAATGTAACTATTATATTTATATATATATATATATATATATATATATATATATATATATATATATATTAACATTTATATATATGTATATATTATATTTATATTAATAATATTTAATGTCTTACAAAATGGAGTAAAAACTTATTAATAAAAAAATACGAATATCGTTAACAAATCGAGCGAAAAATTTGCTTATAACATGCGAAGCCTTTTGTTAAGCTCACAATTTAAAGATAAACATAACAAATCAAAATAGGATAACATTATTTATTCGCAGGATACCATGGCTTTATGTTATCGTTTTGAAAATGATCTAGGTAGGTTTTGGGATGGCTCATTTGTCGGCTGCCTTTTGCTAGTACAGTACAGAACGTACAATGAATCAGTCTTTGCGTGTCACAAATATTAAACAAGTATACGATACATAATAACAATATAGTATATAAGTATAAACCACATAAAAAAAATCATTTGCTTAGGCGTTGTGTGAACTACAGTTGTAGCGTCTGTGTTCCGTGGCGTACAAACAGTATAAAAACTAGCTAAGATGTGTTTAGATGTTATCATAGTTCAAATGGAATTAACAATTAGTTTTCTTATTAAGTTGAAATTAACTAAAAACAAAATGTCAATCTCGGTTTAAATTAGCGTGTAAGAATTAGATTTATCTATGATCCGAAATTTTTTCGTTAATTGAATTACAAATTGTAAGATGCAAATAGTTATAGGTATATATATATATATATATGTATATATGTTATCGAGTCTGACTATATGATTTAATATGTATGTATATGATAATATTTTAATCGTAATTGGTGCGTTTGTGTTTAATTTTTATGTTTTGTTGGTCGAAAGTCACAAAAATTCTTAAGGAAATGTAACTAATAAAATACGAGCTTTTTTCACTGGTTTCACTTATTGTGATTACATAAAGTTTTAATTTATATGTTAATTCATAGATTTTCGAAATTGATTACATAAAATATTTAAGGAGCCGCTAGATACAGACTTGTTTTTTAATATTAACCTGAATACAAAAATACAATATTGTACATATATATATATATCTATATATATATGCATGTCCTTTATATGTAATGTAAATGTATATAAGTTTATAGAATATGTATGCAATTTTTAATTTAATGCCTTGTAATTTAATGCTCATTTGTGTTGCAAGGAATACAACATTTTTAATTTAGATTAGCTTAATTGGTTTGGTTTAAATTTTTTGTTTTTGCTGATATATGTAATCGTAGTATATTGTTGTGGGTAATGATGATCTAATTATTCTGTTGGGCCATCACATGAGCTGACTTGTAAAAGTTTTGCACAAACTCGGAGAGACTGTAGACGGAGCCTGGTCCCTTACCAGCACTCATACATATGAAGTCACCCAAACAATGCGTGTTGGCTGCAAGAACACAGACGATGAAAAAATTTAGGAATTGGAATTTTTAGAGATTAGTGTGATTAAGTTACTGTTTGATAAAATGGGTGGATATGAAGGTGGTGGCTTAATCCAGCTGCCATCTGGTCTGCGCATGTGTCGGCGATCCGACGAGAACTCAATTAGATATGTATCGGCGGGTATAACTCTGAAGAATCTAAAAACAAATCCGAAGATTAGTATAGAGGGCCTAACGATTTACGATTTAAATACCTATGATGCTCCGGACGTAGTGCCAGATCGGATCGAAAAGTTTCTGTAACGTATTTATGAAAATATGTAGGAAACGGTAACGTAGTATCCAAATCGAATACTAAACAGCGATTCGGCAGGGGATTGTGCATGAAGAATACATGATAGTCCTGTCAATATATAAGTAAGCATTTTCATTTCAAAGTTCCAAGCGTATTTGCAAGGCAACTTACCCAGATGACAACTTGATCATCACCGCGTCCGGCTTTTTGACGCCACAGCGGCACAGTCCGTCCCTCATTTGAAACAAAGACCGCATAGCACTTTCCCAACTCCTCGGGGCGCGTTCGTTTCACCTGTTCACACAACTTCCAAACGTTCTCCTCGCTAAAAATAAAAGAAAAGAATTTTATACTTTATAATAAATATGTCGTGTTTATTTTATTATTATTATTTTGCTAACTGAGCTCTCTAACAAAGACATCAGTTTATCTGAACGCTGAGTTTATTGAGACATTGAAAAATTAGAGCTTAGTTTTTGAGTGTGCAAAAAAACACAGTTGTCTTACCTTGGCCATGTGAAACAAATTGATGGTGGACTTTTCTTTAGCTGATAATTTAGAATCATAGATGTTCGGCATACATCGTTCAGCTTGCGGTTGTCAGTTGTGGTATCTTTTCAACACACACCGTACAAACAATGTGCTCACCAAGGAGTGAGAGACAGTCAGACAGACTAGAGACAGTGGGGTAGGATAATGGGCAGCAAGCGACGCAGCGTAAGAGAGCAAAGGAGCGGAGTTTGGGAGAGAGAACCACAGTGTGCTTATGTATGAGCAGCTAGTCAATGTACACACACACACACACACACACTTACACTTGTATGATGACTGACACGAATATGAATAAAAATGTGCATTTCATTTTCAACTACAACAAAATCAATGAAATGTCCTAAAAACACGACACATGCATGTCTGTATGTGTGAGTGTATAGAACGCTTTATTTTGTTTATGTTTTGCTTTCAGTCTTATTAAACTTGCATAAACATGTAAAATCTATGTAAAATATATACATATATATATTTCACTATATGTTTTACCTGTTGTGCACCTTAAATAAGTCGCCATTATTTTAGCGGTGCACGATATCGGCGCAAATTAAGCCAAAGGCATTTTAATTTTACATTAACACGCAAGCAGTCATATAGTGTATTTATGTACTTATATATATCCACATGTACATATATATATACACATGGTACATGTTTAATAGTCAAAACGCGCCTTTTGCATGCGCTCATAAAAAATAAAAACAAATGAAATCCCTCCTTGCTAATCAGCAGCAAGCCAATCCCCTACCCCTACCACCCACACCCTTCTCCTATCATACACGCGCACTGTTCTTGTTAGCAGACATGACCGTTTGACCCAATTTAAGAGCTGCGTGGCTGCACCTCAACAGCAGAGAGAGAGAGAGAGAAAAAGAGAGGGTATAGGAATGAGAGGTAACTGAAGGAGTGAGTTAAAATGCGAATCAAGCAATAGCAACGAGTCTGAACCACGACATGAGCACATAATAAATGAAATCACACACAACATGAGAGGATGATTGGTTGCAAAAGCTGTTTGCTGCCTGCCAGGAGAAGGCGGCTAATGTTTCCGCCACATCTAATAAAAAAAAAATCACAAAACAATGTGAAAGCAGTGTTGAACAAGCCAATTGTAGTCCTAACAATTAAAATGTTTTTAAAAAGTTTCCTGTTAATGTTAAATATGTGAAATCAACACTATTTTAATAGAGCTAACAATAAATATATATATAATATAGCTCATAATAAATAACAAATATTTCTATATTCTAATTGTAAATGCATTTGTATGTAGTCTGTTTTTAAGCTTCAACTCACCAGTAACAGGAGACATAGGAACAGTCCGCTATTTTGGGGAACAAAATTTCGGTGGACATCTTGATGCGATGATGCGTTTGAGTCGAGCTTAAATTGTTTCGGGGGCTGGGATTGATGAGGGGGTTGAGGGGTGGCCGCTTTACCAACTTCAACTCAATTGTCAATTGTTGGATATTTTCGCTACTTTTGGGTTTATTACGTTTGGTCAGTCTTCAAACACGCACGCACACGCATACAAAACAAGAGGGGATTATCACTGCATAATAACGCGTTTTTCACAGGGTGCTTCGAGTGCTGATGCTGGGATGTACTATTTCTATCGGCTACATACATATGATGATGTCGAATGCCAGAGCTGACAGAGTCTGGCATTAAACGTAGTCGTTGTGAATTCTGCGGCATTCCATTTTGATAGTTAAAATTGAAGTTGTATGAAGAATTTATTTTACAAAATGATTTTACTGCTTCTTGGGGTTTTTGCTTTTTGCGTCCGCTTGCAGGATGCTGACTGATAAAAACAGAGAGTCGTCTAAAGCGGGACACACACACTCACACGCACGCATATGCATACACGCACGTATTTACAAATACATAGCAGGCGCACGCTCAGAAGACGAAAGCGTATTTTTATTGTTGCTTTGCATCAAAATTTGATTAATGCTCTCGTTGCATTCAGGAGTAAAATTACCATTTCACATTAACAGTTCATTTTCTCTTTCACTATGTTATTAATCAGCAGTGTTTGCATCTCTCTGTGGTGACTTGATGTTTACTTTCACAGATACTTATTGCCAAAAGCGATTGACATGCTTTTTATTTGTGTGTGTGTGTGCGTATTTGCTTGTATTCACACGCGAGCGTTCACTGCTTTTATGTTCTGTACGCTTTCCCGGTTCTCCACAGACTTTGGTGGAAAAACAATTCTCTCGACTGCACAACGAAATTAATGTGCTCTAGTGTTGGACACTTTCGGAAAGTATCATTTGCATTCGTGGGTAGCTTAGTGCCGGCAACGGTCACTGATTGTGGCTCGCTGCTATGAAACTTTTTCTGCTAACGGCTTTTTGAATGGGTAACAGTTTATTCACTTACTGCTATCTAATCTTTCAAAGAGCAATTACTAATTTGATCGGATTGTGACTTTTTTTTTGCTAATTCTCCAATAACAATGACAATTTAACTATGTCAACGATTAGGTAAATGTACAATGTAAGAGCAGATATAAGGCCTGGGACGAAGGAGGAAGTCTGTCATGAACAAATGTGACCGTAGATAAAAAATACAAAGAACAAATATTGAACTAATTTTAAATAGATAACAAGCGTAGATGTAAAGTAAACATATAATTAACTCTTTTTATGTGTCTATTTTATATTTACAAGCGTCTATTATATAAATTGCTGGCGAGGGTCGCGCCTTTTACTACTTGATAAGCAACGGAAACTTATATATATGCATAAATTAACACAACCATGAATTATTTTACACCACTGTGTACACCAGCGTAACAACCATCTTTTGATATTTATTGAACCTTCGCTTTTGTCGACGATTAAAACGATCATGACATATATAAAAATTAGAAATCTATAGGTTGATGACGTTTACGATGCCTTATCGCCTTCCGCCAACAAAGAGATTGAGACAGACATATGGATAGCGAGAGATAGAGAGATACACAATGAGCGCTCGTTGGAGATATTTATAGAAATCCGATCAGCTCCATACCCTGTTCATAAAAAACGGCATGAAATGCTGTAAACAAAAATGTTGGAATCTTTAACTGAAGATAAGATGGGGTTTTTGTTTGTTTACATGTGTACAAGATCTCTGTATGCATATATATATTAATCAGTTGATTATTATTAGTCACATTTTATAATTTATGTGCATTATGAATCAGCCATAAAAAAATACAATTGTTTGCTTTATAAAAGGGAGTATCTTATATTCTACTACTCTCGATTAGCAGAATTTTATAACAGCAGTTTGCTTGGCGCTTAAAGCCGCAAACGATTTTTAGTTGTTTGGAGCGTCTCGTTGTTGTCGGATTGAAAAGTTGCTCCTCCGTTAAAGCCAAATATTTTTTTACTGAAGACAAGCTTTGCCCCTCCGCCAGTTACCCAAAAAGGTATACAAAACAAAATCAGGCAAGGTTTTAAGCAATTTGAGTGTTTATTTTTTGAGTGTTTATTCTTAGCCGTGGATGGTGAAAATGTTATTCTTCGTTTAATTAAGTAAAACCTGTTTCCACTGGTTTTTGTTTTGGTTTTTTCTTTCTTTATTTGTCAGTTAATGTTAAGATTTGGGCACGTGGATTTATTTTAAGTAGAGGCTTTCTTTTTGCTCATGCAACCGAATCAATTGAGTCTATCGTAAATTATTATCGCGCGTTTTATTGTCAAGTTCTATTAATTGAGATCGCAAATGAACTGCGGACGCGAGCTTGTTAATTTTTATTTGTTGATTGGTTCCCCATTTCATTGAGTGGCAAGTTGCACAAGCCACTTACAGTATGCCCTCAATGCGCAGACTGGTAAACAGTTGATTTTACTATAACATTAGTATTTAATGCTAAATGTTTATTATCATTAAGTGTTTTAATCAGTAATTTCAACGTTGACAAATTTTATAGCGAGAACGATTAGAAAAACATCGACCAGCAAAAACAAATCGAAAAATATCGACTAAAAGATACCCCGTAATCTTTTAGGTAAAATACGCACATGTTCCAGAAAATATTACATATCAATTAACTTATGCGTAAAGATTATGCCAGTATTTAGAATTATACACTTACCGAGGGTATTACAATTTTTGTGTTTTTTGTTTTGTAACGCAGAATTTATAAATATTATTATTCAGTACTAATCACTAAGTCAATATACCTAATTGCTTCGGTTCAAATTTGTATATAATAATCATATGCAAAAATGTCTCTCTTGATGAATAAATAAATAAATTCCTCTCTTTCTGGCAAGCAGTACAACATTTGTCGTAGTATATAGTAGTCTGCCGGTTTGGAAGAGATTATAATAATGCTGTTAATGCAAGGTTATTCTTTATTTATCAACAACTAGTTTCTGTTTCAACAACTGTGAACATCTCATTTGAAATAAATATATATAAACAAATATCAGCTCTTTCTTGTTAAAAATAATATATATCGCGACACCTAAAATTCTATTTTAAGATTTGTTTATTTTCAACTCATAACCTTTAATTAATTTTTCACATTTAGCATTTTTTCTAAAGAAAATTGTCCTAAAAAATGTAATGTAAAAAAGTTAATATAGTTAAGAAATGTAAAAAATTGTTGTACAAATCCTATATTATAAGAAAATAACATATTCGCTGAATTGATTTTCGTAGAGTGTCATTTTATTGGCCATCAAGAAAATAAGGCAGACACTTCAGGCCATACAAATTATGTGGTGTAATTGAGACTCTTAGATATGCCTGGTAATCTAATTGACAACAAAAATAAAGTTACATCTATTTTTGATAACTTGCTCGAATGAAGAGTGTTGTGTCTTCAAACATTGTATGAATATAAATATATATATATATACATAACTTATAAAATCAACTTTAATATTGCATAGATACATATTTTTTGCTAACTTAAATTTATATTTGTTAACTGTTAAAATGGACATTCAAAATCGGTGCAGTTTCTTTGTCTATAAACTAAACTAAAACAAGTTTTTTTTTATTTAATCATATTTTACACTTTTTCAGGAGACCAATAAAATGGGCGACTCAGCTGAAGTGGAACAGCGACTGTTTAATGGACGTAAAGTCCAAGTTGTAGGCGGCTTGGATCGGCCACAGAATGCAAGGCCGGTGGGTGAGCAATCGCTGGCACTGAGGCGCCAGGCGTTAATGGTTATATTGTCCAATATGGGTATATTATCAACTGGCTTATGCCTGGCGCTGCCCACAGTTGTGTTAAAGCAGCTGACTAACAAAGAGGAGCCGGTTTACTTGAATGTCACACAGGCTTCGTGGTTTGCATCGATAAACACGCTGTCGTGTCCTTTGGGTGGAATATTGGCGGGATTAATACTGGACAGAATTGGAAGGAAATATACACTGTATGTGGTTAATATGATTAACATCACATCTTGGGCACTGCTTGCCACAGCCAGTGCAACCAATTCGGAGTCGTTTTACATGCAGTTGATTGCATCGCGTTTTCTTATTGGTAAGTTTTTTTTTTTTTGAATTTGAATTGATTCAGACTTGTGCTAAAGAACTGACAATTGATTTGCAGGTGTTGGAATGGGTCTGGCTACGTCTCCGGCGGGTCTTTATGCGGCAGAGGTTAGCGTGCCCCGTTCACGTGGCTGCCTCATACTGGGCAACTCGATATCGGTCGCATTGGGCATCACAACTCTCTATAGCATTGGCTACTTCATACGAAATGATTTTCGCCTCATAGCCCTCATTTGCTGTGGTTATCAGATAACGGCACTGCTCTGTGTGCTGCCCCTGCCCGAGACGCCCGGTTGGTTGATGGCCAAGAGACGTGTGGAGGAGGCCAAGCAGTCACTAAACTACTTTCGTGGATTCGATAAGTCATGTAAGTGGCGCCATTCAACCGTAAACCAATAAAATAATCAACTCTTAACAAATATATGTTTGTAGCACACATCAGTCATCCGGAGGTATTGGAGGAGTTCAATGTGCTGCAAAAGTCGCTGGAACTGCGGGTCGGTGAGAAGAAACCATCGTTCTTGAGCTGCCTTAAGTTGCCGGAGGTGTACAAGCCGCTGTTTATATTGATGGGTCTGTTCGCGTTCCAGCAGCTTTCGGGCATTTTCGTGGTTATTGTGTATGCCGTGCAAATCTCCACGAATGCCGGCGTCTCCATCGATCCGTTCACCTGTGCCGTACTCATTGGCGTAGCACGTGTGCTCACCACCTGTCCCATGGGCTACGTACTCGAGAAGTGGGGCCGTCGACGAGCTGGCATCATCTCAACGCTGGGCATGACCTTGTCCATGCTGCTGTTGGCTTGCTCTGGCTGGTTTGAGATACTGAAAGGTGTGCCTTACTTACCAGTCGTGTCCATTGTTGGCTTCATTGTGCTCAGCACGTTGGGCTTGTACACGCTGCCCTTCTTCATGATCTCGGAACTGTTCCCCCAGAAGGTGCGTGGGCCGGCAGCGGGTCTAACTGTGGCTGTTGGCATGCTTTTTTCCTTTATCTGCATCAGAATCTTTCCCGAAATGAGCGCTGCAATTGGGATGAGCAATTGTTTTGTGTTTTATGGTGCGATGTCGTTCCTGGCTTCGGTATTTATTTACTTCTTCCTGCCGGAGACGCGACGACGCACCCTACTCGAGATCGAGGAGACATTCCGCAGTGGGGCAACCAAGAAAAGAAGAGCCACCGATGTCGAGTTGCAAGAGATTTTTATGCCATTTAAGGAGGAAGCAGCGCAAAAAAATACAGCAAATTAAATGATTAAAAATATATTTTATATATTTAGTGCTGTGATAAAACTTGATATTTAAACACATTCATCTAGTACACTCAAGGAATATGAATCTCCTTGAAATTTAGAAAATCACCCGGAAATTTTAATCACTCTAAAATAAGAAAAAATTTCGTTTCTATAAATAGCTCTTTTTAGCAATAAATTTTAAATAAAAAAATTCCTATGGAAAATCGCCCTAATTTGAAAACATCCGCAATAAAAAACTTATAAAATTACAAATGACTTCTTACTATTATTGGTAATTATTTTATAATAATATAAATAATGGTTAGATAATTTTAACAGGGATAAAAAAGTATAAAGGCAAAACAAATCATAATTTCTAAATTTCAACTAATCTGTGAATTTTACAATTTACAATTTAGAAATCTTTGTGCCAATTTTTTTTTTTAGAAAAATCAACTCATGAATTTAGATGACAAAGTGAATTTATTTTAGATATATAGTTTGCGAGCTGACCGTGGAATTAAAGCCTAAACATTTTTCTACATTTCAAAACGATTTTTTCTGACATAGCTAAATAATTTCCCTAATTTCGTAAGCCAACTAAATCAATAAAAAATGTCGCATCTTTTTAGAAACACTTTTTCACTTTTTCACTTTTTCACTTTTTCACTTTTTCACTTTGAACAATAAATGGCAATTTGCAAACAACTTTGGTACTAACAACTAAAAAGCATTTTGTGTAATGAATATGTTGTTTGCAAATGCTGATGATGCTGCCGGTAATATGTGTGGCTGCCACAGCATGTCCAGGGCCGGGACCTCTATGGAAGCCACTTATTATGTGCAGATTGCGCCATGGGCTGTATTCAGATTCTGTCCGGCTGTTTTGGCTGTCCGGCTGCTCAAATATGTTCTGCTAAATTTTGCTCTGGTCATTAAATGTAATAAGCATGGTACACAGTTGCCACAATGTTTATTATGCATGTGCTGCATGTGCAACGTGTGCCCCCGAAAAATCGCTTGCTTCATTTTCTGGGATCGTATACAGAAAAGTGCGCTTTGGGCGTTGAGGTTGCCATCGTTTAAGTAATTATATTAAGTTTTCAATTTTATGGCTTAATAATGTGGTGGCCAGCGGGGCTGTGGCACAGCGGAAGCTGCACACTGTTGTTGTTGTTGTTGTTGTTGGGCGACAAGCGTTAAAGCTGCCTCTGCAGCTTGGCCAAAAAATAAGCAAATTGATCGAGATTAAGTCAAACTTGGCGCTAAACATGAACATCAAAGTTGAATGAACTTGATACACTGACAGGATAAATGGAAATTGATGAGCTACAAATGTGTGAACATTACAATTTCCGCTGTGGCTTCTGGTCGAGATTGGCTCATCATAAACAGATTCTGTATTTTTCTGGTGTGCCTGACACCTGTCGCAAAATTGTGCAATTCGCCACATCAATTATGGCAGTTTATTGAAATGTCAACGCTTGGTGTCAACAATGCTTCTCGAATTTAATGAGACGTAACTTTTGTGGCAAGCAATAACTGCCACTGCACGTTCAACAGTGCAACGAAAACCGTACGCATTTTAAGGGATGCCAGGCACAACATATGCGGATTCAAATAATGCCAATCTGTGCCCATCCGGATCACTTCGGGATGCAACCAGGCGTAAAGGGAAAGTATCTATTCCAGGGTGGCGCAACCTCAACGGTTGCGGTCCACTCGATCTGTCTTTTGTTTTGGCTGTCATCATCATCGCAGCATGTGTTTGGTTTTGGCTTTTGTTTTGATTCGATTTTGATTATGTTTGTGTGTGGTAATAAATTTTTAAATTTCAAAATGTTGTCGCTGCTTTTGTGCATTGTGCTGACAATGGCAATGAGCTGTTAGCTGTGTGCTGTGTGCTCGTTATAACGGGTAATATATAGCTATGACTTGACCACGATCACAAATAACTACATTGCTTTGTGTCCGCCGTAAATAAATACAAACATACAGCCACAAAAATGACATCCTTAAAACGTGTTAAGAGTAGCGCTGCTTGTAAGCGCTGTTAATGCACTTCAAGTCAAATACGTTATTAGGGGTATGCTGGACTAAGGCTACTAACCCTTCTTGCGGTGCATGCACCCTTGGGGCACTCGAAGCCAAAACAAATTCGCAAAAATTTTGAAAACAGATCGCTCGGGCCGATTGCACACACACCTCGCAAATGGGCTGCACATGCAACATGAGTAGGGGCAGTGCAACTGCAAATTAAGGCAAGTGGCAACCGCAGCTGCGCACGACGAACGCGTGTGTCTCAGCATTGTAAACAACAAGTGATCCATCGATAAGTGTATCCACTGATCTCGACAAAAACCAGAAGTGATTTTCAGCAGCAGCGAATTAAAGCATGTTTTTAGGTTTTTGGTTTTTTTTTTGTTTTCCTTTTTAGCTTGATGCAATTATTTATGACTGTGCTTATAAAATGATTCGGCGCATCCTTAACGTGTCTGGCAAGGTGTGCAGACTGCCACATTAGCTCAATTTTCGGTGGCAAGGAAGCGGTGGGTGTGTACATTTCTATATAAGAGGGTACACTTAGCAAAAAACCTGCACTAAATGTAATAAAAAATACGCTATTGGTTAACTTATCTTAATATTAAAAAACTATATTTCTTTAAAGGAAGTTTGTGTCTTTAAAATAATTAGCGTTTTTCTTTCTTTTCTTACTTTCAGGTTATATTTTTAAAAAATATAGAAATTAATATGTTAAATAAAAAAGATGGGTTTTTTTTTAAGTAAGAACTAGACATGACTATTTCTCGTTTCTTATTTTATAATTAAACATTGGTTATTTAGGATTTTAAATACACAACATTTATAAAGTAGTTTATAAATAAAATAAATTTAATTTTGCAATAACTTTAAACTTATAAAATATCTTTAATAAGCAGACAGCAGATAGCAGTAAGAAGAGCAAATTTGATTATTTCCAAAAATAAATGTTTGCATTTCTGACATATGGAAAAACTCTTTTTATTATTAGGAATTATTATTTCAATAAACAAGAAAATCTATCGAGTTTTCTGGTAAACAAAATGTAGCATTTTTGCCAGTCTTTAAGATATTTGATTTCTCTGACTACACTCTATGTTAGTCCATTAATAACTCCGCCTAAGTTGAGCATAGCGATTAATTGTAATACAGCTACATTTATTGTGTTGAACTTCAGCTGGGGCTAGTGGGGCATGAGGAGGAGGAGACGCTCTTGCCACAAGCTTCAAAAACGGGCACAGAGTGAGTGAGGCAGTCTAAGTCGTCGTTCAACTTTAATTTTTCAATTAGTCCAGCTACTGTATTTGACGCTGTTTTTTTTTTTTTTTTTTTTTTATCGGCCGCCAAAGGGGCTAACGAACGGATGCCATAGCCACAAAACTGAGATTGGCCCATTGCGATGCGCATTTTGAGGAGGCGCGGCTGCGGCTCGTAAAATATTGCATTTGGCCAAAGATACGGAAGGTGAACGCTGTATTTTTTTTTTTTACGATGCTGTTCCGAAGGCCAAAGTTTTACGATTAGTTTAACACTTTTGTGGAATCTGTAAATGCAACTGCAACTGCAACTGCACCACTGTGAAACACTCAAAAAGATTTTGCTGACTGTCTGTCTGGTCATAGACAAGCGTAAAATTGATTTCGTCTCTATGATGGGCTGAACGACTCTAAAATGATTTTGCGCCTTTAAAATGCAATTTCGATGTATATTACATACCTGTACATATACACATATACATACATACATACATACATACATATATGAAATATTAGTTGAAAAAGAAACGTTTCAGAAGTGGAACTATTTTATCATTAATATTATTTGTCTAACATTTTGTATCTTATACAAAATTTCCTCAATTCTTCAGCAAGCAAAAAAAAAAAGAAATTAAACAATTGTTTTTCTGAAAAACACATTTTAGTTTGATATTGATTGAATTATATAGATTATTGTTATTGCATCTACTAAAATTGTGGCATTAATTTTGGGCCCGTCCCTTCTTATTTTTCAATTAAGACATAATTATGTCAGAGTTGAATTTATGGCGACAGGACCTTAACACACGCAAAGTTTGTCCTAAGCAGGCAGCCACTCACTCACCCCTCGCCTGTCCCTGTCCCTAAGTCGGCCATTTTGTGTGCTTATTGGAGCGTTGTGTGTTTGCGTCCTTTAATGTGAGAGAATGTTACAATTTTGCCGTCGAGCTGTCATAGTCTTTTGTAATTGTTCATTTTCTTATCAAGATTTGCCGACCCGTCCCATCGTCCCACTCGTGCAGGTGTCGCCTGCAAAAGGACTCTGTGAAAATTACGTTTTTATTAATTGGCCATTTGGTATTGATCCAAATTTGGAGAAGCCATAGTACCTACGCATCCTCGACGGCTTTGTCAGTTTTTATGACAGTTGAAAATCGCGTGTAGGCGGACTAAAACATTAAAAACCGAAATTTCTGTTGCACGCGCAACAACTCCCAAACAATATAACTGAGTTTGGAGTTTGTAGTTGTAGTTGTAGTTGTAGTTCCAGCAACTTTATCTTATCGTTTGTCGGCAACAACTGTGTAGCCAGGATTGCCTAATTGTCCCAGCGTTTGTCCGACTGCGCTGCCTGCCCCGGCAGAGTGTTGCTGCTTGTTTTTGGGCGCGTGTCTTGGTGCCTGGCGCAAGGTGCAGTTGCGTTGCGAGAGCCTGCTGCAACTTGTCTTGTCAGCCCGGGCTGCATCCATCAAGAAACTACAACGACAAAGGGCGAGGCAACCTGATGTTCTTGATTTCAGGCACATGCGTAACCTACGCCAATTTGGCCCGCACAAAAATCGTCGTCGTCCTCGTCGTCCTCGTCGTCTTTGGCTTTGGCTTTGTTTCGACCAAAAATGCTGTGCGATCGATGCATCTGCTGATTGCAATGTCCAGCACAGAGCGCAAACTCGAAATCGAACCCTCAATTAGACCGCCCCTGCAATTAGAAAATATATACTGTATATTTTCGAAACGTTCTTCTCAAAATATATATGTATGCCTGTAAAACAGTCGCAAAAAAAAAGAGAATATGGAAAAAACCGAAATAAAAAACGCCAAACTGCCTCCAACTAATTTGATCGAGCGCTTCGAGGCACCCACGCAATAAATGCCAAACTTTTGGCCAATTTGCAAATTCCTGGTTAGTAGGTGTACCTTGTAGACAGTAGCGAAAACGCCGGACTGAGTTATTCATTAATGACCATGAAATCTGCCTCGCAGTCATTTTGGGCAGACAACCTGTCCTCAGGCACGAGCTGCAGCTAATTTCAAATACTATATACCATTTTAATGAGTGGTCACCCAACGATAAAGCAGTCTCTGATCATATCTCATATGATACAAGTTTTGCCTCAGTAATAAAGTAAATATGCCCATCTAAATAATATCAATTTATATTAAAGATATTTGTCATGCTTATATGCACTAATTATTCTTTTTATTTCTTTAGTTTAAATAAATATCTTTATACTTTTCCTTATAAATATATTTGATGTCCATCGTTTATATTTAATATTATTTATTATTTTATTTTTTATTTAAAATGCATTTCTTAGTAGTCGACATTAACAATAGAAATAGTAATAAGTGTATATATGAATATTATGTCTCATTTCGCATTATTTTATTTAATTATCTATATATAACATTTTTTGACAAAATATGCAGAGTATGCAAGATTCGTTTTATATTAAATTGATTTTTTTCTAAGTTTTTGTGTATAACTTTTAATGGGCTACAAGCACGCAGTCAGGAATACGCCTGCAGTTTCTCCGATATTAAGGATGTCTACTCGACAGGGTTCATCTAAAAATGATCCAGTATACAAGAAATTTTCATTATGCATACACATATCATATTAATGTGTATTTAAGGAATTTAGCTGGAAAGTTAAAAGTTACCTAGTTTCTGCATAAAGCATACACAGAGAAAAAGTTATCAAAATATGCAAATTTATTTGTTTATTAATGACAGGAAAACATTAATGTGCACATTCTCTATGTTAATTTTTATTTTATTTATGTGACTGAAGTCATTTTCCATTATTTATGTATGTCTTTAAATTTATCTGATTTACTGCAAAAAAATTACTCACAATTCATCAAAATCCATCCCAAAGCATTTCAAATAACAAATTTATATTTTTATTTATTTAAATTGATTTGAGGATAACAATAAAAGTAAAAAAAATATGCAAAACTGAATTCAAGTTTATTTTTATGACATAGACATATATGTATACAATCAAAATTTTAGCTTGGCATCTCTGTATTTTGGTTATTGTTGTTGATAAAAAACATATTTACTTTTTTGTGTATCTTTCGGCCACCTTTGAAATGAACGTGTGCCCAATTTTATCGGAACATCTTTCACAAACGGTTTAAATCACTTCCATTTTGGGTGTTTTGCATCCGTTGGGCAAACGATTATGATTACAAGTGGATTTAATTTCAATTACAATATAAGCGAATGTAATTTTAAAGATAAACATCTCGACAAACAATGTGATAAAATAGACGCCAGTCAAATGGAAGAAGTTAAGCCGATTTGACGCCCTTTTAGTGCAGAATGCTCAGGATGCCCTCGCCTCAACTGACTTCCACTTCCGGCTGCTCATTTTTTGTGCCTTGAAGGGATTATAAGTTGAACTTCCCACACAGATTTGTGTGACGACCTTAATTGGGGCGTGTTCGGGGCTGCGTTTTTATAGGTAATTGTAGCCACTTGAAAAGCTCATGGTTACATAATCGCCCTGTCAGACATTAGACAGACAGACAGACAGACGGACGGAGGCAGACAAAAAAGTGGGTGCTGGTGCTGGGTGGGTCGTTGGCCACGGACTCGTGTGTTGGGCGTCGCTTCCACACGCATGGCTGGTTCGGTTGATCTTATTACTGCGCGCTTCGTTGAATGGGAAAAGACAAGGCAGCTGCTGGTTGGCAGTTGGTACTGATGGTAGCACAAGGATGAGCCACTCGCCAACCATTGGCAAAGACCATTGTGTGTGAGCCACTCGACTCGGGCCCAATGCTCTTTTGACAGTTTTATCTCTGCCTTGCAGAAGTTTCGGTGACGTCCTTTCTGCCAGCACTGTGCAGACCATCACTCCTCTCCTCTCCTCATCCACTCCACTCCAGTGAATAGAGGCAATGTTGTGACCTGTGCTACTTAATGATTTACAATAAAAGCCACCTAAAACTGGTAACATTTGTATTTGAGTGACTTTTAGTTAATAGTTTCGCTTTGGGCTTTATCGATTTTATAGTCATGCTCGCCCAATTATATTTACCAAACATAAAACGGTATTTTCTGTACTATTTTCTTTTTTATTAATAAATACCAGTCGCTTTTTATGTGACAAAATGACAAAATGACAGTTTTATCTTTCGATTGCAGGTTTTGCCCATTTACAATTCAATTTCAATTGAAATGGCTGGTGACAATTGTGATATTCAATTAACGCTTACGCCACCAAAGCGTCTCTTAATGTTGACGCCACCCAAAACGCAATTTACTCACTCCTGATCGAAGCTCCTGGTAACCGAGGGGCAGTCACGTCACGACGCGATGTGGCAAGGACCGGCGCACGCCCGTAGCCGTTGTTGTTTCGCTCAGGGTAACGGCTACGCCAAATACAACCACTACCACACACACATACTCACACTCAGACACACACACTCATACAGTTAAGTGCTATGCCACATTGTGGTGGGCATGGAGAAGTGTTCGCGTGCTGCGTTGACGCTGCCGATTGGCCGGAGCGCGACTGCAACGGCAACGGCTACGGATACGGCTACCGCAACGCTTCAAGTTCGGCGTACAATGGCAATTGAATATATTTTTAGCTCATAAAATATTATTTCTAAAAATTGTATGTACTTACAAAAATAAACCTTTCTGAACTTAAATAAATTTATGGGCGGAATAGACACATATTAAAAACAAGTTCAACTTCCTGTATTTTATTTATGTTAAGTTTTGTAGATTTAGAAAATAATGATAAATGCGCAATTAAAGTGAAAATCTAAGGTAAAGGCTTTTCTCAATATATATTTATCGAATTATCTTCTAAACTTCTAATTAATTTAATATGCATTCGATATATTATTAATTTAATAAATTGATAATCGTTAATCAAGTGAAAATTTACGGCTCAACTCCATTGTAGCTGTCATGCCGGCGTCGTCGGATGTGTGCAGTTCCACAGTTCATCGTCGAGTGTGAGTGTTTCGACCAATCGGAGGCGAGCTGCTGGCAGCGCAACACATGCGCATTGTCAGGCGGCTGCTGATTGGCTTGAGGGTCGCTCAGCTGGGGCTGTCGCTGTTGCTGCTGCTGGTGTTGTTGTTGTTACTATTGCTGCTGTTGCTGGTGCTGCTGCTCTTGCTGCTGACTGTTGTTGGTTGCTGTTTGCTGTGGCCGTGAAACCGGTTACACCAGAAAAACGTTTCGTCCGCCTTGCAGCCGTTGAGAGGCCGTGAACATTTGCCAGTGTGTGTGTGATAGTATTTTTTTTTTTCGGGTTGCGGTTGCGGCAGTAGCACAGAGCTGTCTGGATGGCACACGGCAGGGTACCGGACACGGATAGAGCAGAGCAGAGCAGAAGAGCAGAGCCGAGCAGAGCAGAGCAGAGCAGAGCAGATTATTGATGCTTTGTGCGTTGCCAGCGCGAATCGCATGCATTAGTTGAAACTTTGACGGTCGAGTGACAGGGTGAGCATCGTCGCGTTCGGCAAGCCAAAAACCGTCGTTACTTAATGGAATGTTAATAATTGTCTGCAAAAAGGATGTTGCTGTTGCTGCCACAAATTGTGTGTTGTACTTTAAAATACTTCAAAGTTGGTGCAAGAAGTGATTAATTGATTATATACATATACATTGGTGATATCAATACGAAGAGTTACCAAGGTGAGGTGTGACAAAAATTTAATTAACAGTTGCAAAAAATGAAAGAAAAAAAAAACTACTACAAAAACAACACAATTAACACAATGGATAACATCTCTGTGAATAATTTAAAAAGTTAGATTTGGTAAGATGAACTTACTGACAGTCTTTCATAGTGCTTGGAGTTCCTACAAAATATTTGTCTATTAATAATCTTAGTGGGACGTTTTTCTAGCCATGACCAACCCAATGTAATATTCAGTAATCATAAATAAAATACTGACCAAAAAACATGGCTTGCTTATCAATCAATGTAAATCATCATACTAAAAATCTTTGATCGAGTTGAGTCATTTTTTGATATTAATTTCTTATCTTGCTTGTCACATCAATCAATGCTTTTAGTATTGGCTAATTTACTTAATGAACGCCAAAGTAACGGCACTTAAATCAATTTATTCAAACCTCATTTAAAACAATAAATGAATGAACACACAACGGATATTGTTTTAATTTCACGAGCTGCAAAGAAATAAATTTGCATCGCAAAGCTCGCGAAAAGTCGAATGTAAATTGAATTTCCGCCGGCCTCTGATAACTCATAAATGAGGCTGCCACTCTTTTTCCCACGAAACCAGCGACTAAATTCAAAAATCGTATGCTAATTAATTCTTTAAAATGCCGTCTGCCATTATAGCCCATTGATTTTTAAAGCTTTCTACCAAAACAAGCCCACAAACAACTTATTTAACTTCTTCTTTTTTTTTTTTTTTTTGTTAAGCGTGTCCCAACGGGCCCAAAAACTAATATTGATCGTTATATGAGTTTTTGACTGTTCTTCGCTGCCGAGCAGCAATGTGGCAAAGGGTATTTTAATTTTATATGTTATCAATATGTAGTCTGCTGCACCATAATAACCACAAACCTATAATTAAATTCAAATGTTGAGGCGACTGTTTAACAATGATTATAGCTTTAAAAAAAAGACATCACCGCCTTATTAAGATATGCTCTTATACTCTTTGGCTTCTTACACTCTGAGTCTCTATTTAGAGGATTCATTATTGGTAGCGAAAAAAATTTCCAACTTGAAAATTGTCTGGTAAATATATGTGATATAAAGTCACCAGTTAAAGGTATTATCCTTCTTCTAAAATTCACAAAATGTTTATTTATTATTTTAATATATATATAAGTTTCACAAAAAAAAAAGGAAATTAAATTGCACTAACCATCAGTTGACAAAGGGTATCCACTCTTTGGCTTGCTTCTCGTTTATTTTACCAATTGAGACTTTCGACTCTTAAGCGATTGGAGAGACTCAGTCCGGCTTTGGTTTGGGTGCCGAAACAGTAGCTCGAGGAACCTGTCGGTTCCACTTTCAACCGAGCCGAGCGCATTTGAATTATTATATGTTTAACTAATTTCCATTGATTTTAATGCGTGTTACGCTTGAGAAGTATTTTTGTATTTAAATAGCTTATTTACTAAGCTTTTGCTTTGCCTTATCTTTTATAATTAATTAAAGCCAAAGTGAAGAGTTGCTTGAATGTCTTAATTAAATGTAATTCAAATGGCAAATACCATGAAAGCAAAATCCTTCAATGATTGAGTTAAGTTTTAGCAATCTTCGCATTCTTAATAACAACTCATTTTCCTTTATATTCATATCTGTACATATATAATCAGTTTTTAATATATGTATTGGGAATGGAATTGATATTTTCTATATATGTTAGCTATAGTCGCAATGAGATATAATACCAAACTCGCAAACAAGATATTAATTCTGGTTGCTACAATTAAAAAGGGGATAGTTTTCACAGATTAAAAAGTGTGTTTTTTAGTTTGTATGTGACATTTGGTTATAGATTATTTTCCAAATTGAGTACTTAAAGGCACTCTTATTTATACACTTTAAAATATAATATAGTCTTTACATATATCCTAATTATCATATCATCATATATCCTAATTAGTTGCTTCGATATAAATGTAAATTGTCAAATCCACAGCTCGAGTAATAAGTAGAGAGTAAATGAAAAGCGAGTTTCTGTTGTATCGCCAGGTATTTTCTGTAGTTTTCTAGTGTAGAACACGCAATAGAATTCGAGTAATAGAAACCCTTTCTTTTCAAATCCAAAAGAGTTAAGATTGCAAATGAATGCTTATCGTGGCTTAATGTGGGCATAAGTCAGTGGCACTTAACGACCTTAACGGCTGCCACGGGCTGCTCTAATAATACTAAAATGAACTAAACCAAAACAAAACGAAAAAAAAACAAAATAAAAAAACAACTTAATTTTGTGCCTTTAAAGAGCAGCGCTGTTGTCCACACGCTCATTTCGGCTATTTTGTTTTTACGAGCTAAAAAATAGCCGCAAAGTCAAATCCTAAGGACTTTTGGGGCAATTAAATCTAATGTGAATTCCATAATAACATGGCCATGACAAAGTGCACACACACACACACACATACACACACACGGAGTTAGATTATGGAGCCAAGGGGTAGTTACAGTTTTTGATTTATACGGTTCTTCGGCGCGCGTTTTCATGCCTCTGACAGCCTGGCGACAGGGCTATTCAGGGAGTACTCCGTTAAACTGGCGAACTATTCACCATTCATTCTAATGACGGGAAGCGGAAACCGCTGCGGGGTTTGACCCAGCCTGTCGTCGAGTTTCACATTTACATATATTATTTTTTTTGGTATGTTTTTAACCAAATGAGCAATTGGCCAAAATTTTTTTTAATTGTTACCCATTCCTTGGACATATTTGCATATTTTTTTGACAACCACAAACGCAAGCTAGCCGAACATGCAATGTGGATTAGGTGGTCAACTAGCTCTGATAATGGGCCAGTTCACGCTGTGCCAAGAATGTGCCTGATAAGCAGCTAATTCGAGATACACACATACATATAAACATATAAACATACATACACTTCCAAGCCCTGGGCACATTAAGCGATGCACATTAAAAAAAAACTCTGATCGTTGACCATGTTAAAACTAGTACTACAACCAAATATATGTATATATATATATAAGTATATATATATATATATATATATACAGGTATTGTCTTTTGTGGCTACCTTGCTAGTTTTATGAAATAATTAAGTTTTATGTATTTTCCTTACTAGTTTTTCACCGATCCGAATCCCGGGTGCACAGATTTCGTGGAAGCCGTAAAATAAACTCCCCAGCTACCAGTAACTAGCGCTGGTGCTAGTCCAACATCCCAAAAAAAAAAAGAGAGACAAAAACATCCACATCCATCTGAGCATCCATCTGAGCATCCATCAACTGCAGCAGCAGACAACGCGCAGTTTTATGAGGTTCTGGCTACAAATTTGATTAGAATTCGACGATTAAGCAAAACTGTAAGCCAAAACCCAGAAAGGTATTCACAAAAGCTTACGCCTGGGGACAAAGTGAAATAACTTTAAAGAGTTGTCAAAAATCGGTTTGGACTCGGATTAACAAACATGCCACATACAGGTGAGTTTTATTTATTTATTTATTTATTTATTTATTTATTTACTTGTTTGATCGCTTTGGTTAACTTAATGAGCTTAAACGGTTTCAATGAAAGCAGTCGATGTGCGATCGCATCGAAAACGACCAAAACTAAAACTAAAAAAGAAAGAAAAACCCGAAAATACTTATTTGGCTCGTGATAATCGCGTCAACTCGAAAGTAATCGTTGGCCCTTCCTCCAGGCGGAACTCTCCAATTTGCCAACCCAACCATAAAAAAGAGACAGCAAACATAAAATTCGCACTTCATTCAATTTGAAAGTACTGCCCCAAACTGTTGGCCAAGTTGAACGTTGGCCAATTCAGAATTACGATTACACACAATTATTACTGAATAACACGTTTTGGAACGGGTTATGTTCATGTTGATCATGGCTTATTGTAAATGTAACTCATTTGGACAGCAAATTACCAATTTTAAAGACTTATTAGCCCATCTTTAAATTTATATTCCTCCAAGCATTAATATACGAATAAAATATTTTTATACATTTATGGAAGATATTTTAAGGAAAAAGCTGAAACCCTATAAAGTATATATATATATATATATATATATATATATATATTAGCATAATTACTAACCGAGTCGAAATAGATAGGATCTTCTATCCGTCTGTTTGTCTAAATTTTTGATGTCAGATCTCTTTTAGCTTTAAGTCTATTTTGATGATCATCTTTGTCTTTTGCCCAATCAGTTATCCACTTGTGCTTTGATCATAGCACTATATGATATAGTGCAACTATATATAGGAACAATTGGTCAATATATTTGTTCTTGTTATAAGAATATTAATTTTTAACAAGATATTGGTAAAAAAGTCGTAAAAATATGCTTGATATTATGTGATTCACATATGGCAAAAAATAATATATATACTTAGCTGTCATAGGAACAATTGGACGGAATATTAGTTTAAATTTGTTGATTCAAAATAATTGTAGACAATGTCTTCGAGACAAAAGTTTTTCTGATCAAATTGAACTGCCCAATTTCGGAGTATACCGTTAATATGCCATCCTGAAGCTGGATTCATTAGAAATATATTTATTAAAAATCCTCTTTTTTTCGATTAAATAAAAATCCGGATATTGGTGTTATAAAGAGTTAAAATTGTGCAAATTTAAATAAATTAAACTAAGAGCAAAAATTTGACTAGAGAAGATTAACTTCAAACGACAAACTAAGGCGTGTCTGAGATAGTCACTTTAACTTACCCAACATATTAAATGCTGCAGTAAAATATTAATTAAAAAAAATATTAACAATTAACTACTATATTAAATAAACACTAATTTATAATTATGTTATTGTTGTTTTATTTGGCATGTGCAGGTCAGGCGGGTGTCAATCAGCTGGGCGGAGTCTTTGTCAATGGACGTCCATTGCCGGACTGTGTGCGTCGACGCATCGTGGATCTGGCGCTGTGCGGCGTTAGGCCCTGTGACATTTCCAGGCAGCTGCTGGTGTCCCATGGTAAGTGTGTGTTGGCAGTGTGTGGCAAGTGTGGAGTACTTAAACAACAAAAATTATACTAAAAGGCTTTTCTGCTTTGCTTTCTGGTTTCTGGTAGGCTGCGTTTCCAAAATTTTGACGCGTTTTTATGAGACAGGCTCCATACGGCCGGGATCCATTGGTGGTAGCAAAACGAAGGTAAGTCGCTGTGGGATTTGCGGGGCTGGGACTGGGACTGGGCTTCGTGAGATATGGGCATGTGTGCGCGCCGTGAAATCAACAAACGATTATATATATATAAAAATCAAACGCAATGCAGTAAATCCATAATGTATCACAGATAATATGGCTAGTTTACATGTTTTTTTTTGTGTTGACTGAATTGACAGGTTTTATGGACTCGTTGAGGTAATATCTGGCGTGGGCAGAGCGCAACAAATCAATCTCATTTGCTGCCATTGATAAGGTGATAGCACGCTTTCGTCACTCCAGGGACTACAGTGCCTGACACCAGTCAGCTGCCCAAATTCACATGCTCAATCAGCTACCAGCAGCTACCGTAGAAGACTCCGATAATAACTCCTGGTTGTTGTGGGGGGGGGGGCCAATCACTGTGCCATTTCATGTTGAACAATATTGTTGAGCTGTGCCGTCGTCAGCAGTTCCCAAATCGTATTTCCAATTAACGCCCAACGCCAAGTGCACCTCAAGGTAAAAATGGTGCAGTCCACCCTTTTTGCCCGGCGCTTTGTGTGTGTGGTGATTCAATAACTGCTTACACTTGCTCAAACAAAACGTGCATTTAACACCTACACCGGGTCAATAAAGAAGTGTCACCCCCGTGGATGGGGTCTTTCGGAGACGGAGTAATGTCAGACACACCGAGGGGGGGAGGGTAGGTTAGTTGTCCGGCAGCATAAAGCGCATTCGTGTACACGATTCGATAAGATCTGTGATGTAAATGTGGACTACCTTTGGGGTCGACTATGGTCATATACGAGTATTTATGAATTTTTAATGAATTGCCGCGTCACACGTGAACCGTAAGCGGTGCGATGGTGCAAGGGTGCGGGGGGTGTGGCACTGCTCTCAAAATTGCTATGCAAATTAACATATTGCTTAAAAAAACGAGTTGATTGAAATCTACGAAAAATAACAACGAATGCGGTTGTTGTTAGACCTCAATTCACACACACACACACACGCACACACACATAGGTGAGTGTGTGTGTGTATTTGAGAGATATAAAAAATTTGAGTGGCAGGTGGCAGATTTTGCACAGTTGAATTTCACGGCATTTAAGTCAATGCAGACTAAAAAAAAGGGGAAAAAAAGAAGTTAACATTTTGAAAAATTAATTACAAAATATAAATTAAAATCTTTCTGTACAAATTAAATGATATACAATAAAAAGAAAACTTAATTAAAATTGAAAACTGCAGAAAACGGGAAATAAGATAAATAAATAATAATTAAACTGATAAAAATAAAATAAAGGCTGTAATCAAGTTGGGAATATTAAAATGAGAAAATTTCAAAATTATAACAAGGATTTGGGGAATTAAGAAAATTAATAAACAAATGAGACAAAAAATAGTTACATTTTATTGCTTAGTCATAAGAAAAGTATAAATTAAAAAGAGTTTATAATTATGACAATTTTATTTTAGCCACTAAGCCATACTTTACTTTTTTTCTTCAACAGCAAGTGGCCACGCCCACAGTGGTTAAGAAAATAATTCGGCTTAAAGAGGAGAACAGCGGAATGTTTGCGTGGGAAATACGGGAGCAGTTGCAGCAGCAGCGTGTCTGTGATCCCAGCTCCGTGCCGTCGATCAGCTCCATTAATCGCATACTGCGGAATAGCGGTCTTTGGACGGATGAGATGACGTCGAGTCAACAGAATGCGGCGGCGGCAGCGGCAGCTGTGGCAGCTGCACATCAAATGTCTGGCAGTGGTGCTTCGTCTAGTGGCTATGCCACGCCCCCCATAATGTACGCAGGCGCGAGCAATGCAGCAGCTCAGACAGCAACACGGGTCACGCCCAGCACGGGCGGACCGCCCACTGCGACCGTGTCAAGTGCGTCTGTGGCACGATATACCAAATTGTCGCCGACAACGTCGCCGTCACTGCCCCTCAATCCCGCGCCCAAGCTGCCACCCAATCACAGGAGCAGTCACAGTCACAGTCACAGTCATGGAATGGCCAGTGGCGTTTCCAGCCAGTTGGGTGGCTTAGATCTCAGCTATTCGGCGCTGCACAAGCACTGGCTGTGGAATCCCTCGTTTTTCTATTACACCCAGGCACAGATGCAGGCCGCCCAGGTGGCAGCGACGACAGGCGCTCAGATCTTGCCCTACAGTGGCACCTATTTGCCACATAGTGCGTCCGGCATGGCGGCTGTGGTTGCAGCTGGCGGCGGCTTCACTAAATCGGAAAGCTCCATTGATCTGACCAAGCCCGGCGCGATGGGTGATCCGTTGAGCGATTGCGATTCGGGCAAATCCTCGCCGGTGGCATTATCGATGAGTTCGGCCAGTGCCGGCACAACCGATCCGCTGGCTAACAACAACAACAATAGCAGCAGCAATAATAGTCGCAAGCGTAATCCCTACTCCATTGAGGAGCTGCTGAAGAAGCCGGAGAAGCGCCTGCGTCTCAGCACCGAGTCACAGGCGAGCCTGGAGGGCAGCACGGCCAAGGATGATAATCTGGAGTGCATCACATCCAGTTCCAGTTCGTGTGAGAGCAACAGCAGCAATGCCAGCTCCGAGGATGCGGAAACACTGGCTGGTCCACAGCCCGAAATGGCCGACATGGAGGAGGATTGCAGCGTGGAGGTGGTCAACTAAACCAGGCTAATTGTTGTGCGTTAGCTGAAATAAGAGTCCCAGTTTTAAACAAATTTTGTTTACACTAGATAATCCCATAATCGTGATAACTAATTAATCGAAATAAATTATAAGCAAACCATAAATATATATTTAAATCTTTAAAATTATTCCAAATTTGTTTTTTTTTTATTCTTGGGTTGACCTCTTTTTTTATATTATTTTTAATATGTTTTTTTTTAGTGTAGCCATCAAAAAAACGTATTTAAATTTTAGCTATGTTTTACTCTTAACTTATTCGCTGACTTTCTTGGGAATTATTTTGAGTTTCCCATTTGGCTATCAATTTATTTTGCAGATTTGAGATTTGATTTGCATTTGCTGGTCATAAAAAATGTTTTTGGCTGCGAATATTTTTCAGACTTGGCTAAAACTCAATGATAAGAGTAAGTTACTAGTTATAAATGTGACTGGGTAGTCAGCAAACTTCTGTTTTTTTTTTATTTTTAAAAGTCTTTATTAAATGGCCTAAAAATTTCGAATGCAACTATTTAAAATATTCTTGATTAGACAATTTCATCTAGCTAGTTTAACTGTTCCAAGCAACAGACTTTGTGTCTTATTTGTGTAATGTTTTCTATAATTATAAATAATTTAATTATAGGTTATAAATAAAAGATTCTTTAAATCTGTAAAGCTTTACACATTAGACTCGAGATATATTATAAAAATCTATACATTCTAATATGAAAATGTATTGGATTTATAGGAAGTGTAATTACTGAGTTATTTCAGAATATCGTGGAAACCTCTTGGAAGATATATGATAAAAAATAAATGTTAGCCAGGACTATGAAAATACTTAGATGTATATAATTCTATAATCTTTGTTCTTGGTTAGCCAAAAGTTGTACAGAAAACACTTAATTTGTTAAAAAAAAAATAATCATGAGCTGAAAGATGTCTTTTTTTCATGTCTTACACACTCAATGGCAAATTTTTAAGGAGTGTAGCAAAGTGAAAATGAATATTTAATCTGGTTTTCAATGAGCTTTCTTGGTGGTCCGCAGGGTTGCCCCGTTTGCAGTGTCAGCCGGCGGCTCTTTAATTAACTTGCGCGCGAATGAAGTGTCAACAAGTTGCAAGCACAGCAACAACAAAAATTCATTGCAAAGTACAAAATTACAAGATGTCTGACACGCCATAACTATGGATCGCCCGCGATGGTAACTGCCCTCCCCCCCCCCTCCCCCCTGCCACTCATGTCCCCCATCCAGCGATGACTCGAGGTGCTGCAACACACTGTGGCACCAAAACCCACTCAGTAGCACCACAATTATTTGTACTACTTTGACTTGTGTAAAATATTCAATTTGTATAAAGAAAAATACTATTAACATTTTTTTATTTTTAATGTATTGTTTTTTTTTTTTTTTTTAATAATAGTTTTTTATTTTGAAGAGCAGAAACATTTTTTTTTTTTTTATTAACATTTAGCTGAAATATGAATAAGCATTTTAATAGATGACAAGTCGATAACTTTACAAGCTTAAATTAATTCATAATTATTTACTTTAAACAGATTAAATAAATAATTAAAATAAAGTAATTTAATTCCAATAAAAAATGGGATTTAAGCAAAAAATTGACTTTACTGACTCCACTGTGCGCTGTGGCTGACCAACTTGGAGAGGCGACAATGACATTGATGTGCTTTGCAGTGGCAGCATTGTGAGCAGAATTCATAAACAGCGAAGACAGTCTTGGAGACTGAGAGACTGGGAGACCCAGGACTACCCAAGCCAGAGGTGTGAAGTGCTTCAATTATGTGAAACAACAACAGGTGGAGCCTGTTGTCAACTTCAGTCTGAAATCAGGCACATTTCTTGTGTACTCTGAATACGCTGATCTTGTTATTTATAATCAAAATTAGCCATATTAATTTGGCAGTAATCTGAACAGCTTTATTGCATTTTTTAGACAGCAGTCATAGTAAACAAATTTAATTAAATTAATTCGATTTTGATTTGAGTATTTTTTTTTAGAGGGTAAGTGTATAAATATACTGAAAGACAACTAAAATATATAGCTGATTCCCGCTTAGTGGAGTTATCGCTAAAATGAGATATTTGTATACTAAAAATTTGTATACCCCAAAATATAACAATATAAGATATGCTTCCAACTTCCTGTTACATAAACTTCTGATAATATTTTAAAAAATTAAACAGAGTTACTAAAATATTTTCCCACTTTCTAATTGTATTTTTGTTTATCAGTAATAGAATTCTCAGCTACATTTCTAATTGCATCCCACGTTTAACCAAAATGCTTGTAAAATATTACAAATATTAAAATAAAAAATAAATATTAATATTAATGGTTCTCATGAAGCTATGCCATGCCACTAGATGTGTCAAGCTGATGATAAAATATTAGATCTTCACGTAAAGTATAAACATGCTGAAATTGAGTTAAATATGCGAAAAACGTATGTTTTGCAGCTTGAATCTGGAGGGGATGCAAAAAAAAAAAAAGCGCGACATTCGAATACTGGTGAAATGTTGGAAGCTGGAAATGGGGGGGAACAAAAAGCTGCCATAATTGTATCACGTGCAGAGCTGGAAGCAGGAGGGGCATTGCACTTCATAAACAATGCTAAAAGGCGTTGAGGATGCGCACAAGAAAACTGGTGGTCAGGAATGCAGCACAGTGTGAAGGCCTTCCTTGAGGCAGCCAGCAGCCAGCAGCCAGCAGCAAAGCAATCGGCAGACAGCAGCAAAGCAATCCGCAGCGAGCACCCCAACAACTGCTCCGAGCCTGATCGTCCCACATTGGAATGATCAGGCATGACTATGACTGACTGACAGGTTGGATGCTTGGCTTTAAACAAAAACAAAAAACAAATACAAAAAAAAAAAAAAATGGTTTTTGTCTGTGGATGGGCAGCGAATTGTTGCCACGTTGAACGCACATATCGATATGTTGGGTCGGTGATTGCGTTGCGATCATAAGCTTGGGGGCGACACTTTTGGGCCATGCCACATTGGGGCAACAGAATATTTTTATACGCTCGCGTTCGAAATATAAATGAGGCCTGACCAGTCCAGACAGCAGCAATCGGGAATATCAGGAGCGTACAGATCTACAATTCGATCTCTCGATTTCCGATCCGAGGCGTTTTTTGTAACGCCTCAAATCAGTTGGACGCGACAAAAAACGCGCACGCCGTTCACTTTGCGGAGCATTTGGATTTCGCGCTCGTTTTGTTGGTTTTTCTACCGATCAAACAGAAACAGAAACAGAAACAGAAACAACAGAAACCGATCCGATGCAGTGAAGCCGTTGTTGTTTCTGTGTGCACGAAGGAGCAGCGCTTTCGTTGTAGGATTCAGTTGGATTGTCGCAATGTTTCGTCGCGCTGTTAGCGTTTGATTTGTGTTTTGGTTTTTGTGGCCAATACACGTTTTTGGCATAAATCAAAATGTTGTCGCTGGAATCGTACAAGATGAGCAGCCGTCGTCGTCATCGTCGTCGTCGTCGTCGTCGTCGATGTCGACATGAGAAGCCAAGCGATGCGACAGATATTTATTTTATGGCTTTAATGGTGTTATGTTTTACGCGATTAGCAGATCCAAATGTTTGACAATGCCAAGAAATGTGCTGACTGGCATTGCAATCCCACATTTATTCAATTAGAAGCAAATTGCGTATTTTTGACATATTTTCTTTATTCATTTATCATTATTCAATTTTGATATACCAGTTGAGCTACTTTGTTGATGGAAAGTGGAAATTGTGTATTGTCCTTGTTTTTTTTTCCTGTATGTATTTCTATAAAATACATTGGAAAGTTGAAATTTTGTATTGTCCTTGGAGAAGTCTTCTTGATTTATACAAGAAATTTCAAATTTGTATTCCTTAAATATTACTTATTTACATTTTTTTTATTAATTTGTATAAATTTAATTTTGAGCTGAAAGTCTAGTCGCTTGTGCTCTGACTTGTATTGTGATATGTATATAAATTATTATTCTTAAAGTAAAGTAAAATAAATATTTTACATTTTGTTTTTATTTATTTTGAAAGTAATAAGTGAGCAAATACATATTTTACATTTTTTATTTATTTTAAAAGTAATAAGTAAACAAATAAATATTTTACACATTTTATTTATTTTAAAAGTAATAAGTAAATAATTATATATTTCACATTTTTTATTTATTTTAAAGGAAATATTTAAAAAAATTTTTGTCATATAATTTATAAAAAAAAACTACATATAATTATTTTTCTATGTTTTATTTTATATTAAATACAATTAAATGTGCATATTTTTATTTAAAACAATATCAAGTCTAATATATATCATATATTATATATATTTATGTTGAAACAATTTGAAAGCCTATTCGACTTCCGCTTTCTAAGCCATGACCCAAGGGCCATCAGTTGCAGTCTAAACACATTTTAGGGTTTTCTCTTCTTACCAAATCTGTTAGTTTTTTTTTTTGTTTTTGGGCTGCGCTTGTTTGCTTGGCTAAATTAAGCCATTTTTTATGGGCAATTTCCTTAAGGTTCACTTAAATACACCCGACCGCAGCTGAACCCAAGATCTTTGGAGACCTTCGCAATGAATTTGAGTTGTCAACACACATTTCGAGATTGATTTCTCTGTTTCTTGTGGACACTGCCACCGCCGCTGCAACCGCTGTGCGAGCGCAATTAAACCGTAAAATGCGGCAAAGACACAACACAACACACACACACACACACACACAGAGAACACTCGGCACACACAGAAGAACGATGATGGGAAAGGGTTAATTGGCAGCCAGTGGCAACAGAAGCAGTTATGTTCTCATTTAAAACGCTCGACAACGGTTTCAAATCAAATGTGAGGCAATAAAAATTAAAATGTTTTTCCTGCTTTCCACATGTTGCCGCTGCGGCAACATCATTAAAATTGTCAATTTGGTGTGCGGATCGATGAATATACCAAATTCATTCAAAAAACAGTAGCGCCCTCAAATATATCGTCTAAATGTGGCCAAAAAAAACTGTAACATTTACATAATTAGGTTTTATTGTTTAGGCGCTGACTTCGTTGATGGCCAACAGAGCATTTTATTATGGCCACTCTCAATTTGGGAGCAAGTCTCTGTGAATTCGCCAATCGACAATAAATTGACCCCTGACATGATATTCGGAAGAGTAGGTTGTGATGACTGTGTGGTAATAAAAAAAAAAAATAGAGTTAACAACTTTACAGCGGACCAAAAGCCACACGGTGCTCCTGCTTCGACATGGACATAAAAAAAAAAAAAAACGCTGGACAGGCAACGCTGACTCGGATAAGTTATGGAGCTGATCACATTGGAATGTAAGACAAAAAAAAAAAAAAAAAACCAAAATAAATGTATTACATTAAACACAGGCTAAAATCGTTACAAAATGATCATTAAATTTTGTGTAGCTGCAAGTGGATTTTACACTTAAACAAAATGTGAAGAACAGGTCCTTTTTTTTTGTTTGGTTTTGATCGATCTTTAGGTGTATTGGCAGCTGCAGTGCGCTCTTCTAATTGGCACAAGACAAGCGAGAGAGGGAGAGGGAGAGAAGAGAGAGAGGGAGAGTGAGGGGCAGATAGACACAGTGTAACTAAATTAGTGCTCTCACAGAGAGAACTCGTCAAATCAAACGAATAATGCATACTTCCGCATCCGAGGAGCAAGCGGCGTGCGAAGGGCAACAACTGATTCACCTGCTCCGTTTTGGGGCGCGCGTAATCGTCAGTGCGGCCCGCATTATCCTTGGCCAGCGCTGTGGCAAGTGCTGTGGCAAGTGGCCATCATTAGGTTGGTTCGCTTTTGCAGCAATTACGCCACTTCAATTGCCTTTGACATGACTGCGCACAGGATCTGCGCACCTTTTCAAAATCGCGCTGGCTTCGTCCTTATTTTTTTTTTCTTCCGTTTTATTTTTTATGTGACTCCTGGCCGTCGATGCTGGCCTACACGCGCACCTCCTTCGCCTCCTGCCTGACAATTGGTAATGGAATTATAATTATAGACTCTCCACTCCACTCATCACTCCCTGCTCGGACTCTCTGTCTGTCTCTGTCTCTGTCTGTGGCTCTCTCCCCCAGCTCGTGGCTAATGTTGTCAGCGACTCTTGCGCGGACAGTTTGCGGTTGCAGGTTGTGATGTCGCCACATTAAATTGTCAAATTGTTTGCGCCTTTCTTATCATGATGTTTTGGCCAAGGGGGAAGCACGTGCTCATCATTTTTTATTATGAATACTCTGCAGTTCCTCAAATGAGGTATGCAAGCTGTAATATAAAAAGTAAATTTAGCATTAAAAGCAGACTATTTATATAATATAATGGAATATATATAGATATACATTTTCATTTCATACTTACAATTTTTAAGATTAAGTATTCGATTTTCTATACAGGAAATTGTTATTTTTTCATAAATATTATATTAATAAAATAATCTTCTATATCATATAAAATATATAAATATAATAAACAACTTAAAATAAATATAAAATATATATTAAATGTGTATTTTATAAATTTCACAATTTATTATAATTCTTATAAGTTTACTATTACTCTTGCAATCAAATTTAAATTAAGATTCTTAATTTAATATATTTCTTTTTTATTCAAGTCTGCGGAGCCACTTGACAATTTGTACCTCAATTTCCAAAACAGCTCATTAAATAAGCATACAGAAAAGTCACATAAAAAAAGTATATTTTCGATCCACCTTAATATAAATACATGTTTCTCGTAAAAGACTTTCTTTCCCAAAAGTGTGTTTGTGTTTGTGTTTAAATGTGTGTGTTTACATAATAGTTTGTAATTTAATTGACATTAAAATTAGCTCTTAAGGCAATGTTCCGATAACACATAATTTGTTGAAGGGTTCTCAAAACTTGTCTTTCACTGCTCATATTTTAATGCAATTATGTTTATTGATAAGTAAGATAATGTTTAAGATATAAATCTATATATAAGAGCAACTTGTAAAGCGGTAACAAATTGGTTACATCTAAATTTTGGTAAGGTGTTTGAAATATTTATTTATGTATTAATTTTTTATGAAGATACAGATACAGCTGAGGCAGTTCTGCATAATCACAAAGAAAAAGCACAACAGGACTTGTCTATTTATTTGTGCTTGTGATTCTGAGGAAGAATATTATTTTTGGGATCGGAGGCGTCTCCTTCAATGAGTAATTTATCTTCCATTTATCTGTGTGCATTTAGAACAAATTATGTTTTATTTTATATTATATTCAGTTATCTGAATTTATTTTTTTAATTGAAAGTTTTTAAAGTTTGTGCTTTGCATTAAATAGATTTTAATTTTTATAAATTTATCTCACATTTATCTTTGTTCATTTGTTTCTTTATCTTGAATCGAAAGATGATTTTGTCAAAAGATGTCGCTTTTCCGCGTGCGACACTTAGCTGCAGCGAGTACACCTACCAAACAGACATTGTATTGGATAAGCAGTTGAGTGCTGTTTGAACAAGCAGCAGAAGCTGGCTGTTATGAAACGACTTAGCCTGTCCAATTACCACGTGAGTGTGCAGCACAACAGTTGTTGGTTGGAATAATGTCTGACTTAAATGTTAAGCTGGGACAACAACCACTTGGTTGAAAGTTGATTTTTTACATTTTCAACGATTCGATAGTTTTTGATCAGAAGTTGACGAGGTTTATGGTGTTTTAAATATTAATTTAAAAGCTAAAAGCTGCCTTGGCCTTGAGAAATCTAATCACTTTCTGAGTTTTCCTAAAGCACTTTTTAAAGTCTAATATAAACGTGAAAATCGAGTCAAATCACTTTCTCAACCTTAAAGGTTATATTTATCTAGAGCTCAAACCATTATAAAAAATACCTAAATTTTGAAAATCGAGTCACTTTTGACAAAGTTATGGCCGTGGAAAATTAACTACTTACTTTCAAGCACTTTTTGAGGCTATTTTTTGTATATGTAATTGTGATCGTTAACTAAAATCATCATAAAAAAGCGCTGATTGTTGAAAATCTGATTACTTTTGAGTAACTTCTGGTTTTTAGTAGTTTTGAACTATCGCTGCTGGCACAATTTCTGATGACTCCTTCTCCTTCGACAATAAAAACAGTTGAACTTTCTGATCTGTGCAGCGATTTCGTCTTTATGATTATCGAACTGTGATTCAAAGTATTGAGAAAACAGCAAAGGCCTCAGAAATTGTGAGTCAGAGGCGAATCGGAAAGTCAAAGAGAAGCAACGCGTTGCACACTCAAAGGTCAAAGGGCCATTTGTGCTTAATTAAATTTTATTTGTATTGAGTGAGAATGGAAAAGAAACAGTGGCATTTTCAAGGGGGCATGTGATGGTGGTGCCTAGGGCCACCTAATTCAATTATTGTACCACTGTAAATATGATTTACACTCGGTGGCGTCTCTCGTAGACACTTCAGCCGGTTTGCAGCGATGCCCCAACAATTCATACGCACAATTGGCCGGTTAAAGGTCATAAAATAAGAGCACTCAGCCGAGAGGCAATGGCAGATCAGCTGGCGACTGTCCCAAAAGGGACTGTGGCATAATTCACTTGCCTTGCCCCCCACCAAAAGCGAAACGAAAGCGAAATTATGACGCAAATAAAAGTTGAAACACAGAATAAATATCTGGAAATATCTACATCAGGTTAAGTCTGCTTGAACAATCAAATTTATGAATTCTTAAGACTTGAATGTTTGATGTTGTGCGTACATTGTGGCAATTAAGCGAATGTAGTATTTATAAATTAACATTGGAATAAAAAATGGATTACATTTTGGAAAAATAGGAAGACTCAAATGAAAACTCTCTGAAAACCAAATAGCTTTTATTTTTAAATACTAATTTAACAATTTCTAAATATATAAAGCAAATTTCGTAAAATATTAATATTTTCATTAATTTTTCTTTTGGAATAATAGAAAATATGTCTCAATTAAAGAACTATTAAATAAAATTATATCTGAAAGAGGGTAAAATTTCTATGGATTAGATTTCCATAAATCATAAGATTTTTTAGATAAAAAAATATTAATTAAGATGATTGTTTGTGCGAAATAATAAAATACTAATTTTATATATTAATATAGGCAAGTACAAATATAAAAATGTAAACTAATTATTTTTTTTTATAGATTTTATAAAAACTCTTCACTCGAATTAAGAAGGAAAACCCCTATTTTGACAACCTTTCGCTTTAGAAATATTTACTCTAAATAAGAAAGTAAATTATTTTTTGCGACTAAATTAGAGGAATATGGTAAAATCGTGTGTAGGCCAAGCTAACTAGTTGTTGGCCATCAATTAAATCCTGGACACTACAAAGATAAGCCCCTTGTCTAACCATTAAATATCGTAGACAGTTACTAAAAGGTCGCATTTAAGTTAATAAATTAACATTTACCTCGTTTGAGATGAGCTGCCAAATTTGTGCTTCACCACACTTGGCCAAAATAGGCCAAATAGGTATTCTCTTGGGTGCTTCAAGCCTTGCGTCGCCTCATTTTGGCCTGGCCAAGTGACAAACATCTAAATAAGGCACATTTCAAGCATTCTTTTTTCACGTTTACCTTTGTCCAATTAATGGAATATATTTTTCCAAGTTGTTGGCAACTTAATGAAAGCTGTCAGAGTTTTGGCCAATATGTTTGCAATGTCTTTGGGACTACGAAGCGAACAAACTTCAATGATTGGCAAATAATTGTGTAGACTTCTCAGCAAAATTGTGCAAGACATTAAAGAAGCATTTTTTTTTTGCTTTATAAGAAACAATTTTGTACAATATGCAAATATGCTTCTCCTTTGAGCTGTTAAAGATACAAAACAAATGCATTTGCAACATTGAATTTGGGCAAATGTCAGTAACATTGGGGCAACACTCAATAAGAATGCATGTTGCAAGTGTGAAATTTGGAAAATAGAAGAATCAGAGACATGTTTGGTGCTGAATGTGAATTTTACGAATGTGTGCAAGAATTGATGCACGAAAAAATCATGAAAATATATATATATATATATATGTGTGTGTGTTGCACTGTAAAATATGTTTGTCAAACAAACGTTGAAAAACTAGAAAAATATTCTGCAAAAAAAACAAAGAGCACACAGAGAAAAAGAATCGACCATGCGGAATTTAAAATGTGTGTGCAAGCTGAGGCATGCAACATTTTTTTTTTTTTTTTTTTTTGCTATGGAATTCATTTTGACAACGACCACAATTTAATGTAATAACTCAATTTCATAGTCAGTTGGCAAAGCATTTAATAAATGTAAAATAAAATGAAAGACGAGTGGCAAAACATCAAAGTAAAAATAAATTATTAAATATTAAACAGCTGCTGGTGTATCAAATAGAAAATATGGTTTTTTGGTCATGGGTCATGGCCAGAAAAAAAGATGGCTAAAATGTGAAAGTGATCTTAAGCGAGCCATTGTTGTCAATTACGTTGACATTTATTAAAGAAATAATGTAATTAGGCGAAGCAACGCAGAAGGTTGACTAAGGGCTGACATGCGGTTCAAAGGGGGCAAAGGGGGCAAGGGTGAAGGGTGAAACGTTGATTGATGAAACCAACCAGCAATCAAGAACCACTCAAAGAAGAGCAGAAACTGTGGCAGCAGCAGGAGAGGCAGCAACTTGGTTAAGTTTGTGGCTTTTCTGTTAATGAATAATAACCAAAACCGGGCAACGTGCCACATGTGTTTGCATTTGTGTCTAGATTCACCCCTTTCGCCCAGCTACCATAAATGTTGAAAAGTGAAATTGTGTCGTAAATTAATTAAATTGTCTTTCCTTTGGCCCTTGACACTCGACACTGGGTACCCAGTGTTGATTGGAAAAGTATCCGGCTCCATTTCTCGACTTTAGCATAATTAATACTCTTCCAGTCAAATGGCAATTTTGTAGATACTTTTTTCAAATAAATGAGATCAAAATAGCAACTTAACTTAAGCGTTTGAATTTCAATACTAATACATTGGGACAGTGGCACACATTGTGGCACTGAGCATCAAAAACACTCGTATTACGCATTCATTGAATATAGAATGAATGATTCATGCCATTCATTCATGAATTGCTCAGTAATTCAATTAACTTGCAATGCGTCATTTTGCCTTAATTAAAATGAGGCCAACCGATAGAAAACATATAGTTTACATAAATGGTTAAATGCATGATGTGGCAAAAATATTTATAAAAAAAGAGAGTATAGAAAAAATATTTATAAAAAAGAGAATATAGAAAAAATATTTATTAAAAAGAGATTGAGATAAAAATATAGAACAAATATTTATAAAATAAAGAGAGTATAGAAAAAATGTAAATAAGAATGTAAATAATAATATAAAATAATATAAATAAAATGAAATAATATAAAATAATATTAAATAATATAAAAGAGTTAAATGGTTTCTGCTTAACTGAATAATTTTGAGTCAGTAGAATGGGATATGTTAAATGGAATATTCCAAGTAAGAGCTTATTTTAAGCTCAAATTTAATATAAATTATTTATAATTTGACTAACTAAGATTAAAAGAAATACAGTTAGATGTCTGAGATATCTTTGTGCAAATAATACACTTTTCTTGTGTTCAGTTATAATGCTTAAAACTAAACAATTTAACAAACAACAAGAATATCACCCAAATTCTGGCATTGAAGGTCAACACACACAAAACATGCCCATATGGAAAAATATACACACACACAAACACACACATCTACATCACACAATCGACTGGTCAATTGAAGAGGTTAAATTTGTGTGTGTTGTGTGTGTGTGTGTGTGTGGTGTGTGTTACTGGGCTGGGCTTAGTCATGTCTCGGGGGTGTTAAAGTTAATGCTGCAAATGCCACAGGCGGCAAATATCCGCTTCAATTTAACTCTGACTGTGACTGTGTATGCTGTGTGTATGCTGTGTGTATGATTGTGTGTGTATGCTGTGTGTATGCTGTGTGTATTCTGTGTGTATTGCTGTGTGTGGCTTAATGGCTTTGACAATTATAATTTGAACAAATTAAAAATTAATATGTTCTGGTCATACGGTCATCAAAGCATAATTGTATTTACTGACTTATACGGGAAAGGGCAAAGAGCGTTGCTTATTAAAATTTAATTAACATCAATGTCCAAGAATGCATTGCCAGACAAACAAATGTCAATTATGCGGAAATTCTTTCAAATTTTCTTTCATTTCTTGTTGGCCTTTTAATTAATAATTATGCACACATCAATGTTTGGTTAATTAGATAATATGTAAAAAAGGGTTCAAAGGTTGAAGTTTGATGTTGATTCCACTCCCCAAAATACATCGATTCAGTTTTGAATTTCAGCTTTAAGGAGACCAATAGTAAAATTGAATGAATTCAATTATTGGTAAAATTGAATGAATTCAGTTATTGGTCTCTTCTTAAACCTAAAATTCAATTATGTATTTGCAAGTCTCAAACTGCTTATGGAATATATTTTAAAAATTTGGCCAGATTTTAATGAATATTTTCAAGAATGCAACTCAAATTTTGTAACAATGTTACAAGCTGAGAAAATACAATTAGACAACTCATTTTGCTTAAGTTAATGTTTGTGGCAATTGTTGTAATCCCGTGTAAAATTGAAGTCAGCTTAAAAGCAATGCAATGCAGTGACCACAGCTATGAATGCTTAGCCCTGATGCCGCCTGCTGCTGCTGTTGCAACTGCCGCCTGCTGTTGCAACTGCCACCTGCTGCTGCTGTTATCGGTTGGTTGTTTACTAACTGAAGTTGCGTCCTGTTGGCTTAATGGCAATCAAGACACAGGTTCTAAAATATGCTCAACATCTGCGTGAGGGTGTCTAAAATGTCTACATAATCTTGTGGTTGCTTTAGGCCAGTTGCTGTTGACAGCTTCTCTGGGCGAGATGTCAGCTAAGAGTTTTGCTGGCAAGAGGGATTGGCTAAGGTGTGAAAGTGAGCGTATATATGTATGTGTGTGTGTGTGTGTGTGTGTGTGTGTCTACTCTGTGTGTATGCACAAGTGACAGATTTTGACAATGTCCCTTGTTGTTGTAGTCAGGCTTTGCATTTGATGGCTGGAAACCGCAGCACGAGTCGAGAGTTGTCCGTTAGTTGGCCAAACAGCTAACATGACATGGAAAAAGAGCGTTAACCACACATGTCCTCACTGGCTCTTAAAGGTGCCAGAAAACGGTTGGTAAAGGGTGTAGAGGAGGGGGGGGGGGGTGTGTGTGTGTGTGGATTGGTGTTGGATGGAGTTGGTCACTGGATTCCTGCTGACACGTCAAAGCTTATCCTGTTTGTGTGGGGCAATCATGCGATTTGATGGCCAATATTTTTTTATATTTACACTGGCTGAATAACTTTATTATGTCCATTACAATATTTATGCTATATTTAAACATATCTCAACATATCTAAACAAATACAAAAAAACACAAGTTTCACATCTGTAAAGAAAGACACGTTAAAATCTGTATATAAATATATTATTTATATATAATATAATACATTAATATATTATTTATATATAATATAATAAATATATATATCTGTGTTCTATAATGATTACTATTTGTACTATTGCACAAGTATTATAGTATATTTCGCAATTGGGGATTTTAATTTTTTTTTGTTTTGATAAAAACTAAATCAATTCCGCACCAAATTGCTTTTAATAAAAAAATAATTAAACAAATGTCAAATTTTTATTATTAATATCTAGTTTTACTACTGTTCTCTAGTTTTATTTCAAAATTAACATATTAACAATTAAGTAATATAATTTTTCTCTGTTATTAGTTCAAAATATTTACATATTAAATATAAACCTTTTTTTCTCTGATTTTTATTCGGTTATTTATTTATTTTTATTTATGCACAAATTGTGAAATTAAAGCATTTTTTTTTTACATTTAATCTTGTGGCATGTGTAAAATTATTATTCATTAATAATTAAATTGCTTTAATAAATAAGAAAAATATATTAAAATCCTACTCTAATTGCATAAAAATATTACAAATATTACATTTATTTTTTTCTCTATTTTTTTTTATGTAAAAATATGAACTTATTAAAACTAGTCATAAATTTTTTTTATCTTTTTTTTTATTGCATATAAATATTTCTATCTAATTTTACGCACTACACAATGCAATAATTAAATGTATTATAAAGCTGAAAGGGCTGTTAAGTAATTAGTAAGAGGCACAGGGGAGTTGTGCTGGTGTTTTTTTCGCAGCTTGTTGTGTTGCGTGTGGCATGAAGTGTGTCTGCCATGGAATAGAAACACTTAAAGTCGACTCGTCGTCGCCTGATGCTTTCCGCTTGCGGCAGGTGCAACATGAGCAGAACCGAACAGAACATAGCAGAGGAGTGTTTTGGGTGGGGGGGGAGGTGGTGCTGGGCAGAGCAGAGGATGGGCACTTGGCAAAGGTAACTTGAAGCGTGCTTGAGTCTAAATTTAAAATCCTTTCAGGACAAGCAACGAAGCTTTAGAAGATTCCAGATGTGTTTGTGGATGTGGCGTAGAGAAATGTCAGAGCCAGATAGAAAAAGTGAGCAACTTAAACGTTCACACACACATGTGTGTGTATGTGTGTGTGTGTGTGTAACAGGTAAACTGTAAAACTGGTAGCCACACAAATAACATCTATGTCAACTGCAAAATAAGATGAAGAGGCCAGGCCACCAGTTGTGGACCGGCCTGGGTTGATCGGTTAAGGCTAAACTTCCCATTCCCCACTTCCCCACTTTCCTCTTCCCCCATGAACGTCCTCTTCTATTTGGGGATATAGTTAAAAAACCTGGACTTGGTTGTGCAGCTTTCACACACTTTAACACCCACCAGACGATAGCTGATTATGTTTTGATGGTGTGTCAAGAGGCGACACATAAATACAACAACAACAACAACAAAAATCACAACAAATTGCCTCAATTTGTGTTTTGTTTTGTTGTTGTGACAATTTATTCGAATGTTTTCTCATTTCAAATGCAAATCGTTAATTAAGCAATTTTGTTTTATGTTTGACAACTTGGCAGAAGTTAGATAAGATTGCCACAGTATGTGACAAGCTTGGCAGGCGATATTTATTTTAATTAAATGGAAAATTTAATAAGATGACATTTGTGAATTCATAAATTTTGTGTTTTTAATAATAATTGAAGTGGTTATGTAAGAATTCCATGTGAAAACAAACTGGAAATTTTCATTAATTTTGTATAATTAATTAAAAAAAGAATAATAAAATGAGAATTGATGTCTTGCAACAAGAATTCGATTACAGAAATGTTAGACTTCATTTTAATTTAAATTTAAATTTTATAAATATAAAATTTATTAAGCAATATTTATTTTATCAACAATTCTTCATTTATAAACCACAACATATAAAAATAAATTTTTTTTTTTTTTTTTGACTGATATATTTAAATACAAAAAAAACCTATAGCAATTAAAAATATTTTGTTTTAATTAATTTTTCGCACATGATGTTTAATCTATCAAAAGGAATTTTTTGCACCGAGTATGGGAATAGTTTTGTGTGTAAAATTGTTATTTTAGCCTGGCTAACACAGCCATTTGCCAGGCAAGGACACTTTTCATTTCTTTTTACGTGCATGCAAGTTGAGTCATTCCAACCGAGAGCTATAAACATTTCACAACGCTGCCAACACACACACACACACGCACACACACACACACACGCACACACAAACGCACACACACACACAGAGCTTGCTCGCTGAAATTTTCGCTTGCGGCTGCTTGAGTTATGCTAACCAGGCTCAAAGCAAAGCGTGGCAAAGCTTAAGCGGCTGGACAATGTTATTGTTGCTTTTACTGTTGTTGCTGTTGTTGTTGTAGTTGTAATTTGCCAGTTTTCTCAGTGGTGGTTGTTTCTGGCAGCTTCTAACAATAATTTGAGCGATTTTGCACTTTTTGCTAGCGGGTTAACGGCATGCCAGCCTGTGCCTCCACGCCCTGTGGCAAGATGGTAGGCGGAAATGGGCTTGGGTTTGGTTTCGGGTTCGAGTCCGGGTCCGGGTCCCAAAAAATGCTTTTTACACAAAGAGTCTTCTACGTTGGCGGCGGCGTTACGCATAGCTTTTGAATTCCACAATTCTCGCTGGCTTCACAGAACACATCAGATTCTGGGTCTGGGTCTCTCCAGGACTCTCTCTCTCTGTCTCTCTCTCTCCAGCAGGCACCCACAGAAGGCACAAAGTTAAAATGTGGAACATGTGATTGCTGGTGTTGGTGGTGTTGCCGGGCAGCCGGGAAAGGGAACAGCAGACGACACAAATTTTTGAATGGCTCTTTAAAATTACGAGCAGGTCCAAACTTAATTGAGTTATGAGGCCGAGATATATATATATATATATATATATTTAAATTACGAATATAATCAAATTATAAAATGAAAATCAATGTGAACAATTCAATTAAAAATTTAAATAAAAGAAAAAGAAGAAATAAAAGATTTCAATATTATTACCAAGCATTGGGAAAAACCAACAAAATTAAACACAAACAGAAAAATAAATATATAAATCTGATAAGTTAGTTAATAAGAAATTGGCGCTATTTGACGGATTTAAAAAAAACCGTCAAAATGTGTAAAAACGTGTGTGAAAAATTAAACTCATTCTACAAGTCACATTTTAATTCGAGCCAAAAAAGGGGAAGCAATTATAATTATTAGAAAAAGACTTAGAAACCTTGTAAATCATATTTTTATCCCAGTTATAACTCAAGTTTAATGTCTAAAAAAATTCATAAATCTTTAATTAATGAAAAGATGATTTATATAATATGATTTGAGCTGACTTGCGTTGAATTAATTTAAACCCGAATCTTAGTTAATATTTTTACGCATAGAAATATAAATAATATTGCTAGAAAATCATATTAAAAAAGAAATCGCATAGAAAATTATTCTAATATTTGAAATAATTTCTTATTTAAGAGATCTATTCAGAAAAATAATTGTGCAAGTAAAAAAGTAAACTGTTATTTTGATAATTATTTATTGCTTTCTTATTTTATTTTATTTATTAAATAATGTCAACATTGCAATTGTTACGACCTATTTCATTGATTTTTTATTTAAGTTTTAAAACAATATTTTTTTTTATAAAAATAACATTCTGAATTTCTACTTTTAAGAATTATATTTCTTGACAAATTGGTTTGTCAGCAGACTATCGAAATTATTTGCAAGTAAAATCCTATTTCTATGTGAAATATTTGAATTCTGATTTTTTTTCTTTAGAAACTAAACTATTCGTTTTCGAATTTTACCAACTGTATAATAACCTGAGCTACCGTTGGCTGTAAAAAGCCTTGTCTATATAAAGGGTTGCACATAAGTTGTGGCAAACATTAGCTTTGTGCCTTTGTTTAGAAATTCAGTTGGCATAGCTAATGTGCAGCCAGAATGGGCCTTTTGCTGTTGGCCTTTTGCTGTTGGAACAGAGAGCGGGCAACAAATGTTGGATTCATTTTTAAAGCTCAAACAACGGAAAAGTGATGCCACTTATTTTTTTTTTTTTTTTGCTCTTCTTCTTCTTGTTCGCCTTTACCTCAGTTGTGTGATGTTGAAAAATTTTAATGCTCATCAAATTGACAAAGAAAAAGTTTTTCATTATTACATTGCGCTGTCATTTGGGGCACAGAAAATAGCTCGACAAAGTTTTTGCTTTGTTTCTTTGGCTCTGGGTATGGCTCTGGTTCTGGCTCTGGCTCTGGCTCTGGTTCTGGCTTTATGTGTAACTCGAGTGCAACGCGTAAATGAGCTACGCTTTCTGCTTTCTGCTGCTGCTTCTCCTGCTGCTTTCTCTAACTATTGCCGGGATAGATTTTCATGCCTGCCAAGTGCGTAGTTGACGTAATTTTCTCGGATGTCCTTCCGTCAGCGCAGCATCCTTGCACATTAATCCATTTGGGTGCTGTTTCATCCTGCTACAGCCTGCTGTCTGCTTGCTGCTTGCTGCCTGCTTGCTGCTGGCTGCCTGCTTGCTGCACGCAAATGAGGGAACGGTCAAATCACTCACTGTCATCCAGTGTCCCAAGGAAAAGAGTCAACTATGTTTTTTAATTTTTTTTTTTCTTTCAATTTTGTTCTTTTTTTTTTTTACCATTTTTCATACCCGCAGCAATTTCTATAGCTTGACATTTTGCACGACTCCTGTGTCCCCTGTCCCCTGTCCCCTGTGTCCTGTGTCCTTTGTCGCTTGTCGCTTGTCCAGCTTCGGCACCAGCTTTAATCTCATCTTCAACTTGTACTTTGCTATGTATTTCCTTGCCTTGACTGCTGCCTGTCAACGCGACTTAAGATAAGCGCTAAAAACTTTCCATCTACCCCTACCCCTCCCGACCACCTCACTCCCCCCTATAAGAAAGGGTTGCTATGACGTTTAGCTTTCGCATATTTGCACATACCAGCACCCATCCATCCATCCATCCATCTCTCTCCCACATACCCGCTCACTCTATCTCTCTCTCTCTCTCTCTCTCTCTCTCTCTGTCAGAGTATATTTTATAGACTGCTGCTGTTAGGCGAAAACATGACAAATTCGAAAACAGAAATTCTTTGACCAGATTCTTGTCGCAAAAAAACTTCAGTTCGCATTGGTAAAATGCGCTTTGGCCAACAAACAGCCTCAAATATAAAGAATTCAAATTAAATGCGAGGCCGACCGACGTTTTCTGACTGCCCTGTCAATTTCAGTCAATACCCTTTATATTAATTCTAAACTGTTGGAGTTTTATGAAGTTGATCAGCAATTATTCGATGGATTCGTTAAGAAATTTATTTTCCTGACTTTTCTTAATATTTTAAAAAAATTTTTAGCTTTGTGCCTTTACAAGAAATCTAATGCCAAATTAATTTTCGCATAATAATAACAATGTTAAAATTAAATTGTGAATAAATTTAAGAGTAATTTTAAATGTTTTCATTTTTTTACTTTACACATCTTGTCATTTCGATTGTCTACAGGGTATCTGCGAGTCGATTACTAGCTGTTATTGAAAACATAAAAGAAGGCACAAATTTGCAGGCTTGCTCAGCTCTTTATTTCAATATTTAAAAGGTCAATCAATAAGAAATCGTCTGATCTTTTCAGCCTATAACAATAATTGTTCAGTGGTGAATATATTTCATTCACACTTCTTCGCCGACTTTGTTTGATACACGCGAAAGCCATTCATATTTTTTATGTTTTGTTTACACTGAGCGTAAGACATCAGACAGGTGACGTCATACTCATTGTGTGAGTAATATAAGAGAAGTGCGGAGAGTGCGAGGCGCACGAGAGTTCAAGAGTGCTGTCGAACTGTTATACAGGATGCTTTTGAAGAGCACTTGGACACATAAAAGCTTCTAATTCGAACAAGAGTCGCACGAGACTCGTGTGAACCGCTGGCAGTTTGTGCAATTAAGGAAGGAACTCATAATTTCGCTGCTCATTTCGAGCGCCTTTGCGGTGAGTTCAATTTCCGCGAGCGAATGAGAGCAACGGAGAGCGAAAGAGACTGCACGAATTGTGCAACACGAGCCAAAAATACTAACGAGTGTTGCGAGCGCTGCTAAACGTCATCGTCGTCGGTAGGCAAACTGTAAACTGTAAAGATGTTCGTCGATTAGCACTCGTCTCGTTTTACTGTCGTCATCAGGCAGGTATCGACCAAAGTTGTGCACTGCACAGAAACGAGTCGACGTTTGAATACATCGGGTCGGGTCATTGCGCTCTGCTTTGCATTTACTCGGCCAATAAACAAACACACAAACACACACATAACGGCAGTGAGTGTGTGTATGAGTGAGCGGAGTATTGCATACAAACAGGCGCCGCAATCAAACAAAGCAAATGTGAGTGCGTGCGTGTGTATGTGTATTAGTGCATTTACCGGTGTTTTTACAAATGCATTTACATAAATGCAAGTGCTGGAAACTACGCAATGGATTTTTTATTAAATAAGTACAATTTTTAAGCACATTTCATTTGTAAAGCTTGCAAAACTTTGTATTGTGTACTTGTCAACAATTCTCTTAATATATTAGCCGGCTTTATTGTGCGCTCTCTTCTCCACAACTCTCTCGCTCTCTTTGCACTTCGCCTGCGCTGCAAATGTGCAAAAAGAGTGCAAAAAAAAAAGAAACAAGCAAGTAGCAAAGTTCAAGTGCCGGTTGTACTACGAAGGGTTTGTATGAAAGTTTTACAACCGGCTTAGTAAAAATCTGGCACGCTATTTTCCTCAACATCTGAACAACATTTGGCGCTTTGCTCTCCAAATGCGCATTGTGCGCGAGAGCAAAACTTTGCACATATCACTTTTATTCTCAAGTATTTTGTTTTTAATGACATTTTTTTATGTTCCTTTATTTTTATTTTTTTTTTTTTTTTGTGAGTAACTAAAGTGGGAAATAATGAGCAGCTGCTTGGTAACAACAGGGTTATTTCCGCCAGGGCTGCTAAAATGGCGTCAGCTGCTGCCAACTGCCTCAATTTTGCTGGAACGTGATTCCGTCTCGTGTTGCAGACAGTCAAATCAATGAAATTGCGATCATCATCATTACACGTTACTTGTAAAAAAAAAATGTCAGCTGTAAGCAAAAATCTCTTTTATTAAGGCTGCTTACAACAATGGAACATGTCTAAATGCAAATGGGCAAATTTAATCGAAATCGGAGAGAATCATTTTACTGCAATGCAGTTCATATCTAATCTATTTACCATCTTACCAAGAATCTATATCTAACATACATGATAAAAATTTAAGTTATATCTATTTTATTATCAGATGAAGAATGAATTTGGGTTTTCCCCCTAGAATATATTATGTCAGCTTTAAGTACACAACACAATATTCAAAAAATAAATTTATAATTCATATTAGCCCTATTTAAATATAAATATGAGAATTTATTTGGGAATATAGCAATATTTGCTACTCCCCCGGTTAACACCTAACAATACCAATGCTTTTAATATACATAAATTATTAGTAAACATTTGCAAATATTTATTTATTTTAAAATTCAAATGAACCTTATTTAAATATAAAACATAAAATTTATTTAGAGCTCACCCTGTAAAAACTTACATTGCCTATGTGACCAGAAGTTAGTGTAGAAACTGTTTGTAGACAAACCGAATATTAAATAAATTGTGCAAATTAAATTAACCCATAATTAATTACGAAATTGAACATTTATTTAAAGTGTGGAGGCGAAATGTGCATCAATTCCCTATCTATGGCCATATTTATTTTACTGTCAACTGTAATTTGGCATTGAATAAATATTAAATTTATATATAAAACTGAATTTTAAAGTAGATGCAATATTTATTTATTATTCTGGCTCAGACTGAGCATACCCTATTAGCTGCTGGCCATGGTTAACGGGTATGCTAGTAATATAGTTAATAGCCTCGGTATTGGCAACTGCCACTGCAACAGCAGCAACAACATTCAACTTGCAACGTGCAATGTCCAACCGTTGAAAGTGCACTTTGAGCGTTGCCGTTGCAAATGCAATAAATTAAGGTCCATTTACCAGCAAGGCAAAAGGTTTTAAATTTGACGTAAATATTAAGAGAGCGTTGTTGTAATTGGATAATGGAGCCTTTTGCATATTCAAACATACATGCAAACATGAACAGACATGCATGCAAACATGTACAAACATGTTGGGAAACTTGTTCGACCAAAAAAACTTCTTGCTCACTATTGTTTTTAACTTGTTGCAAGTGATTATTGTTATAAAATTCAACAAGCAAAAACTCAATTATTAACCTTTTTAATTTACTTTTATTCAAAGTATACTTTCAGCGCAAACAAAACAGATTTTTTGGAATAGATAACTTTCTCTTACGATAAGAATATTGTAACAATTTAATAACTAGTACTTCTGAATCTCAAATATGCTTGTGAGTAAAATCTGTGGAAATGCTTTAATTTTTTATTGGGGTTACCACATAAAATCTAAGGAATTGACAAAACCCTGAAAACAATGAAAAATATCGGGTTTTTTTGTGTTTTCTTTTCTAAGTGCGATTATTTACTGTTGTCTGCATATTTATGCTCATATATATGTGTAAGAGCAGGAGATGCCAGCCAAACCTCTCTTTATCTCTTTCTTCGCCTTTCTTCGGCCCTTCCCCTCCCACCCGTAGCGATAACGATTATTGTGATGTGCATAATAATCAAGCTTATTCCATATTCCATATTGCCCGATTAGTTTCCAATTCATGTGGATTTTTGTTGTTGGTTTTTTTTTATCTGCTTTTCTCGTTCTTCTCTTTTGTCTCACCAATCACCTTCCACTTCCCCACACCCTCCAACCAACAGCCACCATGGCGTTGCATGTATTATGTTTTCATCTATTCCGTTTTGGGCTTTCCTTTGTTTTTCGATCCCAAAAATATTACCACGTAAATTTTTAATAAATTGAATGATATGGCCGTAACGTACTCTCCGTCTATCCCTTCCACCTCCTCCACCCAACCGACGCAAGCCTCCTTGTTGATTTGCCTCTCACTTAACATGCATAAGCAGTTCCCATGAATGTCTTACACACTTATAATATCTTATGACCTATAAAATACTCTGTAATAAGCAATTGCGTTGATTTGTGCGTGAAGGAACATATTAAATTAATATGTGGGCTGTCTTTATAGTATTTAAAAATGAAAAATCTTTAATATGTTTTTATATTAATATGTAATATACTTATTTTTATTTTAAATATTTATTATTTATTTTGAAAATAGTTTGGTAGACCCAACAAGTCTCGTGAAAATCTTTAATAAAGAGAAAGAGGGGTAATTTGCCTTTGCCTGCTTGACGATTCCAGTAACGAGCTTATATACATATTTTTTTAATTTGCTTTATTAGCTTATGCACTTTATGATTTCCTTAACGGCCTGGTTTTCAATAGACCAACAGTAATAAACAGTCCTCAAAGCATTTTAGCATTATAAAAGCTTACAAGAAAGGTAAATAAATTACAAGTTAACAGCATGTAATTACCGCCTAATAACTTACTAGAAATAATTTTCAAAAATCTACACAAATCAACAATGTATTTACTTATTGATATTTTGCTTACTCAGTTTTACAAACATTTGCAAATTATTTGAGGTATTATTATTATAAATATGTTTAATTCTATTAATTTATTATATTTCTTTACTTAACATGCCATAATAGTTATAACATAATACGTTCACAGCATGTTGAGCAAATAGCCCAAAATATTTGATGCCAAACATTTGCAATATTCACACAGTTAGCAGACAATGCTGCATGCCTTTGTTTGCACCTAGCTCTTGTCTAGCGCCCAACTGGGCATGTCATATTTTATACCATGTACGGTATTCTGTGACTTCCGTTGTGACAGCTAATTATGTGCGTGTGTGCGTGAGTGCGTTACTATATGCATATTTCAGAATGTGGGTGTATGACTGTATGCTACCACAACAAGATGTCAATTTGTCAACGCAGCTCAGTTTGCCCTAATCTCTATGCATGTGAGGGCGTTTGCTGTTTAGTCGGTAGCTCATTTGCAATTTTGCCAACAACAACTGTTATTCCCGTAACATTATGTTAATCAGTTGTTTTCGTTGCTAGTTGCAATTATGCCGCTAGATATATACAATCAATATTCTGCTAATACATCTGTTTATTAATATATGAAATTGTTATTATATGTTTCTTTAGTTATTATTTGACCAAGCAATGTTAATACTAACTGACTGTTATCAATTCCACCTCTCGTTTGAATTCGCTGCTGTGGTGAGTTTGTGCGCTTCGCTCAATACGCCGCAGTAAAGGGAAGCAGAGCACAATTTTACTCTCTGAGCGTGAAAATGGGCACTGTTAACTAACAATTTTGGCTCTCTGAGATTAACATTTGTCTGTTAAGCGTCGCTCAATGTGCAATTGTGTCTCAGTGAGAGTAACAGCAGCAACAGTCTTGTTTTCACCGGTTACGTTAACGGTCCACCCGTGCGTCCGAGTCGCAGTCGCAGTCACAGTCGCAGTCGCAGTTATTAGAAGCAACAGCACACAAACCGCACTCGCTTTCGTCGCAGCATTAACAGCATCGTTCGTTTCTGTCCTTACCCCACCCCTTAAAAAAATTCACTTTGAGTAGAAAGTGAGAAATTTAACAGTGTGTGTGCCATATATACAAAATTAAATACGACTACTTGGAATGCTACTCCTCATCTGTGTATGCTGCGCGTGTGTGTGTGTGTCCGTGCTGTAAACAAAGGTTTGATAACAACATGCTCTGATAAAACGGACAACAGCAACAAAAACAACAATAACAGCAGCAGCAGAAACCGCAATTTAAACAGCTTTGACAACAAATATATAAAAACATTTGCGAAAATATAAAAAGCAAATAAGAAGTGAAAAAACAACAACACCGACACCAAAAGCATAAAGTTCATAAATATTAAATATTGAATAGAAAAAGTAAATGCAATTAATAATATCCCATTCAAAGTATTGCTGCGTTTTATTGTTGCTTTGTCGGCGGCAGTCTCAGTGTATCTGTGTGTGTTTTTGTGTGTGTGCCTGTGTGTCAAGTCTTCGTCTACAACTACCAGATACATGTGTGTATGTGTGCGTGTGTGTGTTTGTGGGCAAACAAGTTTTGCTGCGCAAAAGTGCGTCAAAGTAACAAGTGTTGCAGCAGCAGCAGCAGCAGCAGCAACAACAACAACTATAACAACAACCACAAGCTGAAGAGGTACGTCAAAGTGAATGAAGAAAACTTCAAGCTCATTTGCAGCTCAAAGAACTTAAAGACTAAAGCATGCTGTGCATCTGTCTCTCCATCTCTATCTCTCTCACTCTCTTTCGCTTACTCCCCCTCAGCAGCAGACGCAGCAGCAGAATGACTCAGCGCATACAAAACGTACAACGCACGTTTAAAATATGTAATGTAATAATATGTAGCATCCGATACCCCAACCAAGAACCCACACCTAAGACCCCACCCGCTTAATCATTTGCTGTCATTTTTTAGCCAACATCTCAAGTTGATCGTTTTGTTGTTGTTATTTTGCTGTTTGTATAAAAGAAATAATATGGAAAATAAATAGGAAAAAATACGTTGTAATTTGCATGAGTAACTGAGTTGTTCTCTAATTCCTATTAAATCACGTAGCAAATGGCAAAATGTACTAGAAATGCATGCTGTTGATTCATGCATCCAGCGGTTTTTCAATTTTCTGCGCTTGTCGAAGCGAAGTAAATTAAATGTGTGCATATATCGTATATATATAAATAAATATAAGCTATATGTATATATGTGGCATATCTGGCGAAACAAGTGCAACATTTGTTTTTTCTTTGATTACATCGAATATGGGCTCAGTTTGCAGTTGGTGTTTTTTTTTGTTTTTTGCAATTCAATCAATAGTAAATATAAATAAAATTCAGTGATTCTTGGTAATATAATAACAGATACGAATCGTGGATACGTATCTGTCACACTCCCTAACTCACAGCTCCCCAGTCAATAGTAATTCGTATTTGTTTATAGAATTTATTGTTGCCAATTGGCGTTGAGAAAATAAAACTACAAAAATATCTTCAAAAACAACAACAACAAAAATTCAACTCAATTCCCGCTTGTTGCAAGCTCAATTGAGACAGCCACAGCATGCCACATGTGGCACTCCTCTGCTCTGTCGGATTCTTGAGCACATTCCAAAAATAAGAAGGGACTCGACGACTTGAAGACTGTCGCCCAAAATTAACGAGTGTTTGTCTTCTTTTATTAATATTTATTTCACTGCACTCTGAAATGAGAATCGTGAATATAAATAAAGTTTTTGTTTACAAACATAAACATTTGATTTCCATGAAAATGGAAAGTGTTGGATATGTTAAACAAACTTTAAATATTATTCGAGCTAGATCGGAAAGTTACCGAAAATTAAAATGAATGTATATGAAAATTCATAAAGATTTTACATATTGCAGGTTTGGCTGAAAATTATATTAATGGATTAAAGCTTGACAAAAGTAGAATTTTAATGGAATTTGCAAGGAATAAAGCTTGACGAAAGTAGATTTTTCGCACAAATGACTCAATTGGCATTGAATAATTTCGAGCTGATATTATAGAAGAATAAAGCTTGACAAAATTCGAATTTAATCCAATTGCAGGAAGAAAATAACTGAATAACAGTCGAATTTTCGTTCATTTGCTATGGAATAGCTTCAAATTTGATTAAAGTTTAACGAAGATAGAATTCTCATCCAATTTGCCAAGTCGCAGCTAAGATACGATTAAGCCTTGTCATCAATACGCATGCAAGTTATAGGTTTGATATGGTTTATATGTGGAAAAATTCCACTCTTAATGAAATACAAACAATCAAACAAACAGGCAGTCAGCAGTCAGCTAGCAACAAGCAAAAGGTCTACACAGAAATAGGCAGAAATGAAAATGAAAATTTCTTTCTATTCGTTTTATGGTAAAGCAATTCACGTGTGAAATGAATAAAGTGTTGATATGTGGGTTGTGTTTGGATGTTGGGAAAGGAGGGGGAGAGCAGAAATTTCAACGCAACGGGGGAAACAATGTGAATGAGTTATGTAGGAGAAGAAAAAGAAAAGGAAGAAGAGTATGAACAGCAGGCAGATGCATAGATAATAGCGGAGAAACGAAAGAAACAAAAGAAATTGCATTTGAAACAAATCAAGTTCAGGTCACAAATTTCATGTGGTTGTTTTGTGTGTCTTGGGCGAAAAAGTTAATAAAAAGTTGGTCTTGTTGCTCTCATATGTACAAATATACAAATATAAGACACACATAAAAAATCAGCTCGGAAATACATAATAATTAAACAAAATAAGCGTATTCTTTGCGAAAGTAAGCATTCTGACAAGACTCATGTCGAGGAACACGACTGGGTATCAAATAAAAAGGAAAGCAACAACAGCAACAACACAGTGACAATACTGTGTAAGCCGAGCTTTGTTGTCGAAGCGATGCTCACGCATTGCAGCCGTAGCAGAAGCTGACGCCGAAGCCGACAGCCGTCAGCAGAAAGCAGAAGTAGAGAAGCAGAGAGAGGCTAAAAATAAATTAAAACGCACGTAGGCTGCAAGCGGACGTGAGCGTCGATCCCCGCCCTCGGCCCCTGCCACCCACAAAACAGTATACGCGAGCGAATTTTTTTTTTGTGTGTTAAGTTGTTGATTGAAGGGTATTTGGTTTGAGTACGCACACACACACACAAACACACATGCATATGAACGTGTTGTGTTAAGTTGGAAAGCATACTCAACGCGCTGCGTACGAGCTGTATATGTATGTGTGTGTGTGAGTGTGGGCAAGACTTTGGTGCTAAAGCGTGGGCAGCATATGATAATTTAACAGTATTCAGTATGTTTTTTATTTTTTTTTTATTTTGATAACGATAAAGCAGAACTGTGCAATCATACAAAATATTTATGGGACAATATTTCCGCAGCAGTAGTTGCATCTTTGCAAACAGAATCATAAATTGAATATTCACGCTTCTAAGGCCAATACGCAACACACACACGCACAACTACCATGTGCTGTTGCAACCAAAAAAATATATATGTGGAACAGAAAAAAACCAAAAAAAAAAACACAAGACTGTACTAAACCCAACTGGAAAGTGCACGGTTGTTGGTTGCCTCAAAAGCGGGTTGGTTCTTTTTCAGTTAACACAAGAGAACAAAATAAAATAAAAAAAAAACAAATGTAGAAGAAGAGAAACACGTTGTAAAAGAGCCAAACCGAAACAGGTAGTAAAAAATAAACAACGTAACGAGGTCCGATTGGTGCTGTTGCTGTTGCTGTTGCCGCATTTTGTTGCCGTATTTTGTTGCTTGACACAGGGGAGGGACAGAGGGAACAAAGCGCTTAGAAAATACAACATATTCGAAGCAGTCAAACTCCAACTCAAACTCGAATCCGAACCCAAAGCCGAACTCGAAGCCGAACTCGCCTCGCATCGCCTCGCCTTTTTTTTTCAATCCAGGCTAATATACCAGGCAGATAGCTAATAGGGTTTGAGCCCGGTGCCAGCTCCGTGCCGCTGTCGACAGACAACAGTAATAATTTGAGCCCTAACAAAACTGACTATCTGACAGAGCGTATGTGTGCGTGTGTGTGTGTGGGTACGACACTCAATGGGGTTACTGACCCAAAACTTTGTTTCATAGTGAAAACAGTTTGAGCATGGCTTCAAAAGCTAAATATATTATATATGAAAGGCATGCAGTAAAATGCACAACTGCCGCATAACTTTATGCATAGGTTGGGTGCTTACTCACATACATAATTATTTAATATATATATATATACATATATATACATTACATACATACATTGTCAATGAGAGGGCGCTCAATATTTAACGAAATTTACCGTTGGCAGCCTTTGCTAAGATTATACTCTGTTCATAATTATAAAAGTGGATATATTTGTTGTGTGAAAAATTCCATCTGCACGTTTCGTAAACTTAAATTCCACCAATATAAAAATACCAATATATAAGCCTTTTCAGTTCAATAAATGAGTAAAAAGCTGAACAAATTCGAGCAAAATATGATAATCCTACTTTAAACCCGAAATAGTTAAATGATTGCCCCAAATTAAGCTTCACAAAATAAGTTTCTTGTTTTTTTTTGTGGTTTTTGAAAATAATATTTGCATAACTTGACTTGTGTGCAGTTTGGGGGTCTTAATAGCAATATATATATAAATATATAAAACGAATACCCAAGTTCAGCAAATGTTCTACAACGTTAAAGATTAAGTTTTATTTGGTTTTTGTGGGCAATTATTTTTTTTCTTTTGGAAACCGAGCTCTATAAAAAAAACAATAAAAGCATTGATAACAATTACTGACTTGCAGAATTAACTGCATATGTTTTTCATAAATTATTTTATTTATTTCGACAAAAGTCTGTTGAATCGTGACGATTTTTATCCTAGTCCATTTTTTCTGAAGAAAGCATCTTCCCAAATACAGAACATTAAAACAAATTAAGACAATTGATTAATTGAAGCTGTAAATCTTTTGTTTATTATATTTTATGCATATCAATAACAACTAGTTTTTATTTTTATTAATTTTATTACTAATTATTTTTACTGCATTTTTGTCTTTTAGCTCGAAGGAACTGCGCAACATAACCTAAAATAAATGATGTGCAATTAAAAATATTTATTAAATAAATAGGCCAAACAAATGAATTTGACGCCATAAAAATTACAACAAAATCAAAACGCATAAATACGTGCTAAAAAATAATATAATAAAAAAATCCAAAGCAAACATAATGTACATAAATTACCAGTGTAAAGAATGTATTAGCTGCATCTAGAATATATATATTTATATATTTATATATATATATATATATTATATCTTTATCTGTGCGTGTTACGATGCTGTCCAGTGTAGTTCAAGTGGATGCCACGTCGAATGGCATGCAGCAGCAGCAATATCTCTAATCAAATCAAATATTTAAATTCAATTATATTGAGTGTAAATCAAATTATTGCATACAATTTGGTTGTCATTCAAAATTGACGACCAATAAAATAAATCAAAAATAAAATAAAAAAAAAATAATAAAAAAATACAAATACAAATAAGCCAACGCATAAGCGAATCCAATATCGTATTTATTACCCTCAAGGCAACGAGACGGCATCATCACGGAGTCCTTAGAAAATTTTGCCACGGAGGACGACGATCTCGAGATGGATATACTACCGAGCGGGAATATATTCAACGAACTGGAGCGCATCTGCACAACGGGCTATTTCTCATCACAGCCATCGATCGAGGATCAATGGCAACAGGTGAGTGTCAACTTTACCAGCTCAATAATATTAAATGTGCCTCATCCAAACTCATTCATCAATCATCTGTGCCTGCCTGATTAACGATATTGTTAGCGGTTCTTTTGTTGATTGATTAGAACATTAAATACCCTTGATAAAGTTCCAACATATTAATTTTACTTAAAATTAAACAACAAAAAAATGTTTGGGATAAACTGAATAAACCAAAAAGTTGTTCATACAAAAACTCGGCTTTAGACGGTTTATTTGGCAAATAAATAAATTCTACAACCCTCGCCAAAGGTATAAGAATAGTCAATTTTAGTTTTCTTAACCATTTGTATTGTATATCTAAATCTATTCGATAAAATTCTACCTGCTATATGATTAGATTTCAAGTGTTATTTCTGTATAATCAAGTTTCTATATAACGAATTGAATTTCTCATTATGTTTGTGCGTTTATTACACATATATATTTATATATTTTTATAATTGACGTCATAGCAAATTTTAGTTCGTAATTTGTTTTCTTTTTTTCTTTTTTGTTGCCTGTATTAATTGCCTTAGTTGCGCTACTTTATCTTGGACTTAAGCGTTTTGGCCTGCAGACTTGCATAACTTGCGGGTGGCCTTTAAATAACAAAATTGTTACGCAATTGCTGGTTGAAAACAGAAGTACAAATCAATAAATAATTTACCAATTTAGCCCAGACACAATCCGAAAAAAACGCCAAAAAAATATTCTTGCTTTTTTTGGACACTTGTGTTTAGCCAAGCTATTGGGTCAATAAAAAAAAAAAACATAAATGCAACGTAGATGTTTTTTTGCCCACATTCGAAGCACTAAAATTAAACAGCTATCATAAAAAAAAGCGAATGCACATAAAAATATATATAATAAACAACTTATACACAGCGTTTGTATAAATGAATCTGTTTCTTATAAATATATTTCTATAATATGAAAAGAATATATATTTATATATAAATATATATATTTGCGGCCATAATTTAGCAGTCGCCACAGTCGATTATCATCTGTGTGTATACATTCATTTATGTATATAGAAATGTATGTATTTTTCGCCAAAAAAAAAAAAAAAAATTTGCCATGTGGTATTAAATAATATGTATAGAAATATGTACAAACAAACAAACACTTAACAGTTGTGTTTATGTGAAAAATGTATTTCGGTTTTATATATTATTATTTTGCTGTTTTTTGATAAACAGCGACTAACAAAGCTCTGACTTATCAAGAGCACCAGCTGATTTCAAGTTTTTTTTTTTGTGTTATTTTTTCTTTTTTTTATTTTTGTTTGCATTTATTATCAATAATGCTGAGTTGCCGGCTGGCTTATCATCATGTGACGCATATTGTGAATGCTTTAGAAAAAAAGGCAGTTACAACTTGAATAAGAATTTGAGTGTTGCATGCCAGATACAAATTAAGACATTAACATTTTATTGTTATTGTTATTTTTATGAATATTATCGCACTTGGACCTAACCTGACTAACTTGACCTATTGTGTTTCGACTCTGTAACTCTAAAATCTAAAAACACAATTCACTTAAATAATGATGTGAAAATACCGAAACGGTAGTTTGAAAAATATAATATAAATTATGGCGATTTCTCACACTTTTGCTGAGTGTACAAATCATTGTTTAAACATCTTAGGCGATTAATATGGTGTTTATTTATTTAAGCAAATATGCCAGATTGAAATCTCAACTATTTCACACATTAGAGAAAAAAAAAAACGCACACTTCAGCAATTTTAATAAATAAGTTTTAGTTTGGTTTTTCAAAAACACAAATGATTCTTTTACTATAATTTCAATATATATTCAAAATCTTAGCATAGCTTTCAGATTGTTTGGAAAATTGTTGGCCTAAATTAAACTCTTGACTTTTAACCAGCTTAAAATCAAGTTGAGTATTTTACAATTCACTTGTTTGATTTAAACAACTTAACAAGTTTTCATTCATCTGCAGAACTTTTTTTTTTTTTTTTTTTTGCACAACTTTGAATTGCCTATTATTATTTATTTACAACACTTTTAAAAAGTTTTTTTGCTTGGTTTCTTATTGCTGGCGGCTATAAAGTTCAAATTGCCGCATAATTAAGGAAGCTTGTTGCTTGAAAATGTGTCGAACAAGTGGTCCAAAATGTAACAAATACAACAAAAAAAACACATTTCAAATATCAAATGCCAGAAGGGCGGTCGCAACGCTGTAATTAATATATACTATATATATACTATATGCGACGGATGTTTTGCTTATTTCCCGTTGACTTCCGGGTGTTTCCGTTTGTATTTTGTGATCTGTTTGTGTTTTATTGAAATTGTTTGTGTTCTCACTCTCCCATTACTCTATGTGTGTGTGTGTGTGTGTGTATTTAAATGCTGAGTCATGTGGACGGCATCATTTGTTTCGGACACTTGTCTGCAATTTTAGACAGCTGTGGCAAAGATAAACAAACAACGCTAAATATAAAAATATCTCAATCTGTGTGTAAAGAAACATCTGCAGATCCTCTCACACTTTGCTGGGAAATTATGATTTTAAATCATTTACATTGCAGCACAACTCCAATTTTTTTACATTTTATTTTTAGGCCATTCACAAAGCCCTTAAGCCAACTCAGACACTTAAAATATTAGAAATCCTCCAATTGTAATTTGAAACACCTACTTTTTTATAAACATCAATAATCAGCCTTCAAAATGTAAGTATTTGTTCGTTTAACGGACAACTGCAAAGATAATGCTTTAAAAAATGATTCATTTGCTTTTATCATAAATTAATATAAAAAATATCAAACAAAACCAAAATAAACAAATCGCATTGTTAACGATTACAGCAAACAAAGCAAAAGTTTATGCTAGAGAAAAATGGCTTAAAATGTTATGGAAAAACCGCTGTTGTAAAATGCTCTTAATAAATTCTAAATTCTTATAAATTATTATCAACATTAACAAATTTCTTAAACCGCTGATGGAATATTTAAAATTTATAAAGAATAATTGTAATATAAAAAAACATGCATATGATGTATGCAATGAATGCTTATCCTTAGAGATTAATTGAGCACGAAATGCAAAAAAATGATGTATTGGATTATTTTGCAATTTGCGCAGACAAGTGGCGAAATCAGACAAATATCTGACTGGGTCTTTTGACTACCCACAGCTATGCCCGAACCCCTCCATACCTTCCTCGGCCAACAATGCACACAATATGCAATCAGCAGTTAACGTTTAACACACAAAAACGTAACAAACTCAAAAAAGCACGTAGCAAACCAAAAAAAAAAAAAAAAAAATAAGTTAGAAAAAAATAGCAAAAAGAAATAAAACAAAATAAGGGAGCAAAAAATTGCGGCACTGCTAAATTCATGAACACATACACAGACTGACACACACACACACACACACACACATGCGTAGAGGTAATAAGCCAACAGCAGCCACAACTACAATTCCACCCACTTCATTGACTAACACGTCGCCAACGCATTCCTTTTGGCAGTCAAGCAAATGCTTGGGTTTTTTTTTTGTTGTTGTTGCTCTTCTTTTTTTTTTTTTTTTTACCAGAGGCAGCAACAAAGGGAAAGCAATCCGAAATACGTGCAATTGCTCAAAATATATATATGTGCTCAACATGGCCCAGACGTGAGGACCAAGCTGTATGCTTTAAATGCTTTGCAGGCAACTCAACGCCCAACAACGAGACTCAATCCTCGAACAGCCATTGCCACTGCTGGTGCTACTGCTACTGCTACTGCCACTGCCACTGCCACAGCCACTGCCACTTCCTTGTGGAAGAGCGCAACATACACCCGCTCTGTCACCCCCCCCTCAGCCAATTCCTAGCTCACATGATAGTCCAAGTGGCTGCGTTTAGCCTCTCTGCACTACGTGGCGTTGCCGTTGCTACTCCTATTACCCTCAATCATTTATCATGTTGCCTGCAATTAATCATCAAATGTGCGAGTTCACATATACGCTATCAAAGTGTGTGTTAGTGTGTGTGTGGGTGTGTGTGTGGCACGTCCCTTATACAATAGTAGTTGCTGTGGCTGCCTTGCCAGTTTTACACATAATTTGAAATGCTAAAATATGTGTTTTCACACATAACCACACACACACGCACACACACACACACATATAGCCCCTGTATATGTATATACAGTGAGTTCCTCCACTTGGTTGCTCACAAAACCCAATCAGCTAACCTTAATGGCCCAGCGCAGCCCACATCCCGTTGCAGCTGCCATCATATCAATGTTGCAACGATTAAATGTTTTCTATAAGCACTCAAAAGTTACTGCAACTTGCCGCCAGCCAAAGTGTTGAACTTTCTCAGCCTCAGCTCAGAGGCTGTTAAAGTCATCGAATAATGAGCTAAAGCCTCTGCGCCCACCCAACGTGTTGTGTATAAACATTATTATAACTAAACAATTGTCTAATTATTTCAGCTTGACTGGCTGACAATTACTCGCAACATGCCACAAACTAGCTCAGTGCAACACTTTGGCACAGCCCCGGTGGTGGTGCGTCACACATTTCGCACACGTTTGCGGCCAGTTCAGGCCAAGCCTGGCCAGGCATCCCCTAAAACTATACGAAACACACATTACTCACCCAAAAACTAGAAAAGTAAACTCCGACAAAAAAACCGCCTTGAAATTTAAAAATCACACTTTTTGGTAGCCATGTTAATCTTTCTAAAATCCAGAATTTAACTTTCTTAATTCCATTTTTGGTTTTTCTAAAATGTGCACAAAAATATATCTAATTTTTAGTGTGCGTTTTTTGCTTACACAAATATTTTATTTGAGTTTTTTTTTATAGTTTATTTTATTATTAAACAACATAAAATTTCATAGATGGTTTTACAAATTTACAAAGGATATTTCTAATATTAATAATTTTTTACTTTTATAAATAGTTTTTATTAATTGACATAGTTTTGTTATTTAAAAAAAAGCAAACTAGTCATTTTAAGTTTTATTGTGATTTTTCTCTGAGTGTATTTGCCCTCCTTACATGTATAAAATGAGCTCGAGTGTTTGCCTCGTCGTCTGGCGACACGAAACAGTTTTGGCTAGAGCCAATTGAGGGATATGCGTGCTTTGTGATTTGATGCTGAGACATTTGTTTGGCTTTTATGCTTTGGGGGCTTGAGCTGTACGCTTTCCTAATTGGTTGTACAATTATGTAGGCATCGGTTGCTATCTGATAAACTCGTATTTATTATAGCCATAAATCAAGCTTGCAGCTCTCCCACTGTTAATTGCATGGAGGCAGAAGTTGTATCCATCCATCCATCAGGAAAAGCAACTCCATCAGCCATCCGCCATCATTGTCAATGTTTATTTAGCTTGTTTTCTTCCTCTCTTTGGCTGTATTCAAGATTTTCGTTGTTTGATAAAGTCTTTTGGTAATGAGTAGATAGATGTTTCATATTAATTACATTTCAGTTTGTTGTACCTTGTTGCATGGACACACGTTTCGCTAGCCAAGGCGTTCAGGCGATCTCCTCAGCAACTGATCCTTTTTGTCTAATAAAATATATATATTTATATAGTCCAATTTGGCTTGTCAATTAATTTGCTCATTTTCAGGCGCCACAGACACAGACACAAACAATGTGTCTGCTTCGTTGAGCAAAAGACAAAGATGGAGCAGTGGCAGAAGCAAAAAAAAAAAAAAAACAAATAGAACGTTTTATTGCGGCACAGCCAATTGCACACTTACTGTTTTTATTTGTATGTAAATTGTAAATAAATATAAATTGTTTTCCATTTCCATTTCCCTAAGCAAACAACACTTTTGCGCGCGTCTTGTGGCAATGTTTGTGCAAAAAAAAAATATATATAAAATAGGCGAATCGGACCAACCCCCAAAACAAAGCAAAACAAAACTTTTCTGCTATTTTTTTTTTTTTATTCCATCCCCATGAACAATTCGTGTACAAAATGTGGAATTTTGTATTCTAAATTTTGCACACTTGCCATTTTGTTTAATTTGCCACATACAACAACCAAACCCCAAATGACACGCACAGTTGCACACAATCATACACATACTACATGTGCACGTATGTATGTTGTTATGTATGTATGCATGTATGTATGTATGTATTTATGTATGTACATATCGTGTACATTATTTATCAAAAAGTAAGTGCGTCGTACTTGGAATGCTTAACGAGCAGCGAGCAGCGAGCTCTGGGCTTGGAGTGGAATGGATTGTGTTTAGTCGTCGAATCAGTGGCGCCCCCAGCTCTACGGCTTGTCCTTATTCGCTAGGGTGGCGAACTACAAAAGCGGCAAGAGTAAAAATGCGAACGAGAAATGTGTGTCAGCCAAAGAAAGAAAAAAGGGGCATATTCACTGTGTGATGTGGCATGTGGCATGGTGGCACAACAGTCACGCATTTTCAAGTGGTTGACAGTTGTCGCGTATCGTCTCGTCTCGTCTCGTTTGCGGCTGCTGGTGATGATAAGTTGCCGCTTGCTTAACTATTTGTAGATAACACACATCACTCCTTATATGAAGTCGATTGTAATTGGCTTGCTGCAACCAAAAAATTACTTTCCAGCAATAATGATTAGATCTTCGTCAATTGACCTATGCACTGAGAGAAAATACGCTGACTTTGAAATGTTTTATAGCTACCTAAATGTACAGATTTTACATATACAAACATTTTTATTAGTTTATAAATAAATAAATTTAATTGACTTTGAAAAAAATTTGACACTTTTATACATAATAATTTCTTAAATTTTAGAAATGATTTGTGTCTACTTTTTAGATATATTTTCTATGTTAAGTAAATTAGTTTCTAAAAATAGCAAAATGGCTTTCTAATTTTGGCACATAGTATTATTACAAATTATATCTTAAAGATAGAACGTTTTTCTAGTTAACAGACTGATTTTCTTTTAAGAACTATACTTTTTTTTTAGTGTAATTTTCTTTTGAGATAGATTTGGGCTGCCAACATGAAATCTTCTACCCACATTCGAGTTGAATGACAAAACCGGCTGTTCACATTCAGCGCCTGCTGTGCTGACATTTGTGCAGGCCTCGGAAATGCTGGCGATATGTAATTTTTCAAAATTTTTAATGGATGTTTACATTTGTTGCATGCATGCGGCGGCTGTCGGCTAAACGATATGGGCGTGCTACACCGAAGGCTATCCAAAAAATATTACGATAATACAGGACCAGTGTCCCCATATATTTCCTGTACTCGCTGATATATTTCAATGCAATGGCGATGACGATGACGATGACTCCTTGAGATGAATCAGAATTGCTGATTCAGTCACATTAAAGTCAAGGCTGGGTATATAAATAAATATCTGTATATATGTGTTTGTATAAATCTCTCTTCTTTTTTTTTTTAAAATACTTTATTTTGATACGGCACATGAATTTGATATTAAAGCGCTTTGTTTTTCAACTCTCCACGCCCCATTTGAAATAATCATTTCTCGAAGGCGTAGAACGAAGAAACTGGGAGACAGCAAAAGCAAACATACTTGGCCTTCCCATATGTTAATCATCCATTCAAACAACATTTTGGGATGAATATAACACCAAGTCGAAGTCAAAAGTTTGGGCACAAACATGTGCACTGTTGCTGTGCCTGGGAATTGTATTTTGAGCACAGAAATAGTGGCAACCCTCAATATTAATTTCCACATATTTTGGGCTTGTTGCCCCATCATGACAAACTTTCGGTTACACCCACAGACACACACACACACTCACACACACAGTGTTTACATACTGTTGGCTGGGCACAGGGGCGTGCCCCAAAGTTAATTTACACAAGCCTCTGTGTCTGTCTGTTGAGCTGTTGGTTCGCTGCCCCTAAACCTTTCATAAATTCTCGAAATCTTGCGCCTAAGTGCATCAATTGACTCAACGCTTTTAGTCCCCCTAAATTGCATTAAAGAAATTGAAAAATTCTCACAGAGCAGTAGCACATCTATTCAGAGGGGTGTGTGTTTGAGGGTGTGTGTGTGAATGTGTTAAAACGCCAAAATATTAATGGGACTTATCCGAAATATTCACGTCTTATATTACTAATTGCAGATTGATTTATGTTGGCTTAAATTTATATTTATAGCACCACTTAAGGAAATCTTCTGCCCAAAAATATGATAAATACTAAGGGAAAATTTAATATTTTTCTACTTTTTCTATTTATTTAATGTGTATGGAAACAGATTTCACTTAACACAAATTTTAAATTACGAATTAAATTAAAGAGAAGAAGAAGAATTAAATAAAAGATATAATTTGTTTGGTTTTATGAATAACAGATGGATGTGAAAATAGCTAGGCAAATAATGAACTAAACTCTTTAATATATTTAATTTTCATTTTCAATCTTTCCAAGGACAATTAAATGGCTACAAATAAGCTGAATAATTCAACTTCAGTGAGTCTATCGTAAATAGTGGATAAACATGCACTTTAATCAAATACAAATAACATATAAATGTAAATAAAGATGTCTAAAAATAAACACTTACTTTGTATGCACCCTTAGATTGAATGCTGAATGCCACATTAGAAATGAAAATGTAGCTAAATTTACTTTATCGACTCGTCGTCATTGATGCTTTGTTTTCTTGAATATACTAGAATTTTGTTTGGCGATTGCACAGCTAATTCGAAAACAAATTTAAATTCTGCTCAACTCGACATTTTTTTGTATTAAGTTGAATGCTTTCTCGCTGAGCTTCTTCATTTGAAGTGCCGGAAGAGAATGCCAATGCTATCAATTCGGAAAAACAACTTAAGTTTTTGTTATCTGAACTGGACTTTAGTCTTTTGTATGCTGGAAAAATACTTCCTCCTTCTATATATATATATATATATATATCTCCCTCTCTGAACATAAAATAAACTTTTTTGCTTCACAAGTTATCCAAACCAAACTTATCCAATACATTTTCTATGATGCTTCAAGATTTAGTCAAAACAATCTTTCAGCTGAGACTACTTTATCATCCAAGTCAAATTCACTCAACAATTTTTTAATTAAAATTTCAGCAAATTCGGTTGCAATCTTCACGGTTATTTCATGTTGCTTTCTCAACTAATATTTTATGTGGAAACTAAGTTGATTTGTTGTTATTGTTGCTAAAAATAGGCCCAGGCAGAAAAAATGAACGATTAATTTATGGATTACTTGATTTTGTTGCTGAATGAATCCATCGATTCATTTGCAGTTGTATCTATCTTTAAATACTTTCATTTACGGAAAATTCAATTTCAAATTTGTGCTGGTTTTTTCGATTGAGTGTGGCCAATTCAATGACCAATCAACAACATGGGGTAAAAAGTTCTCACAGGGGGCAGACGCATGCTGCTACTGCTGCTGCTGCTGCGTGCCACTTTCTGTGCACTTTAGACGTCAATTGATGTTTATATGATAATGATTAATGACTACCTTAATACAGATTGCCTTTTAGATTCGTGTGTGTGTGTGTGTGTATTTGGGTATATATAATCATGGAATCCGTTGATATGCTTACAGCCACCATTTAACTGACTCGTGTAGAGTATTTTACTTCCGACTCTTTCTATATATTTCATTGAGTGGTTTTTTTTTCGTTTTTTTTTTTTTTTTTTTTTTTTTTGACAAAAATTGACTCGGCTTAAGCGCAATTTTTTTTTTGTTGTGTGTTACAAGCGAACTCATTACCAATAACTCATCAATACTTGGCAATTTGTTGAAATTGCTTGTGCTCAATTTTTTTCCTGTGGACTATCATTACTTAGAGGATTCTTTTGGGCGGAAATTGTGTTGGTAAATGTAACTAATGATGACAACTTATTTGGGACTAGCCTGTCGCTGTCCAATACTTTTATTGGTTTTTGTAATTAATGATGCTGCTGCACAACCAGCCACAAGTCCAGTTAAAGGTTACACATATACTCTGAAGTTGAACTCGGACAAAGACTTTTGGATTACACTACACTTTCAGATGTTTGGATTGCTCCGGTAGAGACACAAAAATACACAGAGAACATTTTTCATTAATCAAATGCGCACCACAAAAAAAAAAAACCAAACCTCTGCCTTTGACTTTTATATGTCATTTAGCTAAAGCATTCTGACATATAGGGGAATATTGTTATTTAACCGAAGACAAGTTTTTAAAAGACGAAATCAAATGCTTCTTTTTTGTGCATACTTTCAAACAACCTTTTGCAACTCCACAATGTCATTTGTCCATAACAGCTATAAGAATTTTCTGAAAATCACGATGACAAAAGTTCTGCTGAAATTCTTCTCAATTTAGTTAATTTAAGCGATTCCAAAACAGAATCATTTCCAATCTCATCCAAGCTTTCCGACACCAATAAAATGCTTATCTGCGAATAAACATTAGTCATTTATCAATATATATATATAGATAGATTAGCCGGTAAAAAGGGCAAACAGGTGAACATCTATTGACACTTTTCAAAATTGGCCACTCATCGAAGTCCCATTAAAATTTCACCCCAAATGCGTAGCAAAGATGCACAAATAAAGCTTAATCAGATTTTCAGCTTTAAAAAAGTTGCTTTCGACTTGCTTTTTGTTTAGACTTCAATGCCACTTTCAAATTGGGGTAATCCTTTTTTTATTTGACATTTTCTTCTTTTGTGTGTGTTTTTTTTGTTTGCTAGTTATTTATACTAATTAACATAACGTCTGGGAAAGATAAAATGCGACTCAAAGAAGAAACATTTAAGAAAATAATATATACATATTACAGAGAATTTCCATTCTATATAATTTATATAGTTTATAAATAGCGTTTGCAGATGCTATCTCAAAAGTCTTCTGCTTACTTTTATTTAAGATTTACTTTTGAAAATATATAAAAATACAACTTAAATAGATAACAAAGTTAACAATAACTAAATTTTTTAATTTTTCCCTCTGTTTTGCAGGTAAATTACGTTTTCAACTCCTTTGGTACTCATCACTTCATTTTGGGTAAGCTCAAGGCCAGAATTCCATAGCAAGGATAGTCATCTTTAGAATAATGGCCAAGATGCAGAGGCTCACTATTAAAGCCTTGTTTGGCTTCTTTGACTTGAGTATGCACATATTGGGCAGTAAATTAAATTCCTTTTAGTTTTTTCTACGTTACGTTTGTAAGTTTCAAAGGCACTGTTTATGTATTAACTGACTTTATTTCGAAATGTTGTGCGATGATTTTTCAGGCAAAATACAAAATATATTTTGTACTTTTTATACTCCAGAATTCAATTCAAACGTTGCTTTAATACTTCAATTTTGAATTAAATTAAACTTTGTTAAAAGTTGATGCATTTTGGAGTCTATTTCTTGATTTTCAATTTGTTTTCGATTCGATTTTTATCTTGTTTTGTACATCATTTGTACAATGTTTATTGTTCAATGTTTGTAGGCCAACAGAGCCGACTCTGACAGAGAGCAGCATTTGTAAGACATGTTTGAAAAAAGTAGTTGATATTGATTTTTCTCACTCGGTGGCATGTTTGCTTGTTTAGCCCTTTTCATGTTTGTGTTAAGTGTTTGCGGCTGTGGCTGTGTGTCTCTTGAAGCTTGTCTCTATTCATCTTGTTGCTGTTGTTGTTGTTGTCTGGCCAGTTTAAGGCAACGAAGAAACGTGTTTTTTCAATTTGTGTTTAGCTAATCAAAACAAAGAGCGTTTAGACTGGCATTTGTTTGCTTTGAAAGCGTTGCATTTTCACTATTTCAAAAGCGCTGCAAGCAAAGACTTAAATCATATTTACAACCGATTACGAGAGTATTGTATATATACTGTATATCCTAGTAGCTTAATCTCGATTATTGTGTTCCCACTTGATTTTGCTGTTGTTTCGTTTGGCGCCCAAGACCCACTGAACGCCCACGTCATGGTAGACACATGGTAGATAGGTGTGTGCCTGCCCCATGTTGTTGCATCATCATGTAACAGCAACAATTGTGCCTACTAAATCCTGTTTTGCCAGCGCTGTTGCCAGCCGATTTAGCTGCCACACGCCAGCTTACATGTACACACAAACACACACACACACACACACACACACGCACACACACACAGAGATGTGGTGTGCTCTGATGCTTCAGCCACAATGTTTTGTAATTAACCCGTTTGGCATGCAAATAAATCAAAATCTAAAAATCTCGTTGATTTTTTTAAGGATTCCATGGCAACTGCAATATCATTGAATTTGGATTTTGGAAAAATACAAAATTAATATTTATTTAGACCCTCTTTCATTTAAAAATGTAAAAAAAAAAAAATTGTATAAATTTTGCAGAGTTTTTCATTTTAATCTAATTAATTTCTAATGTTTTTTGTGCTACTAGTCAACGTTTAAATATTTGCCGATTCAGTACATTACACAGCTAAAATATATGAGTGACACATCTAGAAAAAATGTCTATGCAAATTTGGTAAATATTATTTTAGTATTTGTCTGGCAGCAAAGTAGTATTTGTTGAACGTGCCATGAATTGACAAATTAGTATTTGGCACAGAAGCCTACATTAAAAAAAACATTATCTGAGTTTTATTTTTAAGTGCTTTTGAAGACAATGCTAAAAATGAGTATTTACAGAGAAATGAGTTATTGCTAAAATGAAAGAATAATAAGCTGTTAATTGCCAGTCATAATATATAATATATGAAGTGATAATAAATAACTAAATAAAATATTTCATATTGTAATATATATTAATATAAGTTCATATTTAGCATAAAACTTTGTGTTCTTTGAACATAAATTTCGTTATTTTTATGGACTTGTGTTTAATTTAAACTTTTAAAACTGTGTGTTCCCTAATCGCACAAAATAACCATAAATTGGTTAAGAGGAAAGAAAATAGCGAAAAATATCTTAAATAATAAATGTGTGTAAAGTTTGGAATCAAGTGCACTTCATTTCAAAATTCCAAAAGTATGCAAAGTAAAAAGAGAATATTTTGTGAATCTGAGGCGAAGCTGTTGTGAAAGTGCACACACATAATTCAATGGAAGTCAAAAAACACTTCGCACCACATAAAGGGATGAAGACATTTTCAGCAAGTTGACAGTAAACAACAAAAACAGCAGCAGCAGCGGCAGCAACAGCAGCAGCAACAACAGCAGCAGCAGCAGCCGCAGCAGTAGGGAGTCTAGCAAAATGTTTTATAAAGAGTTAAGTATGGTGGGGCAAAATGGTGGAAGATGCGTGGCAGCAAGAAGTGTAGCATAATAAAATGCACACAATTTACTCAATTTACGTAACGTTAAAAAACATAACAGGCAAACAAGGACACTTTTTGGAGTGGCACAGCCGTAGGGGTAGGGCGTACACTTAATGGCCCGAATAGTATATATATATATGTACATATATAAAAAGCGAAATCTAGTGTTGAAGGCAGCGTCTAATGGCTCGTGTTGCTGCAGTTGTTGCACGTTCAACGGCAACGTTCAACGTCGACGCCTCCTTGTTCGATTTCTGTTTAAACAGCCGCCATTTTGTTGGTGCGTAGTCAGTTTTAGGTTGTTGTAACTTTACCGGCTGCTGTTGCTGCTGTTGCTGTTGCTGCTGCTGCCTTGTGCCTCATGCCTCGTGCTCCGCTGAGAGAGCTGCTGGCATTTTGCTGTCACTGTTGCTTTTGCTGCTGAAATGTTGCTCTATTTGTTGACTGTGCCTTTCAATTACGCTTTTTCTTTGTTTTTATAAATTCTCTTTTTATTTTCATTTATTTTTCCCTTTCTTTGGGTATGTTCTCAAATTCAATTTTCGTCAAGCGAGTGGCAGTCGAGCAACCAAACCACTTAAATGCCCTTGAAGAGGGTATAACAATTTTCTTGTGAAGTTTGACACGTATAAAATGAGACGGTTTCGATCCCATTTCGCATATATATATATATATATATATATAAATATACATATATATTACTGATCAGCAGCTTTAGGCGATTCTTTATAACCATATCTGGCGTGTGTATATTTCTAGGCCATCTACTTTCTCAGTTTTAAATCTGATTTGTTGTCATTTCAAACATTGTCATTAAGCATACATTTTGTGATGCAATTTTCAAGCAGTGTAAACCTCAAATATGTTCATTACAGCCATAATGAACACTGGGAAAGTCTTACGATGTCAAATGAGGTACTTTGGCAAGTCTGTCTTGGCAGTACTTAAAAAGCTTAACCAACATGTAAAAAGCCGCTGCTTAAAGTTTGCTTTTTTGCAACGCCATTTTTTGGGGCTGCAAGTTGGTTGTTTGTTAAAAAATAATGCGATTTGCGCAGTTCTTAGCATATATTTTGTGGGGCCTGCCACGAGAAAGGGGTTCGGCAGAGTTGCCAGGGTTGTCAAAAAGTGAACATTGGACCATTTTAGATGATTGACATGATGGGGCTGTTGTAAAAACATAAATTAAGCGAAAAGCGACAGGCTTCACATTGCGTATACGCGACGAAAACGAAACGATTAAAAGCATTCGGTTAAAATGTTGTTTTTTTTTTGCCTTTTTCTTGTTTTTTTTTTTTACTTCCATATACATCTATATGCCACAGCATCTTCGGCTGCAACATCATAAAAAGTCAGCTCTGACGTGACTCCAAGGCACATGAATATTTTGCAAGTGGGTGCGCGCGTGTTGGGAGTTTGAAATGAGAATAAGAACGAGAAAGGGAACGGGAATGAGAATGAAAATGAGATTGGGAATGAGGAATTGAGAATGAGATTGGGAATGAGTGTATGAGTGAATGAGAATGAGAATCTTACTTGGCATTCGCAGCCATTAAGCCAAAAGGTAGCGCTGTCCATTTCCTAATGCGCTGCGACACGCTGCGACATCAATTTTCGGTTGCATTTCAGATGAGCAGTTTACTGCTGAGCAGAACTTTTATAAATATTTAATGCTGTACGCATCTTCAGTTATTGGCATTTAATATTTTATATTATTATCTCTGTACCCAAGTTGACTCGACTCGACTCGACTCGACACGATTCCACTCGATGTGACTCCCCAGCCAGTGCGCACCACTCTGAGCAACGCTTTCGCTTTTAATTAATTGATATTAGTTAAGTTTGTTGACCAACTATAAAAATACAACAAAAAAAAAAAAAAACAAAACAAAACAAGAAAAAAAAAAAACATTCCGTTGACGGGCAGCCAAAAATAAACAACGACAAAGCAGCTGAAAGAACACAAAAGAAGCAAACAAAACAATATCTATACAAAAAGCGTTTGCACAACAAAGTTTGCACCCAACTCGACTGATAAGATATACATAAATATATATATATATATATATATATATATATAAATATACATATACATATATATATATATGTATCTATGTGCAAGAGAACATAGCGATAAGCACTTGAATCAATTATGGTGAACTAAATTTGGTCAATGCCACAAACGATGGGTTAACAACGGACTTGTTACTCTTTATCAATACTATTTAATTATTAAACAAGTGGTGTAGACAAAAAGACAATACAATTAATTAGTTCAGCTATGATTTGCTAATGAATTTTTTATATAGATAAACATAGAAATACGCCCAGCTATCAATGAATTTTCGTTTTATCTACTGGATCTAATATTTGTCTTTTTCTTAATTAATTTACTCAGCAATTCTACACTCAAAAATGTTGGCACTTGAAGCGTGTCTTGTCAGATGAAGCTGATAACATTTTTTTATTTAAAGGTGCAAATTAAAGAGCTGCATTTTCTGAGTAACAGTAAAAATGGCTTTAATATTTTTTATTTAGACATATTCATTTTATTATTTTTTATCATACTTTAACTATCATACTATGTACCTTGAAAATAAGTCATTCTTAACTACTTTGATAAGATTTTGAAATATTTATAAATTGCGACATTTATTTACATTTAATCTAATCAAATCTACACAAAAATAATAATTGCAGTCCAAATTTTTAAAACGATTTAAGCTCTTTCACCCTTAAACCTTTTTGAAACAATATGTTCTGATGAAAGTACTTTTCTTTTTTTTTTGAAAATTAAGTCATTTGCGTGTCAGTGTAAACTAAAATTCCAATTAGCGTTGGCTGGTCTCATTTAATGTAAGCTAAAATACTCGCCGCTGGGGTCCTAATGTTATAATTATAATAATTAATATATATAAATGTTGTTCCTCGTATACGAATACCCAACTTGACTTCCAAACCTTCCTGCATGTAATGCTTTCATCATCACGTTTTGGAAATAAAAGCTTTTACTTTGTGGGTGTGGAAATGACTTGAAGTTTTTACGACACCTTTCCGTGTATAGGCTGAAGCTATAGCGACGAATATGATGATATGAGATATAATTTAGCAGTTACTACAATTAATTTACCCTCCTTAATTTGAGTTCATAAAAAACTTATTTTTAGTTCCAGTTCCACAATGCACATCACTTGTTTTTTATTCCTCGTGCCTCTGCCAAGTTAAAGATCGCATTTATCTTACACATGTATGTGCCACAGGGTATATTTTTTTATATATTTTTTTTTGTATATATGTATTAAATCCAAGCATAAAGTCTGCAAGTGAAGGAAGTGAAGTGAACGCATCTTAACCCCTTCTTGCTTATCTTGAAATATGTGCCTTATGACAAGATGTAATAAATTACAGTGAATAAAAAAAAAATCGTAACTTTTGCAATATGTATCACAGATATTTCGAAATCTGGACACAGAAAAACTATATATATAAATTTTGCTAAAATTTGAGGCTGGGGCCCATAAAGTGAGTTCAAAAAGGGTAGAAACTTAAAGGTTTCCTGTGTATATTGTTGTGGGTGTGTATCTGTGTGTGTGTGTGTGGATGGCCTAAACATTGAGTAGGCGGAGAGCTCTGACTCTTTCTTGTCATTGTTGTTGGTTTTGTTGTTGCGGCTGCTGTTGTCGCTCATTTGTTATGCGACAATGATAAATGTCATGCAAAAGTTTTGCAAGCTGTCAAAAGGCATATTTTTAGAGTTTTTTTTTTTTTTTTTGTATTTTTCACATATCTTGTTGTTCATCCCCAAAAGCCCAACAAACCCAATTCATTTTGCCTTAACCAAATCCCTAGTTTTCATTCCGGGTGCCAAAGCATATTCAGATTCTTGTTGTGCTGTTGATTTAAGTCGATTCTCGACTGCAAAGTTTTGCGTTGACAAACTTGATTAACGACATGCAAATTCACATTTGTGTCTCCCAAACCCGATGTCTTCAAATCGAAACCATGCACCAAGTAATCATCATAATTAAATTTGTATGCATTTCCCCTTAATTTACACATATTTCTGTTGCCTTATTTCATTATGGGACCCAGTTTGAAAGAGTCATTTTTACATTTTTATGTTTTACAAATTGTACATGCTTATATATATATATATATATATATGTGTTATATACATGTTTTTAACTGTCTGCTGCTTTCCACGCAACTGCTTGAAAAGTTCGCTAATGTTCAATGGTTTTGTGAATGTTTTTTTTCTTCGTGTTTTTTTCTCTTTTCTTCTTGATTTTTCACAGACTTTAGTGTTGATTTATTTGCTTGAGCAGTTACATTTCGTTTGGTGGTTAGGGTGATTTGAACACAAAAAATGTTTTCTCAAATTATTGACGGCTTTCAGCGTTTTTATATGTAAACAAATTTATTCAGCCATAGGGGCGTGAACATTTTTCTTTACAAATCAAAGCCCAAGAGCATATTTTGTGTCTTAAACTGAAATGTTTCACAGTACTCAACGAAGAGCACTCTTAGATATTTGTTACTTGTATCTATAATTTGTGTGTGCGCTATATATATATATATATATATTTATATTAAAACATCGCTTAAGATTACCAGCTAAAATAAAATTAAAGCTGAAAATTAATACACATTTAAGAATTACATTTAAATGAAAAAGATAACAACTATCGTAGGTATTTCCAATCTAAATCGGACTGAAATTCCCAATAAGTTTAAAAACCCAACCAATTTTTCTAGGAAAACTATATAAAAAAAGTAACTGAAGATAATTCTTAACCGCATATGCATATTTTTCCTCTGTTCAACGAGTCAACTTTCCGTTGCAGAAATTATATAAATTGTATTTGCCCTAGTACCTGTTCAAATTCAATTGGCTTTGTTGGGTTCGCAATTAACTTGCAGCATAAGTGAGCATTAAAGCCCATCCCATTCAAGTTTTCAGACGAGGGGGGGGCTGAGCTGAGCACAGCTTGTGGTCTGAGCAGCACTTGAATTGAGGCACTTTGGAGCACATGCTGCGAAGCGCATCTGTCTGTGTGTGTTGCAACAATCTCAGCTCCCCTGACTCCCTGCTGTTCTTCAAAAGTATCAGATACTGATTATGATGAACACTATAGTTGCTCGATATGGGTCTGTGTGTGTATGTGTGTGTGTGTAATCCTCTTGCTGTCTGTTTCTTGTTTATTAATCCTTTCTGTAATTCGTAGCTTGACTTTTGCCGTCAACTTTCAAGCGTGGGCTATTTGCAGCTGTGTGAATTTATCTCGATTAATTCACTGACTGCACAGAGCAACTCAACTTTTGACTTTTAAGTATATTCAAGTCTGTTGACCCGCTATTGAAGTTGATTGTAATTAAACTATAAACTAACCAACTATTTATGCTACTTAAAAGAAAAAGATTGCTTTGATTTCAGTTAGCCCGAGTAGTAAGCCTACCCTTTAAGTTCACTCTGAATATGTATAAATATTCCACATCGATAGCCTAGTTCATTTTACGAATAACAAGAAGTGCTTGAGGCAGGATCTTTTCTAGAATCAACCAGTCTAACTGGTTTCACATATGTAAATTCAATACCCACAAAAAGGGTACAATAAAGGTGTGCAAATTTATGTAACGGGCATCAGGTGACATCAACGACCACATAAAATGTGTAAATTATAGATCAGCATCAAAAGTCGCTATGATCTAACCAAGTTCGACTCTCTGACAATTCGACTATCTTTCTGTCTGACTGAAAGAGTCTAAAAGCTAAAAATGTGTGGTTAATAGTGATGGGTTCTTCTTAGCCTCTCTTTAATCATCTGTCGGATCACTATATGATTAAGCTTTCCTAAAAACAAGATTGATAGACAACAATTTTTTCCTTTTCTATGAGAATTGTTTGTTAAATTAAAGGAAAACACATATTGTCTTACGAATTAAGAAATTATTTAATTATAATTTGAATTTTTCGAAGATATCTTATCATGAGTAAAGTTTCTTAAAAAATCATAGAAAACACATATGTATTTTTAATTTTTACTGATTAATACCATATACTGATAATGCGATTTATATATCAGAGCTGAACAGTTGCTACAATAGACTAGCCCCTATAAATAAATTCCATTGAATTTATGTGTTTTATTTAGCTCCGATAACACTCCACGATTGTTCAATAGAATATGTGCATGACGAGCTCTCACGACTAGAGCTTACTTGCCACACTCACGCTACACTGCTAAAAATGCTTCAATTGAAATGTGGACTAAAGCGGATTCCGTTTAGCAATGGATGAATTTACTATATATTGCGTAGGTCACTCGGTCATCAACTAACTAGCTAAATACTTGGCCAGCTGGCTGGATAGCTGGCTGTCTGGCTGTGTGGTTTTTCATTCATTATCTCATTTCCGCTTGAATAAGCAAAAATTGTATATTAAATATATATGTACATACATACATACATATTTATATATACACTTTTAGTCGCGCACATGCTCTTCTAAAAATGTAATAATGCAAATTGCAAGCGACAGTGAGAAATTCAATTAGCTTTGAGCTGTCGACAATACTTGCAAAGGGTCTGGGGAAGGGAACCCAAAAATGTTTTGTATGAACATGTGTGTGTGTGTGTGTGTGCCTGTGTGTGTGTGTATGCGTGTGTGTGTGTCGCGTCGTGGCATAATTTAATTTCAACGCTGCTCAGTCAGTTATTCCAGAAAGCATTCATTCAGCCAATCAGCTATCTCGTCTCGTACGCAGACTAAATAATTTATATATCTATATATATTTATATGTTTAAAAATATGTATGCATTCATTAATTTAGAAAATAAAAAATCCCACTTAATCGAATTTTGCGTATTTATTTTTAAATCTCCTGCATTATTTTTAAGTTTTTTTCTGGTCAGAGATATTTTTTTTATTGCAACATCATTTTAATAATTTATTTTTGTTAGCTTTAAAATGTTTATTTATATTTAAAGTTGTATTTATAAGAATTTTTAAATAAAAATAAATATTAATTTGATTGGAACTTGTCAATTACGTCAATAATCCCACATCGCATTCTCGGATACTGACTGAAAATATTTCAAGTATTCACAAATAGCTTAATGCCAGAAACAGAAACACATTATTTTATTAATGAAAGGCATTTATTCAATACACACAGATGTACATCTATATAAAAATGTATGTGTATATGTATGTGCCTTGAGGCAAGCACTGCTATAGTCCAGTTTAGTTCAGTAATTAAACTAAAGTGGAATTAAAGAAATTGCAAGCAATTATTATTTGTCATTAGTGGTTGCCGGATCAAAAGGGGTGTGGCAAACGAGAAGTGCACGATTTTTGTTTTAGCTCTCGACCAAAACCAAAAACGAATGAATGGCCCTTTGGAGCGCGCATCAAGAAATGCACGAGTAACAATTAATTTGTGCGAATTAATGAATCCAAAGGGGAAATGGACGAGGCAACTAACCATACAATTGACCAACTGAATGAGAGGCAACCATTGAAGATGTTGATTGCTCCAGCGATTATGGGAATATGAAGTTTGTGGCATAGAAGAGCCCAAGGAATCGTTGAATCGTTGAAGAATCGCTGTGGGGGGATCGGTCGGGTGTGCACTGTGGCAACAATAAATTGATACTTGAGTGGGAATGCCGACAACTATAGTAGTCGACTCAAATCAATTTAAGAATAAGAAGACAATTAAGGTTGCTCTAGTCGACCAAATACCCTGCACTGAATAGTGAAGTGATTAGCTGCATATATTATAGTAAGAGCAGGCAGTCAGATATGGCCATATCAACTCAACTCCTGATAATAGACTATGTGTGTATCTACTCTAAAGGACGGTAACATTTTTAATGGGTGCAGCTCAAATTGCTGCTGTTGTCCCCCCATGTTGAATCCACGTTGACACCAGCAACATTGCCACTGCTGCAACTCTGAAACGATTTGTCGATTGCATTTTGTTGCCGCATCCACAACTGTACTAGAAAAAGCGGGTTTTGGATTAATGTGGTCTAGAAGAAAAAATAAAAAAAAAGGCATGAAAATAAAGAAAGTATGAATGCCCTGAAGCGATTTGTAGGGAAGTGCTTTAGAGGAGAATGATGCTAACCAAGCATTGTAGCCATCTGCGATTTGCTCTTTGTTACATTTTTTATTATCCCCTTTTTCGATTACGATTTTTATCGTATGTACTTCTCTATAATGTAATATTATCAGAATTGTCTTTGCGCGTAACCAAATTCTACGAATCTAGCAATATGCCGAAGTACGAATAGAAGTAATATTACACATTTAACAAATATATATTGAAAAAAGTCTCATCTTCATTGTTAAGACTAGCTGTAAATGTTCCCTTTCAAAAGGCAATATAAACTGTCAGAGGATATAAGTGAATGGTAATTTTAACATGGCAACACTTATTAGATTTTGAGACTATGCAAACTACAGTTTTTGCTTTGCAACATGCATAGCCAGTGCCACATAGACAGCCACAATTTCAATTTTATTTCACAACAGAATTTGTACTAGAAAGCAACTAGTTTGATTTGTCCAACTAATACTAATTTGTGATTTCAAATTGTAGATTAAGTACTGATTTGTGTTCTCTACTAATCTCTAATTGGTTTCTCTTCTCTCTATTCTATTTACAGGTAACTAAAGATTCTAAGCAAAAGTTTTCATCTGTGGCTTTAATAAACAAATTGTCTGTTACCAAAAAGTAAGTTTAACAAAAAAGGCAATAAATACTGCTCGGCACTAGTTGATCATCAGTACCACACATGCGATATAAATAATAAAATGTCATATTTTACAATGTGCTCATAAGCTGAGCCTGTCGAAATGCATTCCACTCTGCACAGGGTGAAATAAGCTACAAAATTTATTGGAAAATAACAACAGCAAAATATATATTAAAAAAAAAAAAAACAAATATGTGTGTGGGGGTTGGGAGGTGGCAAACAAGAGCCGCTGGCCGGCAAATGGTAAAGAAACCGGAAAACAAAGCCCCAATGGCAAATAGAAATATTGCAACAAATATGGCAGCGACAAATCCAATGGCTTGCCACAAACTCAACTGTACAAATTCGATCTCTACATTTCTATAAAACATGGCTAACAGATGTGCAAACAATAAAGCTGATATTAAAGCTGCTCACTTTTTAAAACTCTTAAAAAGTAAGCTCAAATAATCGTATTAAAATTTAACTAATGAGCTGAAAACAACTTATTAGACTATTACTTGTATATATTTTTGGATTACAGGGTATCTTTTGGTTAAGCTTAGTTGGCTGCATTTATTTTTCACATTGTTTAGATTGTGTGGGCATTGAATATTGCTTTTGCTTGTATGCTAGTTATTACTTCTCAATGTGAGAGTGAGAGTCACACATTGTGCAAACTTTTTATCTTACTTGCAGCGTAACTAGAACAATCTCAAAACCAGTAGCTACAACAACAGCCACAGCAACAGCAAAAACAATTACAATAACAATAACAATAACAACGTAAACAACAAACAACCACAACTGGCTGCAACTGAGTGCATTCATTTGTGCGTTCATTGAACTATGCCGGCAAATTGTTGCTCTAATACCAAGCACAGCACAACAGCAAACATCGCGCGCATGTGCGAAATCTGAATACCCTACATATGAGTTGTAAGCTCAGCATAGTCTACATTCATTCAATGACCAATTTGGTTTATATCTCAGTCAGTTGACATTTAATAAATATAAATACTCTATGACTTCAAGCTGCTGGTCTACAAAAAAATAGTAACAATAATTTCCAAGTAAGATTGTAATATTTATGATTTGACTTTATCATTTAATAAACAGGAAAAACGTTTGTAGTTCTTTAAGGGGTAAGTTGTAGTCGAATCGCAATGACTGATTCATGCTTAAATACTGTTGTTCCTTGTGTTTGTAGTTGTAAAACCTATTAAATGGTTTGCCTAGCTCGCTTATTTAGCAGTTTGTCTCGATGCAAGCCTTTCTCTCTCCACCTCTTCACCTCGCTGCCTGCCAGTCTGCCTCACTGTCTGTCTGTCTGTCTGTCTGTCTGTCAATCTGTCTGTCTGTCTTACAGATTACGCTTACGCATCGTGTTGGTATAGATTCGCCTTACTGCCATTTGTTTTGTGCAAAAACATTTAACTGTTTTCATTCATAAATGCTATTAAGAGCAACTGTTGACGTCGCCGCTGCGCTGCGCCTGTCTTTAATGAGGTTTACCGAAAAACTAAAGTAGCAAACAGAAAAAAAAGCAGAGGTGAGTAAGTGAGAGCGACAGAGATAGGGGGTTGGCGATGGGCATAAATAATCGAAGCTCAACATAAAATCACAGTTGGAATTTGGGTTTCTAGCATAGATAACCTGTTTTTTGTTGTTGGTTTTTCGTTTTTTTTTTTTTTTACTGCTGCTTATGCAATTGCGAGTAATTCGAGTGGCGAACTCGTTTCTATGCTGTACAAAATGATTGCTATTGCCGGCGCTGCATTTTTAAGCTAAAAATAAACAGCATAATTGCAAATTTACTGCCTCACTTTATGGGTTGTCGGTTATTATACCCTGTAATAAGACAAACGTGTACCATATCAGCATAAAGAGTAATTTATACAGTACTATCTAGGTCAGATAGTCATTTTCCTGCTCCATATACCAAAGGAAGCATATCTGATTTCAAAGTGCATATTTTTTCCTGATGAAGTTTTGTTTTACCATCTGTACGAGTTTGAGATTTGAATTACAGGGCATCTCCTAGTTGAACTGTTGTCAAGGGCACTCTAAATAAAGTGTTGGTAGCCCTATTAACACCCATATTAAATATCAGTCGCTTTCTTCAGCTAATACTTTTTTTATCCAACTCCGTTCCGCAAGGGTATTCACTAATCGACATACTTCAGTCAGCAGCTCTTTTTCGTTATTTGTTTCTTGACGCTTTTGTTTTTGGTTTTTTGTTTTTGTTTATTTTCTGGTTACCATTTCGGGCAGCGGAAGACACAAATTCAGTTTTCGGGCTTGTCAACCAGAGCAAATAAGAGAAAATTGGTTATATTTAGGGCGGATGCGCAGCGCATTCAACAATAATAAAAAAAAAAACAAAACAGAAAAAAAGTCCCAGTAAAATATGCAATTTTTATGGCAATAAGTTGAAAGTCATCTGACTTTCTAGATAGTTCAGAACTTAAACAATAGCGAGTTTTCACACGCCCAAACCACTTTTACCAAAGGCACTGTTATGCAGATGTATATATATATATATATATAAATTCCATGTAAATACATATATACAAACATATTTCAAGCCATGGTGATCCCTACTCGATGGTCTCTGCTGGCCTGTCGGTATTCAACAACTGAACTTTGAGGGTCTGTTGGACAAGTACAGCGAGTACAAAGTGGTGGGTGCATTTTTATTTTTTTGTTTTGGCCACTTAAAATGCGGCCGCCACATGAATTATTTATGTGCAGCTTTTCTGTTGCAGCTGCACACAGGCACACACATATTTGCATAATAACTTGCATCATCTGATGGATCCTCTCACACCGAGAGCTACGAGCAGCAGCCATTTGCTCGCGGCTATTTTTCTGTTATTTAAGCTAAGCTAAACGGAGCTAAAATGCAAATAATAAAAAAAAAAAAATAACAAGAAAACTTGTCTGTTTGGCTGACTTCTTCAATGTTGATTAAAATTGAATCGAGTTACATTTGTGCACAATTTAGTGCAGTCCAATTTTAAAATGTTTACGTACATTTACAACTTTAATGACACAATTTTAATTAGATAAATGGGCTTTCTTGATTCACTGCGTGACATATACAAAACCTGAACAAATAATTCAGTTATTTACGCCAAGCTAATTAATGTTCACACGTTCAAATGCTGACAGCAACATTAATTTCTCAAAATATATATCCTACAATTAAATAGGTTTTTTGTAACGAGTTTTTTTTAGGTATGTGTATAATTATGTAGACACGTTTAATAATAATGGCGATTCAATTCACATTACTTGAAATTGTTTGTTATTGTGGAATCCATTCAGAATTTTTATACTGCTGATTTGTGAATATCTTAGTTGCTCTGCTGCTGTTGCTGTTGCTGCTGTTGCTCCGCTGTTGTTGCTGTTGCTGTTGTTATTGCTATTGCTGTTGCTGCTGCTGTTGCTATTGTTTTGATTAGTAATTCGTTTGGTATGCAAAAATATTTTATGGCGGTTAGATATTAAGACTCTAATATGTGGGCGTGTCCGTTTTTTTTTTTTTATATATAATCTACTCAGTTTTAATTCGCTGCTTGTGCTTGTCACATATAATAATGCCCAGCTTTGTGTCATGCTAAGCTATAAGTGTCTATGCTGCTGCGAGGGACGGGCAGAGAGGGTAGGTGTGGCGCCGATGGAGCTAACCATTCGATTCTGACCGCATAGATATTCCGTCATTTGTTGAGTTTCTTAATATAATTTATTATTGCAATAACCTTCAGCTTTTAAATGTCGATGCTGCAGTTGTTTTTTTGTTTTTGTGTTCACAGCAAAATAAAAATAAAAAAAATTGTAGTTGACAGGCCAAAAACGTGAATTTAATAGACCTTGGCTGGTTTTTTTTATTAAAGTATTTTGTAGTTGCCACGAGTCATGAGAAAAACTCGATGCGATTGTTTAGTTCGTTGACACAATTTTCATATTTTATACACTTGCCACGATTTTAGTTTTTGCCAGTTTACTTGAAGATTGTGCGTGTGTTCGTGTCTTGACCCTAAACAAAAATAATCAGTTAAGCTAACAACTAAATTTGAATCATTCCAGCATATTTTATATAGGAATCTTTAAATATTAAATGAATCCCAATTAACTCGACTAGTTTTACAAATATGTTTGCTTTGTGCATATTCTGTGGATTTTCTATTCTTATTTGGTTTATTATTTTTCTGCAATAGCTTTATAGATTGCTTTTAATATCCATGCCCAGGCCATGTCTTTAAGTTTAAGTTTCTTTAAGTTTCTGTAATGCTAAATGCTCTCAATAAAAATCACTGTCCGTTTATCTGTCCAAGGCACATTCACTCGGTTTCTTATTCACATTTTCACGCCAGTCCACTCGGCCACCCAGTATCGTAATTTAACACTTTTGAATTTGTGTTGCATTTTGCATTTGTGTGTGTGTTTTTTTTTTTACTAACCATGAAAGAAAAATGCCGCCACAAACAAATAATTATTTGTACGAAAAGAAATGAGAATTTCATGCAGTTTTAATTGTTATGAGAAAATTTGAGTTTTTACTAATGATGCTCACTTCTTGTTATGTCTTGTAGATGTCTCATTTTTCCATCTTAAGCATGTTTTAAACATTGTACATTTAAAATTTAAGACATTTGGATTTTATTTAAGGAAATAGCAGTAATAACTGAGTCTGCTATATATTCTTTAGTCTTACAAAACATTCCCCATCTCGCATGCTAATAAACTTTTATTTATATAGAATTGTAAGTAAAACAAGTTTGAAGGGAGAGTAATATGGTTTCACAGACGCAGTCGAGAAAATGACGCCCTAAAGTTACGCATTAAAGTGCAAAAGAGCATACATATGGTAAGCCAAGCTGAGTGTAGCAGGAGGAGGCATGTGCGAAGGGGGAGAGTGGTCCTTGCTCAAGCCCAATCACACTAAAAGGTGTTACACCGCAAATGCTGGCGGTAGCACCTTTTACGACATTCTTGAACAATCCACAGGCGCAATTTCTGTGTTTCCGCTTCCTCAAGTTGAGGGCAATTGTAATTTTTATTTGTTTGTGTGGCAGACGCACAAGAATTATACCTGGCTCAAGCATATTTTATTCACCTATAATTATAAAGAAATGCATGCAAATATTAAAAATTCAGAATATATTTATAATTAGTAGAAATGCAAAAATAAATATTTTCCTTGTGAAATCCAGAAAAACTGATAAAAAAAATCCTTATATAAAAGCTAATAGTAGAGTTTGTGGTACACATAAGAAAAACCGCAAATCAGAGGTGTGTTTTTTATTTTTTTTATTTTAAGCAAATTGTATTAAAAGAATAAAAACTATTGTTTTTTAGAAAATCTCAACTCTTCTTTTTTGAAATGCACAAAAATTGAAGTTTTCTTGTATTTATAATAAATTAAATACTTCTTTAACATAATAGACTGTAATTTACTAGAAGGTAAATAATAATATAATTCCTATTATTATTACCCAAATTGAAGAACTTGTACCTGCTTTTTTTGTATATAGAGGCTTATATATTAGGAATAACAGGAATTTAGTTTTGGTTTCCCCCCCAGTTTCTGTGATATATATTTAGTCTTATGAGTTTTGGGTAATTTTACTGCAGGCGACACGTTGCGACGTGATACTTTGGTTGTTTCTGTGACGGGTTTACAAGCTTTGCATTTTTGCGCCGTAAAAGCAGTGAGTTGTAAAATTTAAATTTATGTGCTTTACACGAACTCCCTTTCCGGTTTCGAGCCAAGGGAGTCACAAATTGTTATCTGCTAAAGATTTTTGCACAATCCTCCGGCCCAAAATATTTATTTGGGTCTTTGGCAAAGGAAGTTGCGCTCAGCCCAGCTCCAATTTCAGCTGCTGCCCCCTTATTTTATTGAATGTTTAAAGCAACCCCGGTGTCATATAGGAATATCATTAAACGGTGCCGATGCCACCCCAAGTTGCCGCCGCATTTACTGGTCACTTGGTCGCTCAGCCGCTGATGTTTGGCCTGCTAATGTTAATGTTGTTGTTGTTGTTGTTGTTGCTGTTGCTATTGTTGCTATTGTTGCTGTTGCTGATGTGTCAGCGCAGCCAACGGTGCTTCTGGTGGTGGCATATAAACTGGGTTTTAATTTTCTAATTACACACGGTAAACAAATGAAAATTTATTGTGGCCACCGTTGCGAAAAATGTTTGTGTTACTGCCTATCTACCGACTGCCTCCGCAGAGGGTGTGGCGCCTAACCCTCCCACAACATCGGCATTTATGCAAACACACTTTGTCGAGTATGTATGTGTGTGTGTGAGTGTGCCCCACCTTGGTACGCATTTAGAGAAATACCCTTTATGACTATGGGCCCGTTTGGCTGTGAGCGCTTTGGGGGTTGCCACCGGCAATGGCAACAGCAGCGCTAGCAACATGCAACAGTCCTTGTTGTCGTCGTCAATTTTGTTTAAAACACCAAGTGGCAAGGGTAAGCCATGGCACGCACATAACACACACACCATACACACACACACACACACACACAGCACAGGGCACACACCCGACACCCCCAGCGAGTCACAGCAAAATTTATTAAAAATGACGCTTCGCTTGTGCCAGCTGCTGTTGGCCCTCTTCTGGTGCGATTTTGGCCAAGGTAAAACAAATGTAGTGCATAGACAGAGAAAATATTATTATTATGCATAGTAAAAAGTAAGAGCGTACAAACAAATCGTAAAAGTTCACACATGTCCTTATTCAAGCTGAACTCTGGGCCTATAACAAAATACATAAAAAAAAAACATATGAAAATTTATTAAAGGTTAATAGTAAAACTAGGCGACTATTTTTAAAGAGCGCAACTTAATCCCAATATATAAACAGTTTTATTAAAGTACAGCAGCATTTATTAGCTTATATTTTATAGGATATATTCTAGTCGCGTTCAGTTGACCCAAGAATTAAAAGCCGGCTTATTTATGTATGTGAAAGCATATGTAAATTCAAATTACCCTCGGCGCGTGGTGGTTTTTTCATTATTATTTTTTTTTTTTGTTGATGTGAGTCCTTTGTGTGCGTACTACTGACCCTGACTGTGACTCACCTTTTCGATTGCAGGGGCTGATTCATGCACGTTTAGCTGGCTGAACCCAATCAAAATTGGTAACAGGGATATTTTGGAATGCAATTCATGTAACATGATTCGAGGGCAGATTCCTCTTCCTGCTCGGCATCAACAAACATTTACATCGATATAGCCATGTACATATCGGTTTGTAAACGACTTTCTGCCTGACCGCTTCAATTTCATTAAAGATACACAAAAATTGTTGCCACAAAAAGCAGCAGAAAAGTTGTTTAAAAGTGGTTCTAACAAACGATTTTTTTTATTTTGTATTTAGAACATTGTCTTTTAATCTACGAGTGCAATCATAAATTGTGGTTAAGATCTACAAACATGTTTAGAGACCATAAAACTGTTCCGTTTTTTGGGCTGTTTGGGGTTTTTGCTACGGCTTTTGCGCATTTAGCCAGTGCACTTTTGTTGTTACTTGAACACTTTGGCAGCACTTGAAGCAACGTCAAAGTGCAACTCATTATAATTGAGGGCCGGGCCAAAAGCTGTTAGACATGATTAAGTACAATGAAATAAGTAAATGCTGCTAAACATCAAGGAATATAGAAGCTAAAAAAAAAAAGAATATCAAAAAAAAAAAAGTGTCAACAGCACTTGAAAGAGCCATTGTGTTTGCCTGTACTTATCTCTTTGCTGCTGGCAAACACGTCGTCATCTCCTGAGTGTGTAAGTGTGTGTGTGTGTGTGTGTGTGTGTGTGTGTGTGTGTGTGTGTGTGTCGCCACACCACTACAATGCTGTGCGAGTGTGTATGTGTGTGTGTTTGTGTTTGTGCTTAAGTGTTGCAAAAGTACTCAATTAAAAACATCAAATGTGCTTTACTGATTATCACTGAAGAACGTCGTCCTTACGACCAGATCAAGGACGAAATTAAGCACCAAACTTGCTGCAAAATTCACAAAATAAACACATTTTAAGCTGACTTAAGCTAGCCTCAGTAAAACTAAAGATAATTTTCATAATTAAAAAGGAATTATTTATCCACAAGCCTTATGCAATTATGTTATTATTATAGAGAATTTCTTTTAAGTAACAAATAAATATATATTTCTTTAATATAAATATTTAAGCAACAAACTGGCAGCATATTCACAAAATAAACACAACTTAAGCTAGCCTCAGTAAAACTAAAGATAATTTTCAAAATAAAAAAGGGAATTATTTATCCACAAGACTTGTGTAATTATGTTTGATAGACAATTTCTTTTAAGTATTGCATATATATATTTTTATTTCACAATCGTTTTCTGAGTAATACCGTGTGATTAATGCTGCTTGTTTATTTTCTGCGAATAAAATCAGTGCTGGCAACTGGCAACTGGCAACTGGCAACTGGCAACTGCCAACACACAAATCACCACATTTGTGGTTTGATTTGTATTGAGTTTTTTTCTTTCTACTCATTGATGCCGCCTGCGGTTCTATTGCAATTTTATGAGTCAACGTTTTTTTTTTTTTTCCTTTGCCTAGTCTCGTTACAACTGAGAATTACATCGTGGCAAATTCAATAAGCGTTTTCATTTGTTAAAGATAAACTCAGCTCGCTTGAGGCAACTTATTTGCTAGAGTTGATAAAGGGAAAGAAAACTTAATTTTGTTCCTTACGACCCTTTTAGGTTTCTATAAGTTTCTTTCGCTTTAATAATTTATGATTCTTAAAATTATAGGAAATACGATAGTTCCCCACCGGTTTTCTTTTCTTTTTTTTGCAATTTGATAGAAATCGATTACTGATAGCAAAACTAATTTAAAAAATTGTTAGCTAAAGACTTGGGTTCAGCATGGCAGCTCCTAATTGAGTTGTTCTCTCGACTAGAGCATTTTTACGTGTCCGGAATATATTGATTGTATTTGTGTTTTGTGTGTTTTCCGTTTTATTTGTACAAATCTAGAGGTCTTTTTGCAACTGAACAGACCACAGGACATTCAATTAATCGTTCGCTTTTTATGTCGGTTCGTCAATAGCCGTTTCTTGTTTTTCACAATTATTTTTATATTCTTGCCGAGCAAAGATCAAAAGCAATCAGCAACAGCTGCGCTTGTTGCGCATATGAGCGTCTTTATCCGCAGATGAAAGTCCTCTGGTTCTGGTTCTGGTTCTGGTCCTGGTCCTGATGGCGGGGGCAATGCTGAAAATTTATTCATGACACAGCCCAGCTGGCAAATGAACACACGACACACAACAAACTGGAGGCACTTCAATACGAGGACAGGACAAGAGAGGACAGAACAGGACAGGATAGCACAAACAGGAGTATGCAAAAAAAAAAAAGAAAAGAAAAGATACTGCTACGTTTTTACAGAAGGGTGTGGCTATCGTTGCCATCAACAGTAAACACTCGAAATCATGAAATGCAACAGCAAAAGGCGTCGGCGGCGGCGACGGCAGCTTTGCTTGTGTAATAACAACAAAGCAATCAGCAAAGGCGGCCATAAAAAAGGCCAGAATACCAAGTGAAGCCAACAGAATTGGGTAAAAGACTCGCAGTTTTAAGACATCACAAAGTCAGATTCAAGTTAGTGCATTAAATTGGCCAAGAAATCATTAAGAATTTAATTTTTGTTGCATTATTTATTTAAATGCTTCTGCAAAAATTATATAGAAATCATATTTACTAATTGTTTAAAATGTTTGTAACTGGATAGATTTCATCTGTTATACAATTTTTAAATTATTGCTGGTTTTCTGAAATCATATTAATTTCTTCTCTATATTTAATGTGTTCCCAATGTTTCCAAGACAGTTTTTTTTTATAAATAATATATAATCTTGTGAGCTAGCTTAATAACGCTGCTACTCTATAAGATTTCTTGCTTTTTGCCCTTTAATATTTAACTTATATTGTTTCACTTTCATATTATGCTTAAAGGCGACTCTTAACTATCGTTGAGTGTAACAAATACTTGGTCTGAATTCGCGACAAAAAAAGAGTCAACCCCGTTTTCTGCATTTCTAAAGACTAACGCTGACAATGCCATTATAATTTGTACAGTTTTGGTTTAACTCAGCCACAAATAGTGGCATCGGTCGTAAACAATAGCAAAAAGTATAAAAAACATGGCTGCATTAAAGTATTTGCCGCAATGCCTGTGGCAACAAAGAGAGAGAGAAAAAAAAAAAAAAAAAAACCAGAATATAATGCACACATATAGCGAAAGGTAGCACCACAGTGGAGAGATGTAGAACTAATGGCTTTAACGAATGTTTACAATCATTTCTCTGCGTCCCGTCGACTGGCTGGCCACGAAAACAATTTGCAAATTGCTGGCCAAAAAAAATGGCGCCACCTTCGCCTTGCGCCATCAATTCAACAGCAATTATAACAAAGACAAAAAACAAAAAGCAACAGCACAATAAAAAAGAAGAAGAAAAACAAAACGACAACCAACAAGCAACACAACACACACGTTGCATAAAAACAATAGGCGCAACTTTAACGGCTGGTCGCCTTGATCATTATCAGGCTCTGTGCCCCGGCTATGCGGCTGGGGAAGTGACTCTTAAGTGACTGCTGCGGCTGGGTTTTGAGGCCAGTCTTTGCTGGCTGGTAGTGTTAAGGTCGAGTGAGCAAGCACAATTCGCGTATGCATATGCACAACAATCGACCAGGACGACACCTGCGCGAGGAGCACAGAAAACCAGCACAGGCACAGGAACAGTCACTGGCAGAAACCAAAACAAAAAGCCAAAACCAAAAAACCAAAACAAAAACACAAACAAAACGAGCGTGAAAATTTTAGTGCTTTACCATAAACTAGTTGGCACAGGGCCCAGTCCAAATCCCCGCACACACACACAGATACACACACACACACACACACACACACATAGAAATATACAGCTAGCTAGCTTTTTATGTTGGCGCCGCCTGCCTCGGCCGTTGGCCCTTTCTGGCTGGCGCTTATTATTACTATTACTATTCTTATTTTGTGGGTGGGGGGGGGAGGGGGTCCCCGGCCACAGCTCCAGTTCTGGCTCTGGCTCTGGCACCGGCCCGGCCCCGGCCCCGGCCCCGGCCCAGGCACAGGAAGCGTGCGTCGCCATATAGGCGCGCCAAGTAGACGCCTAAAACTATGCTTTAGCGTTTAGTGGCAATAACAGAAAAGGAGCAGGCGCAAAAACGTAAAGCAAAAATAAAACCTGTCGTTGGAGTTTGGGTTTTGGATTTTGGATTTTGGGCTGTTAGTTCTGGCATTGCATGTTGTCGCAGGCTTTTCGCATGCCACAGTTTAAACAAAAGAAAAGCGATATATTCTCCTCGTGTTTTTTTTTCTATTTTATTTTTATTTTCTTGGCCACAAAACTTTTGTTAACACGAGAAATTGCATGCAACCGAAATTTACAGCTGACTGAGCTTATGTATGTATAAATGTGTGTGTTAGAGACTCTGCCAAATGTGGCACTTTCTGCAACGAAAGCAACTACCATCGCTGAAAATTATTGTGGCAAATTGTGGTTTTGCATGAGAACCTTAAGCAGCTTATGGATTAGTCCAAAAGGCCCAACAATCAATTTGCCTTGCCACTTTTGCAGTGGCTGTCGGCCTATGAAAGTGCTCTGCATAAGATATATATCCATATCTTTCGGCTTAAGTTCAACTCTTTTTCGCCCCAAAAGATATATCTTTCATCATGCATACTTTAGATATTGTACAATATTAAGATGTCGTAAAACGATACGTTTAGTGTTAATAATAGAATTTAATACACAATGTCGAAAAACAGTTATGTTAAAAGTATATTAGGGATAGGCTCCGCCCTTGATTGGTCAACAATATTCGTGTCAACGCCCACACACGCCTCCACTCATCGCCCAAAAAACTTATACCACCCACCGATTAAGTGCCCAGTCATTTCGTCAATTTATATGGACGATTAGTAAAAGTCCTTTGGAAATGTTGAGTAACATAATAAAACATAATAAACCACTCAGAAGCAAAGAAATTCTGCTTTCAACTAGTGTTTTGTCAATAAGATTTTTTTTCAATTTGTTTGCTTTGAAGTTGGAAAAATGATTTGTGATTTTCGTTTCTTATTTGTAAAGTTTTTGAATGAAATATCGTTGGGATTTTTAAAGAGTATACAAAATTGCAAATATGCTTAATATTCAATATACTCATCTAAAGACTTAAATACAGAGTATCTTTTATTCGATATCTCTTAACTTAATTGCTTGCCTAGTCAAAGATTAAGCCGTACTTATCCTATGAACTATCAATTGCCCTGTGATTAGCGTTGTTATGTTAATTGTTGTGTATTTTATTGTTTGTTAATTATTTAACAAATTACACTTTCAGCAAAATATAATCAATATATATATACATATATATATATATATGATTTTGAGCAGGAAGAGTGTCTCCAAGGCAGCAAAGGGCCCCACATCCGCTGTTCTAATGAGTCACTCGTAGTCGTCGTGTCAATTTTGTATTGTGCATCGCACAGCTTACCAAATTTAGTAAAACTATGTTTATAATTTATTCCAATGGCTTTTCGGTATGTTGCCAGCGGGCCAGCCAGCAAGTTGGTATTCGCCATTGGACACTTTTGGACGCTTTTGTCGTCGTCGGCTGCCAACGGTTGCGCAAGCTAAGCCGGTTTCCACTTTTGCATTTTGTTTAGCTTCAACAAATTTGCCACCAACAAACAAAAAACGAAAAAAAACAAAAAAAAAATATCCACTATTTTACTAGCGCTGCGGCACACGAAAGTTGTTATGACCTGTCCAATATTTGTTTTGATTGAATGCAGCCGGTTTTACAGTTTAAATAGTCATTGCAACCATACGATTCTGCTCAAATATACAAACATAATTGTTTTTGTTACCATTTTGGAGCAATCGAATTTTTATCAATTTATTTATTTAAATTCAAACACAAGAAGTGCAGGAAATATCGACCTAGTTCATTTTTCAAATACGCTGAATTCAATTGTTAAGCTAAAAAACTCGTTGAATATGGTTGCAAAAAAAATATCAGTAGTTCAGGTAATTTTTTTAAGTCTATCTTAAAGATAATACGATTATTAATAAGTGAGATTATTTGTGTTTTATTTATTATAATGTGTGTTGGGTTAGACTTAAAAAAAAAGTATTAAGCTAGCTCAGATTTATTAATTATTAAATTATGCGCAAGGCCATCGATTGGGAATGATTAATTTATTATATTTTAAGATTAATGTTACTTATAAATGTATAAAATGTGTTAGTAATATTGATTTGTGGTTTTAAATTCTTAGCATTTTGAAGTCTACTGTAGATTAGCAGTGAGATGATTTAAATAAAAATAACTGTCATATTTGCATAACACCTGCAAAGTGACTAACAGGTTACTAGTGACTCAGTAATAAGACTGTAAAATAACATCTGAATGAACGATAACCATATCATTTATACGATCGATAGCTTTATCAATTGTTTGATCAACAACTTGCTAAAAAATAAATAATCCATATTTGTAAGTAAGGCAAAATAAGCAAACGTGTTTGAAAAAAAAAAATAAATATAATTTGATTTGATTTACTGCCAAACATTTGCATTTTGTGCACAAATTTCCCACGATCATGTAAAACAGTGTGATGAGCTGATAATAAGAATATATGCTAAAAATAAACGCACACGCGCTGCATGCTCAAAAGTGTTTTAAGTTAGTTGAAACTGTTCAAGGCTGCTAACCGGTTTCGGTTTCGGTTTCAGTTCCAGTTGCTCAGTTCACTTAACATTTGTGCTGCGACGATCTAAACCACATACATATATATATATATATATATAAACACACATACATATGCACTTGTATTAGCGCATTTTTGTAAATAGCGTCATGCATAAGTCACTTGCAAAGTTTATTTAATTTTATACAAACACACACTCACACACACTCACACACACACACACAACACTTGACAGTAGGTTACAGATACTACAGATTGTGATCAGATAAAACTGGCTTATTCATTCAATTCCAAATTGTAATGCTTACCGGCTTTTGGCGCGCTTGAGAAAAACAACTTTTTGTTTACAAACAATTTCAAAATACGTCGCAATATTTTTATATATAGGGTATATAGTTGAGTTGTATGTGTTTTTATCAGCTGCACTGTGAGTTAGTAGCTGTAAAAGTGTGCTTGAATGTATGTATGTAATTATGTATATATGTATATATATATTCGCTGATGATTTCATCAATACATTTGTGAATACTTTAGGGTATCTCCTAATCGATATTGCTCGACTAGTCATTCAGACTCCAACTTGTTTTGGCTGCTTTGTTTGTTGTGACTCCCTTTTCCGCTGCATTCCCCTCGCTCTCCCTCTCTCTCTCTCTCTCTCTCTCTCTCTCTCTCTCTCTCTCTCTCTCCCAGTTTTTACGTATAAACAAGCCGCATTGGCTGCGTCGCACATAAAATAACATAATTTCATATTCAAATTCCAAGACAAACAAATTTTAATTTGAAAAGAAAACGAAATTGAATTTCAATTTTGACTACCTGCCTCCAGTTGACTGAATGACCGTTGTCAGTTTGATAAGTAGACAAACTGACGATGACTGTCCTTGCCACACTCACAAAAAATATATATATATGCTAATTTGTATACAACTTTTTTTGGTTATTATCATAGATGGAGGAGAATCGCTCTTACCCCTTCCCATTCAGTTGCTTTTGTGTGTTTTCAAAGTGTTTATGTTAATGCATAATTTTGTTTAAAATCTGAATCTTATATTGGACTAAGAATGAATAGCCTTTACTGTTGTTGCGCAAAGTGCCTATACATATATATACATATATATATATAAATATGCTGCTCTTGTTCAGATATGATGTCATGATGCTATTTCCATGTATGCCACATTCCACAGATTACAAGCAGTGATTTTGCTGGTTGAACTGATCTATTGCACATATTCAATTAATTACTTTTGCCATATTCATGTCGACAATAAAAAGTAAAAGCTTATTAAATGATTCACTCAAGTAAGATAAGACCAATATGTATTTAGCTGAAGTAGATGGCACTCGACTACAACAATCTAGCAACAACAACGAAGCAGCTTACAATTAACCAATTATTATTTAAACTAGCATATTCAGAATGTGTACATATTTAAATAAGCAACATGTGTGTGTGTGTGTGTGTGTGCAAGTACAAGTGTTTTCTTCAATGTGTGCATATTTCAAGTTTTGTGTGAGAGCCCGTAAAATGACTCATTTAATAGCCTCATATCAAATGTATTTACAGTTCACAACTCTGGCAATTTGTGGCTTGGATAAATGCACTTGACAAAACAGCTGATGTAAATTGATGACTCAATTGGCGGCTGAGACAATTTTCAGTTGGCATGACTAAGACACGAGTTCGAAGAAAAGTTTATTTGATGCTATACAGAAGATATTTTGAATATATGTTCATCAATATGTATGCAAAAAAAAACCAAATTAAAAGCGAAAATTGGATTACAAACAAATTTTTATATATCAAAAATAAATGTACAAAAATGTATATAACGGAACAAAAATGAGCAGTGATTTTACAGTCTTCAAATGAAATAAAAATAAGTATATAGATATTTATATATATTGTACATATATGTATATAAAGATTTAAATATTATATACTTTTTAACTACTGCTGTGGAAAATAAATATGCATATTTTCTACATAATCTGCTTAGAGTAAAGGGTACCTGCTAGTTGAGCATTACTACTTAATTTCATTTGTGTATTTATTTAACCGCAATATTTCAATTTCCTTTTGTTATGATATTGCAGCTCTGCACATCCCCTCAAAATGTAAACAATGCATTATTACCAATTCTTGCCTATATTATTATTTGCTCAAACTAAACTGAATATGAATAATCTAAGTAAGCTGACAAGGTTTTTGTAAAGAACCAATCAACTTAATATATTATGCATCTATATATATTCCATTTTCTTGTTGTTTTGCTATCTTTCGGCATGACAGCATTTGTTGAATACATTTGTCTTGCGCAAAACTGTCATAATATAAAAAGAATTTAACACACTTGACTGGTCAAGAAAATGTATTTTTAAAGCCAGCTGTTTGATGTTCAAATTGATAATTGAGTGACTCGAAGTAAGTTAACTGTAAATTCTTATAAATTTAAATATAAGCAAATAATTAAGATAGATTCTACTTGCATATACTCTAGCAAATTTTCGTTAATTGTTTATATGTGTTCTTTATAATCAATTAACAATTTAAACTTAAGAACTCTCGAAACTAGTCAGTTTGATCGAATATTACGCACTTGACGATAAAATCGTTATACCTTCTGCAAGAGTATCAATATATACATATATCTAAATAAATATGCTAAGCTATTATAAGATATATAAACAGTTTTGGTGGGGCTGGCATTTGAACTCAAGTGGCTGATATTTGAATCAAAGAGAGAAATATAGATAATTCGCATAGTAAGTAAATTATTTGCGCACTGCTGGCGAATACATACAGACGGATAGACCAGAAGACCAACGCAAAGTGTATAAACATTCCCAAAATGTGCAAATTTATTTAGCCTTGATATATACAAAAAAAAAAAAAAAAAAAAAACAAATTTAAATGTTCATATGCCAGCGGTCTGGAGACTTTTTAGGGTCTTGTGCGTGGCATTCTGGCAACATGGGTAAATGTTTTAAAAACTTAGGAGGGGCAGGCAGTTCAATTCGTTTCACAACTGAGAAGATTTCATGAGACGAATGAATTCTTAAATCATTTTGACAGCCAAAGCTCAACTGTCTGCTTTTTCGCTTAAAAACAGCTCAAATTAAATAAACTTATTTCATTATAGAATACAAGTCTTTAAGTAATCGCATTCAGTACTTTTTTTTATGTCGAATCGGGGTTATATGCTTTGTTAATCAGAGACAAACCAATTATATAAACTGATTATTTTGCCATGTGAGGGAAAGAGATAGTAAGAGAGTTGCTTAACCTTGCCTGCTCCTCTACTTGCTCTGTGAGATTTGCCTCCTCAGGAATGATCTCATTGCAAATTGAATTTGCCCAGTTCAAACGGAATTCATTCAAATGTTTTCCTTCGCCGAGGGATTCGCATTTGCAATGCTTTGCACTTTGCGTTTTTACTACCCAATTTTTTTATGGTCTGTGTGCATAGTTGTGTGTATATATGTGTGTGAGTGTGTGTGTTACTTCTTCTTCGTCTCCTTTTTTTTTTTTTTTTGTTGATGGGCTCAGGTCTCGGAGACTCATTCGAGACTTTCGCTGAAGGCTGCTAACGGCCGGGGCGACATTGTGACTCCAGCGAGCTCATAAAAAGGTAATAAAATTTTTGTTTACCTTGGTAATAGGAAGTGAAAAGCACACATTTGAATATATTGTATAGAACATATTCGAGTTTTACATCGACGCAGCCTTGAGTGGCTCGGCAAGTTTATTTGCCAAGCCAAAAAAAAAAAAAAAAAAAAGTCGAAAGGATGAGGGCCAAAGCACCGTGGCAGAAAACAGCAGGATAATGTGGCAGTCGGATTCGCATTTGCAACTTCAACATGCGTTGTGGTCGGAGTAACAGGAAATTGATTTCTTTTTGTGGTTTGCCTTCCTCTTTAGCTCGCTGTCACACAAAATTTATCGATGATTGGTTTGCTCCTTGAGCATATTTATCTCAATGCAGATTTAATGCTCCAGCAGAAGCAGGCAGCAGGCAAAGAAAAGATTTCATAATTGCAGTTTTATGCATATAAATAATGCGGTTGCTGTGTAGGGTGGCCATAATATATGGCATAATAAACATTTGGTATCGAGAACTTTTGGCTTCCAGCTGATTTAAACTTAGACTTAGACCTTATGTTATATATTGATATTCTTATATAAAACTAGGATTAGTTGTAGCTTTACAAGTCAACTGATTATTTTTTGTTGTAGTTCAAACAATTTAAGAAACTTACATAAAATGTGATGCTGCAAAATGATTGCTTTTGTAAATGGTTTTCAATTTCTAAGAATCTGATAACGCCTCCCCCCCCCCCATCCACATTAAATCGAGTCATTAAAATGTTGTTGCATACAAAATGGGGCAGCATATGTGATCAATATGTGCTCGTGTGCATTGCCACACGATGCGCCTGATTAAGTGTGCATATATTATTGAATTTTAGTTGGAGCTGCCTGACTGCCTTCCTGCCTGCCCAGTCACCAGGCACGTCCCAGGTAGTTATCTGTTCCGCGCATATGTGTGCCATTAAATATTTCCGGACCATACTTCAAGGCGCACTCAACCGTAACTAACACTGCAGTGAATGGCGCAGCTGAACTTTCACCTTTAACTTTTGACTGATTTTTAGTGCGGAAACTACTTTTTCGAGCATGTGGGCACATGGTTGCTCGGCCATTGCTAATATGTCTCTAATACAGCGTATTAATTTATTTAAATTTACCCCACACACACACACACACACTAAAGAGTTAGGTATTCAAATATGGCAGCATCCTTGTGTAAATATATATATATATATATATATAGATAGAAACTGGCACAGAGAATCAGCTAAAGCCATTACAACGTTCAATGACACGGCAAAGTGCGCAACGTGGGAAATTTTTGCCAACCCGTCTGACAACAATTTCGCCACATGTGGCACTGTTCTCTGGGTTCTCTGGCTTCTCTGGTTCTGGCTCTTCCGTTCACTTTTCAATGCTTTGCTGCTATCTATGCCCCGATGATTACAGCAACCATCAGCGCTGGGCTTTTGCCGTTAAATGCTGCACAGCAGACACTGCAGGGGAGCAGCATGGAGGCAAAGCAGTCAACCAAGAGCCAAGAGGCAAGAGGCAAGAGCCAAAAGCAACAGCAGCAGCAACAGCATCGGCATCTCTTCATACCCTTCTGTTAGCTTCTAATGCATGTAATGTCAGCTAACATCAGTTTCCGTTATTCGTACTTGTGGCTTCGTCATTTCCCCCCCCCCACACCCGTCGCAACCAACAACCTCTTTTTTTCACCTGTGTAAAGTACCTGAAAATTGTGTGATTTAATCTTTAAATATTGATTGTCTGTTGTGTTGCCCGTCAAAATCCCATATAGGACAAATCTAAAAAAGTTATCTAAGCAACCCCAAAGAATGTTTACCCTTGCTGAGAGCTGAGTCTATCTGCTCACATGCAACATGTGCAACATGCAACTTATTAATATAAACAAATACAAACGAAACTCTATAAAAAAGCCAGCTCTATATGACAATCGAAAGCTGATTAGTTATGGCCAATAAAAGTGAATTTGATTCCAGTAAATAACTTGTTTATTCACTCCTGTTAGCTGAGTTCAACTTTAGTTTTTTTTCTGGCTACAATTTACGCAAAATGGTTTGCGCATATTTGCAGGTTGGCATTGAATTTGGGCCTAGAATTATGCAACATATTTGTGGCATTTTTTTTCTCCATTTTGTTAATTTTTCATCTCTTTCAAAATGTTATTTTTTATGCCCATTTTATGCGCTTTTTATTTGCACACTTTTTCATTATCTCGGTGACTTTTATTATTACATTTTTGTAGAGCGTTTAGTCTGCCCATTTTTTTTTTGCTTGATTGCTTTTGAGGTTTTTTTGATACCCTGTATTTTTGACAAATAACGTACGATGGCATATTGTAGTATATATAATAATATTTGACTAGGGTAAACAGAATCGAAATAGCCATATTAAAACAACACAAGTTTATATCGACTTCTCCGATTGTTTAACCTCAGATAATATCGAGAAATATCGAGTTTATACAGAAAATTATTCATTTACACAATTAAACCCGTATTTTGCTATTTTTGTTTTAAAGGTTTGAGAGTTGTGGGATATATCCACAAATGTTGACGAATATTTATTTACCACGCTGCATAGGCGTAGAAAAGAAGAAGAAAAGTCTCTGAAATGCTGATAAATATTCATAATTTAATCGACCCCCCGTGTGCACATTTTTATGGCTTAGATTTTAGCAAATGAAACACAATCTATTACAAAACACAGACAACAGGGAATGAGAAGACATAGCTTATTATGGATTAACTTATCGCGTCTCATGAATAATTTTGTTTTTCGTTTTTTTGTATTTTTATTTTTTTTGTTAATCAATGACACGTTTAGGACATTTGCCATGTCGTCTTTTGTGGTAAGCACATTAAAATTATTTATAGCTTTCCTGTGTACAGAACTTGAAAATACTTGTCAACAATTCCTGAAGTCATTCCCAGTCCAGATTTGATATACTGAACAATTGGCTTTTCAATCAGCAATGGATTTGAGTTCACACTCGAAGGTGTAATAATTTATAATAAAATGCTTGTTTTGATATGCTCTGAATTTACAGAAAGTCAATAATATGCAATAATAAAATAGAATCTTAGTTGCCAAAGTAGATTTCCTGTTAAACGGAGCAACACTTCCATTGAACACCTTTCGGTTGAAATCATTCAGATATTGTTTATTTTAATTACTTGCCTAATGCAATTTTACTTTTAACGTTCAATTAGACAATTATAGAAGTCGGTTTTAACTATTAAAAAATTGTTTATTTTTGCTTATTTAATTCCAACTTAAATTTTACTAAACTTGTTCTAGTTTCCAAATGAAAGCCAAGTATTTAATTAAAAGTATTTCTGTCAAAGCATTACTTTATTAAATTTTAAATTTTTCAAGCTATAGAAACCCTTTATAATTTTAAAGAATACTAATTATGTGCCCTTAAAGATATTTAGACCTTCATCGTAATGCGGTTTCCACCTATTTTCAACCTCCACAATTGACTTTTACTGAAAAAAAAAAAAAACAAAACTTTTTCATGTTGCGCTAAAGCCGCAAAAAAAAGGTAGCCGTAAAATATTTAGGTTATTTGTTGAAAATACATTTTTACTTTTTTATGTTGAACTTTCTGGTTTTTGGTTGGGTATTTTATGTGCCCAAAATATGGTTTTCAAGCTTCCTGAACATTTGCTATGGCGCAGGATTAGGTTTTGTTCTCTTTGCTCCACAGCATAAGTGCAAAAATGCCAATTTCATGCATGACAAAATATTTTTAAATAAATATAAAAATATTTAATTTAAATGTAAATTTTTCATGGACATATTATATACATTTTCACGGCTTAGAAAAGGCAAGAGTACGCGTCCTGCACATACATAGATATACGTCTGGTGTTAGTTAAGAAATATGTGCCACATCCAGTCGCACCTCTCACGTCTCCCGTCTCCCGACTTCCCATTTCTAAATTCATGTACGATATGAGAATGTGGCAGGTGATGAAAGCAGATGTCTGCGGCCAGCAGCAGTCACGGCACCAGCGAGATGAGGGAGATGGAATGTCTGCTGCGTCACTCTGTTGGCTGCGTGGAACGTTCGTCATAAAATTAGCAAGGAGGGTTTATCCTATTTCTTTTTTCCGTTTCGTTGGCTGTCCCAACACAAATTAGTTGCTGAATTTTTTATACCACCCATCCTCCCCCCATCGCGTACAGATTCTGAATAATGTGGCGTGTTCCCAGCTACACGCTGTGCCACATACATCTTGTCTAACTCACACCAGACCAACATGACGCCCTTGCCTCGCCGCCCTCGGGATGCGACAGTATTTGCTCATTTTGTGGCTGTTTGTGTTCCACCTGAAAACGAAGGCGACCCAGAAATGAAAATTGATGCGGGCCGTGAGATTTTTTACGCCGCATTGTCAAGTGTGTTGATTTGATTAAAACTGTGTGTGGACTGCCCCCACCTTCCACCGCCTTCCTTCCAACCTTGCGACGCCTGCCCTACAAACCCATTTAAAGAGCAATGACATGTTTTACCATGAGCAGCCGCAACAGTTTGCAACAACATGCACAAGGCATAATAATTGCAACATCATCGTTTAGACATACAACATTCTGATTGTCATTACAATTTGCTGCTCTCAAACAATCACAATGTGCATGCAACGCAGCCTGCCACAGCAAAGCCGCAAGCTAAGTCAAATTTTCTGCCGCTGCAGTTTCGTGTGAAACTCAAATTGCAATGATAATTGGAAAATGTTGTTGTGTACGATTTCTGTGCGCCGGCCACCTTTGAGTTCTTCTCTCTTTCTTTTTTTTTTTTTTGTTGCACACAAATATGCCGCCAGTCGTTTCAAGGCTGCACGCAAAGGGCAACATTGTTTGCAGCTGGGCTGGGCCAAGTCGGGCAATTGTTGGACTCCTCTGCTCGTAATTGCATTGTGCTGGGCAATTGTCATCATCAACAGAATCAACAATTGCTGCTGCTGTCCACTTGCTGCGTGTGTGCTGTTAATAGCTTGCTGCATCTCAAGTGAGTCATCTTTTGGCTGTGCCGACTGCTAAGAAGGATATCCGCTCTTTCGCATTCGCTTAAGTTTAATTATAATGTGCTCCAATGTGAAGATGATGTTGTTGTTGTTGTTGTTGTTGTTGTAATTGTTGCTGTATCTGTTGTTGTTATTGTTGCTGTTACTGCTCTCATTGGTATGCGAATCGCATAATTACGTATTGCATTATAATGCAGTCAAATTAAATTTACTTCTCATTTTGTCTGTGTGCGTATTTCAATTTATTGCCAAGCTGTCTCAAGTGGCCGGTATAAACATTCCTTTTGGCTGTCAATTTTGTGCCGTTAGCTTAAGGAGACCATAATGAGTTGAGACTCAAAATGACTTAAGATAAGCAACAGACATATTTAAGCATAATTTCATAGGCCCCCCAAGTAAATGTAGTGCTTATTATTATAAAGTTCTGCAAAAGGCTTAGCAATTACTTAAGTTATTTGCCAAAAGTCAAAGCATAAACACACTCCACGCCACTTGAATAGACGCACTCGGCTGCCAAAGCAAGTGCTCCAGCTACTTACGTTTTGTTTCAAATTAAATTATGCTTTTTTAACGGCAAGTTAAGTAGGCCTTTAAATACTAGCAAATTATGATTAACCAAAAAGCAACAAAATGCGCCACTAAACAAACAAACAGACAGATAAAAAGCATCATCAAATTCCCAAGTTTTCTTTTTTCTTGTTTTACGCATTTGTACTTAAATTTCTATTAATTTCCATGTGCGAACCCTTTAAACTAAAATGTATCAACTTGAATTTTGAACTGAAAATATTTCACACATTTATGTAACATTTTATTTGTCAACACTCAACACCTTTAGCATTTTCATCATCATATTTTGAATATGTTTGCGCGTCGCTGCAAATATTTCAACTCGATGAAATGCCAAGGTAAAAGCCGGTCCAATGCAAATACATTTTTGAAGTATATAACATATTTGGTATGCTTCTTGCTGCTCCTTGTCAAAGGTATCGGGTTGGGTATCGGGTATCGGGTATCGGGTGTGCAACACGCTTTTCTTTTTATTATATTGAATACACATCGGTTCACTTGAATGGAAGCGCGAGCTTCCACTTGCATTGAATGCATTTGGTTGCATGCCACAAACGCTTTGACGCCATCCATCAACACGGCATCGTTGAGCACAGAGCGTCAGGATGCTTATTCCATTTGTATGTATTTGTAGCTCAGTTGTGTGTTGCATATATGAGATTGATGCACATTGACAGGGAGTCGAAGAAACAGTCAGATGCCTCATGCAGCAAACTTTTCTTCTTCTTTGTATTCTGAGGCTTGGCACGCTTCAGTTGGCATCTTAAGTGCTTTTTGATTTCAGATCCGATGAAACCGTTGATCCGATGAGCCCCCAAAAAGTGTATATATGAAATCCTTGCAAAATGTTGCTCTTTAAACTTGCAATGCAATAATTTAGTTGCAATGCTTGACAGCATTCTCGTTTTGTTGCTCCTTTTTTTTTTCATAATTCATTATGGAAATTACAATTAAAATTAATTGCAATTGGAATGGTATTGACATGTCATGGACTGCTCCATGTAATCCTATTTGTAAACAAAACGCAGCGCAATGCAACACAATCCCGTATTATGGTGAAGGTGACCGGAACTCTACATAAATAATGAATAATATTGTTGCATTTTATAGCTTTGCATAAATAATGAATAACATTGTACAATATGATTGGCCTCCACTTGTATTATTTACAATATACAAATTGTGCCTCAGCGGCAGCTGTGGCAACATAGATAATATTT